>CAHIKZ030005489.1:745000-895000 GCA_903632075.3 Acanthosepion pharaonis | reverse complement strand
AGAAAGCTGAAATATAAAAAAAGACACAAAAATCTCAGAGAAGTGGAAAGAGAGAGAGGTGGAAAGAGAGAGAGGTGGCAAGAGAGAGAGGTGGAAAGAGAGCGGTGGAAAGAGAGAGGTGGAAAGAGAGAAGTGGAAAGAGAGAAGGGAAAAGAGAGAAAGAGGTGGAACGAGAGCGATGGAAAGAGAAAGGTAAAAAGAGAGAAGTGGAAAAGTGAGGGGTGGAAAGAGAGAAGCGGAAAGAGAGAAAGAGGTGGAAAGAGAGCGGTGGGAAGAGAGAGAGAGAGAAGTGCAAATGGAGAGAGGTGGAAAGAGAGAGGTGGAAAGAGGGAAGTGGAAAAAAACTTAAATCATTATTATGCGCTAAACGGACACACCACGGAAGCACGTATGATAAGACACGAGATAGATAGATAGATAGATAGATAGATAGATAGATAGATAGATAGATAGATAGATATAAACATATTGGGATAGATAGATAGATAGATAGATAGATAGATAGATAGATAGATATTGGGATAGATGGCTAGATAGATAGACGGATAGATAGATAGATAATAGACGAGATAGCTAGCTGGTTAGATAGATATGATCAGAATGTGATAGATAGATATGAACATAGATAGATAGATAGATAGATAGATAGACGAGATGGCTAGCTACTTAGATAGATATGAGTAGAATGTGATAGATAGATAGATAGATAGATAGATAGATGTTGATTAAACTAATTGGGTTTCTTCAAAAATGAAGTTTAAATATTGTTACTCATTTTGGAATAAACCGTATTTACACTTTTAAAACTTTAATTCCACTCAAAGGATTTATACACTTGTTTTTTTTTTTATACATTGTTTTTTGTTGTAAATTTTACGCTACCAACGACTTTTACTTGAAGGTTTTCTTCCATGGTACTTAGACTTTATGAATCCAAGCATAGTCGTAGATTGGCGACAATGTTTCATCATTTTACAATCGAAATGACTATATGAAAACGTGAGTTTTATACCAACAGTTACTTCTCACGCACTTCTCGCCTGTGGAACTGTCTTCCCGCTTTTTTGATTTCAAGGCTTACGGCAATGAAAAATTGCTTATCGTCTGATCACTGAAGTTAAGAAACACACTAACATTCATCTCTTCAGATTGAGATATCTTCATAAAATAAATTATTTAAATACAATGATACAAAAGTCGTCATTAAATGCTGCGATCAATTAACATTATGTTAATAAACCGATCAGTACGGACGTTTATATATATATATATATATATATATATATATATAATTATTTATTTAAAAATATGATTCCCACGCTACATAAGAGTTCTCATGTTTCAAAACAAGAGCCGAAAACTTCAATATAGTTATTTGAATTAAATTGAATTAAAGTACTAAGCTCTGTTCCATCTTCAAGCGAAATGTTTTTGGGAATAACTTATTCCTGAAATTTACGCGTTTTATAAGCATATTCATTTTTTAAATTAAAATTACTATGGTAACGGCTAGAACAATTGCTTAAAAATAAATAAATAAATCTCCATAGACACTTAACCTGACTAGACGATGTCATCTTCCGCTTTAAATTTAGACACCCCAACCTTACCCTGACTTGACGTCTGTGAATGTAACTGAGATATTGATACAAATTATTAACCTTTACGCCCCCCCTTTTTCTTTAAACAATTGCTCTAGCCGAAAACTCTTATGTAACGTTGGAATCATATTTTTAAATAAATAATTATATATATATATATATATAATTATATTTATGCTCTACTTTTGTATGGAGCACTATTTTTTAAAAATAATAACAAAAATACTAAAGAACTTTGGATTATTTACCTAACGAATTCTTTCCTATTTTTTATATATTTTTACACACACACACACACACACACACACACACACACACACACACACACACACACACATATATATATATATATATATATATATATATATATGAGAGCCAAGTTCGAATTCCATTACATTCACTTACGTGTTAATACTCTTGGGAAAGGTGTGATTCCTCTTCTTCTCCCTCCAACTATGGATAAATAGCAGGACAGGCTGGGTCCTATAGACTTGCATAGCAACTGGTCTAGGAGAAGGACAACTCTGAATTCAAAACAAGCGGAGGGTCGTTTGGGGACCTTGTGGCACTCAGTGCACCAGGTCTTCAAAAAGGATAGATGGTCCTGTACGAGGCCTTCACCACTATAATCAAATCTCATGTGCTGTTGTCGGGCTGTCGGTTTCCTGGAAACTGATCTGCTTTTTGTCTTCTTACTAGAGTGTGGTCCGAAAGTCTTGTCACTCTTTACCAAAAAGTAATGAGAACAGGCAGTACAGTAATACAAAACACATGTGCTGGATTCAGTTGATTCACATTGATTGACGCTGTCACACATCGAGAAGTTCTGTTTGGACACCATATCTGTGTCATTTGAAATACAAAATTATGTCATGTGCTGTGACAAGGCTTTCAGACTATCCTTTATTTAGCCTAAATTTGCGTGTCGTCGCTCGAAAGACTTGTCAACCCTACGAAAAATGAGAACAATAGAACAAGGTCTGTCTGAACAGCATCGTTTTCATGTCAGCCGTCTGAGATAGAAAATTATATAACGTTGGGGTGACAAGACTTTCGGACGAGCCTGTACTAAACTTCCCATTATAGAAAAATATCGCTCTACCAAGATGATCAGTAAATAAATATTGGTAAATCTCCTCGTAGCTGAAGAGAATTGAAACAAAGAAAACGTGATACATGGTGACAAGACTTTCGGTCCACACTATCCAATGAAAAGTAAACACTTCTAAGAGCTACAAAAGACAGGAAATTGTGGAGAGCCATGATTGTTCACGTCCTGAAGGGAGACGGAACATATTAGATGAAGAGAAGTGGTGAACATTTCGATCTCTAAAATAATAATCTACAGGGTTGTCTTGTCACCCTTTACCAAAAAGTAATGAGAACAATAGAAAAACAAGTAAATACAGTAATACAAATCACATATACTGGATTTAGTTCATTCATTTTCATTGACATTGTCACACATCGAGGGGGTCTGTACGAACTTTATCATTTTCGTGGCGGCTATCTGAAATAGAAAATTATATTATGGAGGTGTGACAAGACATTCGGTCCACACGCTACAATTAAACACGTCTAAAAACTACAAGTAAACACGTCTAAAAACTACAAAGGACAGGAAATTGTGGTGAGCCATGATTGTCCACGCCCTGAAGAAACACGTCACAGATTAGAGGACGAGAAGTAGTGTACATTTCGATCTCGAAAAAATAATCTACAGCATGGTCCGAAAGTCTACCAAAAAATTAATGAGAGCAATAGAAGAACAGAGTAATACAAAGCACATGAACAGGATTAAATGCTATGACGTTTATATATATATATATATATATATATATATATATATATATATATATATATATTTATATGCTATGTCCAACCAGTGAGTAGACGATAATAGCTTTCCTCAGTTTATTGCCCTTTGTAACTCTTAGAAAATTTTGTTTAAGAGCTACAAACGACAGGAAGTTGTGGAGAGCCTTGATTGTCTACGTCCAGAAGGGACACTGTACATATTAGAGGACGTGGTGTACATTTCCCTCTTGACAAAATGAACTATAGTGTTGTCCGAAAGTCTTGTCATCTCCTACCAAAACGTAATGAGAATAGATGAACAAATAATACAGTAATAAAAAAGCACATGGACTAGGTTCAGTTTATCCACTTTCATTGACGCTGTCACACATCGAGAAGGTCTGTTTGAACAGCATCATTTTCATGGCACAAAATGTTGCGGCGCCATGTCCTGTGTAATATTCTCATATTCCCTATTCGATCTCCACCAAAAGACGTCATTAAATGCAGTCACCACAATCAATTAACATTATGTTAATAAACACACCTGTACGGACGTTTATATATATATATATATATATATATGCTGTGTCCCTTCAGTGAGTAGACGATAATAGCTCTCCACAGTTTATTGCCCTTTGTAGCTCTTAGAAAATTTTGTCTAAGAGCTACAAAGGACAGGAAGTTGTGGAGAGCCATGATTGTCCACGTTCTGAAGGGAAATGGTACATATTAGAGGACATGGTGTAAATTTCAATCTCGACAAAATGAACTATAGTGTTGTCCGAACGTTTCGTCACCCCCGTACCAAAAAGTAATGAGAACAATAGAAGAACAAGTAAATACAGTTAATACAAAACACATGTACTGGATGCGTTTATTCACTTTCATTGACGCTGTCACACATCGAAAAGGCCTCTCTTCCAAACTAGGAGCCCGTGTCAGTCATCTGAAATAGAAAATTATATTATGCAGAGTTGACAAGACTTTCTGACCACCCTTTACATTTAATAGCTTGAGGCCATTCCCTTTGGCGAGGTTAGGATTTTTTCTGCCCCGTTTCGTATATATGTATCGGGCCTGAATCACCATGACTTTTGCTTGTTTCAACACTTGTTGTTTTATATAAATGAGTCATTTTTAATTTCTTCAAATGAATTCAGAGAAAGGTTAACCTGCTCATCGCTTAATATGCCTCTGCGAGGTTACGATATGCCTCCATGTTTAACGAATACAAATAACAGATGGAGAAGAGACGTCGTTTTCTGTAGTGAGGATTGAATTAGCCAAGTTCTTTTAATGTTGATTAACGATTTGTGGGTTTTGAAACAAAGAAATATTACTTCCCACTGTTTAATTTTCTCTTTCTTGTTCATAAATCTAAAGTTTTTGTAATGATTTTTTTTCATTGCCACCTTCAGACGCCGGCCAGGGAATCTCTTTTAACATTGATCAAATTTCAAACGGCTGCCATCTTTGTTTTAGCGTTCCGTTTGCTACTGAATTAGTGTGTGCATGCGTAATATTTGCGTTTCCTTTTAAGATTGTCTTTTATCAATAAACAACAGGAGAACTGAAAACAAATTAAAAATTACCCACATACATGCTGAAGACGCAGGCACACGCGACGCACACGGAATAAACGTGTGTGACTTTTCAAGAAAAATAAAATCAGTCAATAATTTGCCAAGAAAAAAAAAATGGGAAAATATTGGTGATTTAAAAGACAAACAAAAGGTGTTTGTTTTAGTTTACATGTATTTTTTTCTTTGGGTTTTCAGGTTCAATTTTTTATTTTCTAGATTGAATTAGGATTCCAATTGAAATTATCTCCCATGGCAAACGTCTTCTTTCTAAAAGAAAAAAAAAGAACTAAAGAAAATATCATTTAACAATTCGGATGAAAAGTGGTGAGAAATGTCGGGGGTAATTGAATCTTTAATGATAAAAATAATATTACAATTTGTGACATTGCCGAAAATTCAAACAAAAAAATAAAATCTAAAGACAAAAATAAGAAATAATTATTCTGTATTTTCCGGCTTACAAGACATTGCGGCTTAGAAGACGCACCCTGATATAGGAAAGAAATTTCACTAATCTCCACTTTCAACTATCACCTCTTCCATTTATATCACAAAACTCAGTTGTTTATTAATATTTTGAGTATAATTTTCTACCTTGGACGGCTTTTGAGCCTTGTATCAGTTGAAATGTGGTATATCAAAATATTTAATAAATTTGTAATAAATGCACAAAACTAATTTTAACCGGGTCAAATGAGGAACAGAGATGAAATTGTCGTGACATTCCTTATAGTAAATTGTAATCTAGAAAGGGTTACTGAATGAGGAATAATCAACAGGATGGTTAGAAATGAAATGGTAATCTTTATAACATTAACAAAATACAATACTCGCCAGCGACGTGAAGTAGGTAAACCACTGCTAGTGGTGCACTACTTAGACAGCATATTACTCCTACTTACAATAGTGTCCAACGTATTTATGAGGATTGGGACATACCCATTAGTGCTCATAGGTACGGTATATAACATAAATAAAACTTTTTCTTAGCCTTTTCTACTGAAAAGGTGTCGGGGTAGTTTTCTCGGCCATAAAATATAATCCTGGAAATGGAACATGGTTCTTGCGCTCAAATTTTATTTATAAAGCCGCTTATATTTTGCAAGAAAAAAATGTAAATTTTAACTTCAGGGTTTTTGCGTTTCTCAAATGATCGGAATATCTGTTGTTGTTGTTGTAGTTGATACGTTTGTTTGTTTGTTTGTTTGTTAGAAGTCTAAAGGATACCAGGGTGGAGTCATGGTTAGCGTTTCGAATTGTAGAATCAGAGTGTTGAGTTCAAATTCCAGTCGAGTTCATTACATTTACTTATGTGCTAATGCCCTCGGAAAAGGCATGAATCCACCTGTTCTGCCCCAGCTAGGGGTAAATAACAACACAAACCAGATTTTATCACCTTTGGTGGCAACCGGTCTAGTAGAAGGAACACTCTATATTCAGACCAGCCTGGAAAGGTTTCTGTTCCACTAGGCTATCTTACCCAAGACATACCACGTCTACTGCGGCTGCAGTTCATGTGGTGGCCCAGCGAACCTCAGGGGTTACTGGAGACGTGTGATCATGAAATGATACCAAAGTGTTGTGGAGTGATTTCACACTGGAGGCTTGTATTTGTACTAAGACGGTCCTAAAATAGGTTCGACGTACAAAACGTTAGGCACTTGATATAATAGGTATAACGCAGAATAATCTAGTTGTGGTCGCTGATACTTTAGTATTCGACGAACTGTCGTCCGACATCGACTGACTCACTGACTCCCTCGTTACTTTTACTATTCCTACTTATTATAGGTGGGAGAGTCTATTAACTATAGAATAGGTGTGTTCCCACGTAACACAAAGAAAATCAGATCTACAGAAAATTTCTTTGGGAATTAATGTTTTATTTATTTTTGCAATACTTAGGTAAATTGACTTGTCCCCACTTTTAAGCCTATCATGTATAGCGAAAGACGCCATAATTGTTATGGTCTTCTCTGTATGAAAAAAAAAAAGTCATAGTGTCCCGGGTGTGCATTTTTATAACAAGAAAGCCTCTCCGAAGAAACCTGTCATTTAATTACGCCCGATATAATTCAATATCAGCGTTTTATATTATCAGTAGCGCGACTATGTGTGGATGTGTCAGTTTACGTAAGGACACACAGAGAGGCAGAATTATGCTGTTTAAACTATTCTCGTTAACCAGGCAATATATATATATATATATATATATATATATATATATATATATATATATATAAAAAAGGCTTAAACACTAATATTCCATGGTCATAATTTATTCCATTGGAATCGTAAATACGATCCAATTCATCAGACCTACAAATTCAAAAAGAAAACAGAAAAAACAACCCCGGAAATAAAAACAGAATTTAGAGAGAGTGTAAGTATGAGGGGTAACATACAAGAGAAGGAGGGAGATTAAACCTTAACAGAGAGAATTTTAGGAGAGGTGAGTGGAAGGGGTTTAAGTAAGAGAAATATAAATGTTGTCGGATGTCTAATGCATAAAGATATATATATATTGAACAATAAAAAATATTAAAAAATTAAAATCTTCAGACACAGTGGGTTGTATATTAATATTGCTTCGTTTTTATTATTATTTCATTTAGATTCCTAGATTAGTTTCGGCCAACATGGCCATCATCAGGACAAAAATAATTTTCTGCTTGCTGGTAGCCGTGGACTACAGAAATGTATGTCTTGATGGAGAAAATTAACTTTTGTCTGTAGTTTTCATTTGTCTTTTTATTTTTTTAACGCGAATTTTGGTCAGTCTTTGTGTTGGTCAAACAGTCTCTTTTAAGTTGTTATTTGAGACAAGAGTTGGATTGATTCATGCTGCTCTGAATTCCCTTGGTAATTTTAACAGTTTTATTGGTTCCTGGAAAGAGGATGTGTCTCTGTTAAGTGTGTGTGTGTTATTTGGCTCATTAGGGAGTGAGTGAGTAGGATGTGTGCAAGTGTGTATATTACTATGGGTCTGTGTTATCATTTGGCTCATATATATATATATATATATATATATATATATATATATGAAGGGTGTTTCATTGACTTTGACAAATTTAATAATTTGTTTTTCTTTTTCTTTCAGATTTAACAACTAAAGTCTTCCGCAATTTCAAACATGGAACGATTAATGATCAAACAACATGTTAAAGTTATAGAAGTCTATTACGAAAATGGACGTTCAAATAGAAATGCAATTCGCGCATTTCGTGAATTTTTTGGTCAACATAATCGACCAACCGAGAGTACAATTGGAAATGATGTAATGTTGTTGTGGAGAAGATCCATTCCTGCGCGCGATGACGAATAGTGGGGTCTGGATTTTCGGCCACATTCTCGTTCACTCTACCAATGTTTTCAGCTGAACGTCGTAAACGAGCACGCAATGGTGTTTTCACATCTGCCAGCGACCCAATTTGTTTGAATTTACAAACAATTTTTCCAATTGCACTCTTGAAACTTTAACATGTCTTTTGATTGTTAATCTTTCCATGGTTGAAATTGTTAGACTAAGGTTGTTAGACACTTAAACTTAATAGACATTTAAAATCAGTCCAAGTTATTGGAACACCCTTTATATATATATATATATATTTATTTATATATATATATTTCTCGCCAATTAAATCATTAACCTTTGCATTTGTTTTTGTGTGAATAATTCATGAATTTGTAAATTGATTGCACGTTTATCGTAATTAAAATAACTGATCCAAGTGCGACTTTTGGATAATAAGTGCGACATTACTGTAATTATTGAACAATATAATTCATGCCACTTTGACAGAAAATTTAACAGTAAAAAATTCGTTCATCACCATATTTGTACATGAACGCACAAATGTAAAAAAATTTAAAATCAAACTCAGCGTTGCTACTGCGCGCTCCAAAAACAATAACTCATTTCCAATAGCATTTTCGGATACAACAATACATATATTTTCGTTGTCCTCTTATTACTAAGAGAAAAACAAGAACAACATCTATTCCATACCTGAAGATGTCTGTAGGAACAGACGAAAGCTTGTAGTAAAAATAAGAACTAATACGGCAGAAATTTATAGAAACAAGGATCTTTTCATTCATAACGGATTCGGAGGTTTTTTGTATATTATTTGAATTGTTTGCGACGATGGATTTCTCGCCAATTAAATCATTAACCTTGGCATTTGTTTTTGTGTGAATAATTCATGAATATATATATATATATATATATATATATATATATATATATAAAATACAAAAACACACATATATAAATATATATGTGTGTGTGCGTTTGCCATATATATATATATATATATTAAAGACATTTTTATGTTTAACATTCTTTTTATAGAAACAAGTATTTAAGTAAATGCTCTGTTTATAATACTTATCGATAAAAAGAATGTTAAACATAAAAATATCTTTAATAAATTGTCGGACTTTTTCCATTTTTAATATATATATATATATATATATATATATATATATATATATATATATTACACCCTTTGTGGAAATTATTTCAAACAAAAGGAATAATTCCGTTATTATTCACTTTTTGTTTGTATTTTTCCAATGAAACGTGACCCAGTGCATATGTTAGTACTTCGTAAGTTCACTCCACGAAGTCGTTCCTTGCAGATTGACCACATATTCTCGATTGGATTTAAATCAGGAGAGTCTCCAGGCCAGTCTATAGTACTTTGATTTGCTCATTGGTAAGGCTTGCCAGTGAGTTCTTGCAGCGTTACCATTTTCGTAATCTTCTTTGAAGTAACGTTCAATGCATACAATCGTCGTAGGACAACTAATCGACTGTCAAGACAATAGTGTCTGAGCGTGATAAAAATCTGGTGCAATCACAGATGACGCAATATTTTTCAAGGCCAAACAAATTTCATCATATAGACTAAAAATAGATTCATATTACTTCACACAACTGCAAATTAACTAATCTGAAGAAAAATTAGAAATTGAACACCCTGTCATTCCAGTGGGTCTAAAACTGACTGAATGGCAAAATAAAGGAAATTAAAGAGGTTGTTTCAATAAATTTACGTAATTTATGTATTAGGACGCAGATCATTATTTAAACATATATTGTTAAATATAACGGAAAATGAATGTTTATTATGTTTGATCATGAGCCGTTCTAAACTTCATATATTTGCTTTAATTTCGGGTGAAAATAAAGACAAAAATTCTCCAACATTTGGATATATTTTTATTATGGTGTTCCTTGAACGAGGCTTTTGGCAGATATGAGCCAACTTCGGAGTGGTTATGTGGACATTTATACAAAGATATTCACCATCAAAGATCATATTCTGTTATGCTGACATAGAAGATTGCTATGCAACAATAACAGTCACAGATAGCAGATGCAGGTCATAAATTCATGATGAAGTTCTGTGACGTTGTACCACATGAGAGACCAAAATATTGTCAACAGAACCATATGTCTAGATTCAGTGTAATGTGTTGTGACTAGTTTGAAATGTAATTTTGTTGAGTGTTGGACAATTTTTGTCTTTATTTTCACCCGAAATTACAGCAAATATACAGAGTTTAGAATGACTCATGATGAAACAAAAATACATTCAATGCCTGCATTATTTAACAATATATATATATATATATATATATATTATGAAATGGACAAAGTCCGACAATTATTTTAAGATATTTTTGAGTTTATGTTTATACGTTCTTTTTATAGATACAAATATTTAAGTTAATAATAATAAACAGTATTAACAATATAAAAGAACGTCAGGCTATATGACGGTTCCGTATAGGATACAGTTTCGATTCCTGTCGGGGGACGCATATTTTCTATGAAAATTTCTCGGTAAATGTCGTTATACTTTTTACTATAAACAGAGCATTTACTTAAATATTTGTATCTATAAAAAGAACGTATAAACATAAAAATGTCTTAAATATATATATATATATGAAGAATTATAGTCATAAGATGTATATTTATAGGATAAAGTGCTCAATATCAGAGATAGAGCGTATGTTAATATAAATATAAAAGTTAACATAGAAGTCAACACTTAGAGGCGACAGTCTGTTTCATGCTAGATGCAATCGTGGCCTGACGATTGCATCTAGCATGAAACAGACTATCGCCTCTAAGTGTTGACTTCTATGTTCACTTATATATATATATATATAATTGTGTATATATATATATAATTGTGTATTTGTGCAGTAATCCCTCTTTTATACAAGTTTCGTTAAAATTTTGAAATTTCGTTAAGATTGTTATTTCATTTTTCTTGAGTTTTTATAATTTTCTTCTTTTCTGGGGCATAAAGTCCATGAGAATTGTTCAAATGTTTGTATGACCAAACGCTGGAAAAGTTGAGATGAATTTCTTTAAAGGAAATAGTAAATATACTGTAGAAGAAATAACAATAAAAATAAAAATTCTATAATGTAAGACTTTTTACAAGTGTAAATTCAACTGGAGTTTTACCGATTTCAACACCAGTGACCCTTAATTGGCTCCGACTCCACAACTCCGACTCTGCAGCCCTGGCAGCTACAGCAAGAAATATAAAGGAAAACCTCCGAGGATAAGAATGCTAGAACACTATAAAGCCGTAACACAATAGGAAACAGAAAAGTCAGATATAACTGACCATATAGGGAGAGAAAAAGGAGATTACCACCTTCTGTGGGATGATCCGATAATAATAAACAGAGAACTGGAAAATACGAAAAGACAAGTAATCAGTACATATGCTAGGCTACAAAAATCTAAACCGGCCAAGCATAGACATGTATACAATATAGGAACCAGTAATACAGAGAGATAGAGAATATTGTTGTGTATTTCAGTTGTTGTCAGATGGAATTGATGAGTCAAGTACTTTCGACAATTTCAAATTTTCATCTTCCTCCTTTGCAATTTTTCCATATACAGGCATAAGACTAAGACGAAACATGTATAGTGTAGACCGAAAGATTTTTTTTTTAAGATATGCTATTTATTGACATTTATATTATTTTGGAACGTGCGATGCCGCGACGGTAAAGTTTTTGTTCAAATCAATAAAGTGAGAATTTTGTTTGAATTTTGTAATGTATATGGAAAAATGACGCCCCGAAAATGACAGTTTGTTTTTGATATTGTTAGTTTATTTTCATTTTTTGACTTTCTGAGATATATTATTCGTCAATTATAGTAGGAACGTTAATTCAGAACCGTCGTGTGTTGGGCATGGCTGGAAATTGTGTGGGCGGCTTTCTACTTTTAAAAGACTTTTAACTCTCCGTTACCATTTTTACCATATGATAAGACCCGTAACCCATTAAGGGTCATAGGGGCACAACATGTACTGCAGCCACAATAGAAGTGGTGTGTCTAGGGGAAGAGAGCTCAACCATTAATTAGCTTCCTTCTCATAAATAAATAAGATCAGATAAGAAATATAATAAGGAAGTCGATTTTGATTAGCTGAGCTAGCACCGAAATAATAGAAAAAAGTTTTTTCAGAGAGTTGTTTCTTAATCTTCAAGCAATGTAGACGTGTTCTCTTTCGTGTCTGAAACGGCTCCCCAGCGAGGAGGAACGACCTTCACTAGATAGTGTATGTCAACGTTAATAAAAATAGAAGTTAAAATCCTCCGTGTTGATGTCATTCATTGCTAACTAAAACAACTAGCGATCACCGACCAAAAGATGATGTAACATTATTATCGAATTGGCACCGTTGGATTCCCATCATAAGACAACACTCCAAGAATAGCTGAGGTTTGTCCTATTATTATCCCAGAGCTGGGGAGGGAGGGAGAAGAGTTGGATTCATACCTTTCTCAAGGGTATGTGAATGCAATGAACTCGACTTGAATTCGAACTCGGCTCTCTCTTTAAATCCCTTACTGTGTTGATATACGTATGTTTAATGTATTTTTTAATATCAAATATAAGTTACTGTTAATTGTACAAAAAAAAAAAATGAGGACCGTCTTGCGAAACTAAGAAAACTAAACATGCAATAGTATTTTCTTTTAGCGGCGCAGACAAACCGGTTATATTAAAATGTTTTCTCACAGACCAATGATTCCCAAATGAGATGCATGACCCACGAGTAGGACATGGTAATATTTTTGTGGGGCATGCATAGGATGTGCACCCTTCAGCTTACTATACCAAGATGAGCTCAAATGTTATTTTGCATTATTATTTCATGATTAAAATGATCAAAGTATGTTACAGAATAAGCTTTCATTCAAATATTTTATATTTCTTCCTTTAATTTCTCTATTATATATTTATATTATAATTTCATTATGGGTCAGAGAAATCTTAATTACCATCTTAAAAAAATGTCCTATTAATTGTCAATTTAGGTTCAAACATCCTAGTTGAACATATGTTCAATCTATGGTATTCTTAGCCTTTTTCTGTTGGACATCATGTCTACTACGTTAGCCATATTCTTTATCTGTAACACAATAATTCCTATCGGTGGGGTATGGTAATATTTTGGTAGGGTATGCGAAAGATATGCACTCTTTGGCTACTATACCAACATGAGTTCAAATTTCATTTTGCATTTCATGATTAAAATGATCAAAAGTATATTACAGAATAAACTTCCATCCAAATATTTTATATTTCTGCCTTTCAGTTCTTTATTATATGTTTTGAAAAAATATATATTTAACTGTCTTTTTGCTTCTTTTTTTTTCAATATTTCTTTTTCATGGACGCTTTGGAGGCTTGTTTAGAGACCAAGTTAATGGCTCTTTTAAGTTTCCTTCACGTGAATTTCAGTAAAATTTTGAATATGTAAGAATTAAATATTACAGAGGGTGGAGGGCACCAGAATTATAGAAATACCAAAGTGGGATCTGGCTCCAAATCGGTTGGAAACCACTGTTATACACTGTCTTCTAAAATCCTTTTCTGGATCCCTTTCTTTTATGTTCCTAACACATGTTTCTGGTTTTCTTTTTAGTACTTCATCTTATTGCTGCATTTCTCCTCTTGCTTCCTTTTATTCAATTATATCTTGCCTTTTCCACAAACCCCGACCAACTCCAAACTGCGTTACCACCATCTTCTTTCTGCACAACGAACGGTGTTGTTTTTATTCTTAGCTCATGATGCAATCTTAATTTGCAATTAATACGCAAACATCGCCTATAACTTAAACATAATTTGTCGCCTTTTCAATGCAATTGATCTTGTTTTCATCCTTTTGTTTTTCTGTATCTGATCAGACAGCTTCTATTGTGAACTGTTTAATTATATTTTTAAAATGATTTTCTATTCGTTTCGTCGCCGGATTTTTTCTTTGCTGGAAAGGTGAAGATTGGATACGTGTCAGTGGGGACCCGTGCAGTGAAATGTGAGGCTCCCACGTCTTCTTCAATGTGTTAATGCTGAAGAGGTATTTATTCAGAGTTCAGTGTTAAGCCACTGTTTACGATAACAATACCACAGCTCCAAGAAGAATTCGCTTTGTCAAACTTAGTCTGAAACAAGGCTGTAACATTTGGAGCACTCAGTGAGAATCAAAGTGACAGAATAGTACGCTAAGCTACCTTACTAACAATTGTCCCATAGTAAAGCAACCTGACTGCTCGGATAGATATTTATTTAAATTTAAATTAATCTGGCTCAGAGAAGATCGAAGCCACTAATGTAGCAATGACATGCAATGTTGAAGCAATCCTATTTCTCTAATAGATATCTGCTTAGATGAACTTTGTATGACACAAGGTCATCATTTCGGAGCACCCAGTGTAGATCGAACCGACTAATATAGCAATGGCATGCAAAGTTACCTTACCAAAAAAAGTTCACAATTGGTGAGATAATCCTTTTTCTCGGATAGATATCTACTTAGATGAACTTTGTGTGACACAAGGTCATCATTTCGGAGCACCCAGTGAAGATCGAACGCATTATCGTTATAATAGCATGCCAGGCTATCTTGTTGACAATTTTTCCGTGGTGAGGCAACTCAGTTACTTGAATAGATATGTACTTAGCTTGACTGTTTCTGACACAAGGCCATAATTCCAAGGCACAGAATGCGGATAGAAATCACTACTGCAATACTGTTTGCCAGACTACCTTGCTGGGAATAATCCATGGCGAGGCAATATTAATCTTCGTATAGATGTTACTAAGATTAACTATATCTGATACAAGGCAATAATTTCGGAGCACTATACTTGTATTTATCAAATATTAATTAATACAAACGTGAACGGATGATTATCTGTCAGAAATTCGGTTCGCTCATACAAACGGAAGAAAAATCGAAATTAATAATAAAAACGTGCCAAGATCTACCTATTTTTTTTACTAATTTCTATATGTTATGTTTAAGCATATATACG
The DNA here is from genome assembly GCA_903632075.3 of Acanthosepion pharaonis. Taxonomy (NCBI): domain Eukaryota; kingdom Metazoa; phylum Mollusca; class Cephalopoda; order Sepiida; family Sepiidae; genus Acanthosepion; species Acanthosepion pharaonis. The sequence continues at coordinate 879,642 of CAHIKZ030005489.1, read as the reverse complement.
GTGCGTGTCACGTTTGATATATTGCGTTCTGTGTCGTCGCAGGATCACCACGCTACTACATAAAACGGTATCAACGAAAAGGACCATTTCTTTTTGTTATTCGTTTTTTTAGGAGACGGTCGTGGCAGCATGGTTTCTAAGAGGCAGCGGAAGGAATGGCGTCGCAGGAACGCATGTCGCACGTTGGACAAGCGTCCCGCTGCTGGTGGTCTTAGCCGGTCGTTAAGCTGGGTTTGGGAGGTGTATCGATGTTTCAGAATAATTGCGACTCTTTGCTGAATTCGTGACGTTCCGGAAATATCCTAAACACAGACAAACGCAATAAATCACTGTCGGAATAACACATCTTCGTAGCTTTCCGGTTAATCGATGACCATTCTAGCCCAGGTCTTTGCATTCTGTATCAAAACACATATTTTGAGAGGGATTGGAGGAGGTACTTTGATAAATACACTTGTTTGCAGTGGGGAGGGGGGGGTTAAATCATATTTCGTGATCTAACGATCTGTTGAAGACAAATTTATCCTTGAACTGCAAGCGACCTTCAGAAATTAAAACCATTTTTTAAATCATTTTTAATCATTTTCTAATATAAGAGAAATAAGCAATTTTCTAATCAAAACTCATAGTAAACACAGACTGTGTTGAGCGTCTGAGAAGGAAACAAAGAAAGAGACTGACATAGAAATTAAAAGAGAAAGAGAGAGAGAGAGAGAGGGTGAGTGAGTGAGTGAGAGGGTGAGAGGGAGAGGGATTAATTTAGAGAGACAAAACGAGAGTATAACAGAGAAGATTTGGAGGGAGAGTAACTTCAGATAAAAGCAATTGCTTATGATTAACTCTCCTCTATTGTACCGACACTTTATAAATTTAAGCGCAGTTCTAGATTGACGCGAAGGTTTCATCATTTTACAGTTGAAATGCGTAGATATAACCGGAATCTATACAAACAGTTTCTTCACACGCACTTCTTGTTTGTGGAACGCGCTTCGACTTCCTGACGTTCCAGCCAATTGTGATCTTTAAATTTTGAATGCTATGTCAATCGTTATCATTTTGTCCTAGTTCCTCCTCTTTTATTGTTCTCTCTCCTTAATAATTATTTTCACCACAGTCTCTTACACTATCTCCTTGTGTCTTAGTGGCTTTATTGCCTCGCCAGGGATTTAATAATAATAATAATAATAATAATAATACATATATATATATATATATATATATATATATATCAAACATGTAGTGCTGTTTAATTTATATTACAATGAATCAATCATACAAAAAGTAAATTAGTAAAGTTAATGATATAAAATAGCGAAATCGCTTCGCTAACTAAATGTCAAAGATGTATTAACCCACTAATCACTCGATGAATGTTATGTTACCTTTTTTTAAAAAAATATAAAGTGTATTAAGTCTTCCTTAAATACGCAAGTACTTTCGACGGTTCTACCAGTCATCATCAGGCATGGAAAGTATTTTGTTTTTGATAAAAGTCAGGTAGCATCTGAGACCCAAAAATACAATCCTGATCGAAATATGTTTTTTTTTTCTTTTTTTTTTTTTTTAAAAAAATGTGTTCTTGATAACGGATACAAACTTGCTGAACGTTCAGTCGCAACGTTTGAAAATTTAAGTGAGTCCGTTTGTTTTTTGCTAATATGGCAAATTTATATCTATATCTATCTATCTATCTATATATATATATATATATATATATATATATATATATATATATGATAGTAAAATAATTATAATAAGTCAAGAAGATATATATATATATATATATATATATATATATATATATACAGAAAATTATTATATATATATATATATACTTATATATAAATAATAATACATCAAGAATATATATATATATATATATATATATATATATATATATATATATATATATATATATATATATATATATATATAGTACAGTAATAAATCCAAGTGGACTTCTAGTAATATAAAATAATAAAACTGATCCACAAAAAGAGCTCAATGTATTTATTACAACAGAGCATATAAATAATATTACACAGCAAAATTCCAAATTATCTCATATTAGGGGAATATATATATATATATATATATATATATATATATATATATATATATATATATATATATGATTTTGTGGTAAATTGCGATCAGGTATGTAGTTTCTTGAGGACTAATTGAACAGGGACATTTGAATTTCTAGTTACACTTGCATACATCCATTAAATTGATTAACTATCTTAATCTTTTAAGTGTATATTAAGGATTAGCCGATCGGATTTTGATATTTTAAAATTATTAATCCATGACCTTTTGTTACTCTCGATAAATGGGTAATCCAGTATCATACTAGTACAGCGTGCTATATATATATATATATATATATATATATATATATATATATATATATATATCATAAAGAAATAATTTATACAAAGGATTAGATAGCAATGTTAATGTGATTAATAGCGAAATCACTTCAGCAGATAAATACATATAACAAGAAAATTTGGTTTAAAACTTTTCAAAATGCAAACGAATTTCTCACTGGATCGATTTGAACAAGAATTCTAGCGTTCGCGGAACCAGAACAGTCTACACCAGTGTGCGAAATAAAGGGTTCAGGTGGATATTCCAACCACATGAAGAAGACCGGAGCGTACAACGGCCGAAATGTTGTAATAAATATGGCAACAAAAAAAATGAGGACAATAATTCGAATAATGTAAATAGTGTACATAATATCTCATCTCAGAAATATAGACAGATGCTGAAAGGCCGAAACGTTGTAATAAATATGGTGACAAAGATGAGGACAATAGTCCGAATAATGTAAATAGTGTACATAATACCTAATCTCAGAAATATAGACAGATACTGAAAGGCCAAAACGTTGTAATAAATATGGCGACAAAGATGAGGACAATAGTCCGAATAATGTAAATAGTGTACAAAATATCTCATCTCAGAAATATAGACAGATACTGAAAGGCCGAAACGTTGTAATAAATATGGCGACAAAGATGAGGACAATAGTCCGAATAATGTAAATAGTGTACATAATACCTAATCTCAGAAATATAGACAGATACTGAAAGGCCGAAACGTTGTAATAAATATGGCGACAAAGATGAGGACAATAGTCCGAATAATGTAAATAGTGTACAAAATATCTCATCTCAGGAATATAGACAGATACTGAAAGGCCGAAACGTTGTAATAAATATGGCGACAAAGATGAGGACAATAGTTCGAATAATGTAAATAGTGTATATAATACCTCATCTCAGAAATATAGACAGATACTGAAAGGCCGAAACGTTGTAATAAATATGGCGACAAAGATGAGGACAATAGTCCGAATAATGTAAATAGTGTACATAATACCTAATCTCAGAAATATAGACAGATACTGAAAGGCCGAAACGTTGTAATAAATATGGCGACAAAGATGAGGACAATAGTCCGAATAATGTAAATAGTGTATATAATACCTCATCTCAGAAATATAGACAGATACTGAAAGGCCGAAACGTTGTAATAAATATGGCGACAAAGATGAGGACAATAGTCCGAATAATGTAAATAGTGTATATAATACCTCATCTCAGAAATATAGACAGATACTGAAAGGCCGAAACGTAATAGATATGGCGACAAAGATGAGGACAATAGTCCGAATAATGTAAATAGTGTACAAAATATCTCATCTCAGGAATATAGACAGATACTGAAAGGCTGAAACGTTGTAATAAATATGGGGACAAAGATGAGGGCAATAGTCCGAATAATGTAAATAGTGTACATAATACCTCATCTCAGAAATATAGACAGAAACTGAAGGGCTGAAACCTTGTAATAAATATGGTGACAAAGATGAGGACAACAGTCTGAATAATGTAAATAGTGTTCATAATACCTCTTCCCAGAAATATAGACAAAAAAATGTCGTTTAACATTTTATGTACTTTGTTTTAATTGTCCGAGCATAAAGATAGAAATCCATCACAATGGGTAGAAAATAAATGAATGATTTGTTTTTTTTTTTTACTCCATGCGTTCTCCCTATTGACATTATTTTAAGAATTTACGCAAATGATCGCAAATGAGTTATACATTAAATGACAATTGGAAAAAATGGAGTTTCATTATCGGATATTTTTTATTTTTTTCTAAGCATTATACTTTATACTTTATGAACGTTCTTTCTAATGTATAAGTGACTTGCGACATCCTACCCCCCACCATCTATAGAGCGAAGCTTTCGGTATTGATTGGATGTCATTTCGTGTGCCAGCCGTAAGCTACAGCTCTTCTCATGATGTGACGCTATCGTAACTCATTGCGACAAAAATCATTCCTTAGGCCTTTATAGTCCAATCACATTCAACTTCTGGTTCACCGTCTTCTATACTCTTCTATAAACATATGAGAAAAGCGCTCACCATTTTCTTAGCAAATACAGGGCGTCCATAAAGTTCGTGTGCACTTTAAAAAATATAACTTTATTTGTATTTGCGATAGAAATAATCTGTAACAAATGTTATAAAGTTTAATGTACCTAGTTTTAAGTATAGCTAAAATAACTATTGTGATTTCAGGCATTACTGTAAATCAGTTGGCAAATGTTTTCCGTGAACAGCAAAATCATATTACCCTTTGTATTGCTAATTATAGAGGACATGTGGAAACTTAAATAAAATTTCAATAAAACTTTAAAAAAATATAGATTTACTTCTTTCTAATCCTTTTGTGATACTATTTAGCGTTTGGCTAACTAATTAAGCGTGGAAATTAAGAGCGAGAAATACTTAAGGCGGGCAGAAGCTATCACGAAAGACATACTGAGCAATCTTATTTTTTTAACAAAAGAAAAGTGGTAAAGATTTTATTTTCATTTGCGAAAAAAGTATTTTTCCGCACTGTCAGAATTAATTTATGCCATGACGCGGCGAATAAAAGATAGCAATCTGCCAATGGCAATAATGAAAATTTCAAATTGGTCAAGTGGCTTACAAAGCGAAATGCTAGAAGATAATCAGAATTAGGTCGAGAAAGGGATCAGCTGAGACCACCCCAAAGAAAAAGGGAGGAGGAAGAGAAAACGGAAAAGAATAAACCATTAACTATCTTTCTGAGATATCATTTGGTTTTGGAAAGTGACCACCTGTTTTATGTCCAGACCTTGCCATGATAAAAGTTTGTTACCTGGACAGACTGTTGACGACAGAAGTACGAAGGCCTTGAGGATACAAAGACATTCACTTGACCACCCCGATAATTACTTGACGAAAATCTCGTTGATGAATTCCAGATGACATTCAGTTAAGATAGCGACTTAATGACCACACGACGAGTCGTGGGGGTTAGAGTCAGGGAAAAGAAAGAAAAGAAAAAGGAAGATAATTTTTTTTTTCTTTGAGTGATAATTGTAAACTGAGGCCAGTCTAGCCACACCCACTCTGCCGAGCGTTCATTAGCTGGATGGTGGCGTGAGCGATGGGCGATGGTAAACATGAGAAAGAAGGAAAACCTGTTGACGCCTCTGAGGGGATTGGTGTGAGATACCGCTATGAGAAAGGAAGAATTTGGGAGGACAATTTCTTTTTTAGAACCGCTCTAAAACAGAAAGTAATGGACTTCAAAAATGGAAAGTGATAAATTTTCCTGTCCGAAAACAAAGAAAATCCTTATTGCGGATTTGGAAAAACCCAAACCACAACATGTCCCACCCGGTTTTGGTCGGCGTCCATATAAACGAACGTCCACAGGGCAGAGACAGTGGCAGTTGGGCAGACGCAGACAGAGTGACAGAGCAGTCAGAGTTGAGCTGTGAGCTTGGAGACCAGCCTCGCAGCAGCTGACTGAAAGATATCCACGCATTCCGACTTAAACTTCTAATCAAAAACAATTTTTTTTGAAGAACGACTTAGACTCACACCACTAAGACAAGTTTTACGAATATCACCTGAAGATACCAAAAACCAGTTTATTGAAAAACAACTTAAGATATTAAGACTCGCCTAAGAAACGCAAAGTGTCACCTATCCATAGAAGCGGTTTGGGAGAAAGATGCAGTCCTGTATTCAGCAACCAGATATAAAGCTACTTGTTATTCTTTTTTAACACATTTGAAATTTTCGAGTTGTTACTTTATTTTCTTTTATATATACTTGTGCGGTGTCACATTTGCTCGAATTCGGCTCGCACTACGGCCCGACGACTGGTTGATTTCGTCTACCTAAGATCAAATCACAACGTGGGTAGGTTGGACTAGAAATCAAAGCAGTTTCGGTAACCAGAGGTTGGAGACGAGCTGGGAACGACAAAGCTGATGCCGAATCTAACCAGATTTCCATCCGAATCAGCCAAGGGTTAGATCGTCACAGGATAGCACGGGAGAGACACAGTGTGACGTCACACTTTTTACAAATTATTTTTTATCGCAAATACAAATAAAGTTATACATTTTTTAAAGTGCACACGAACTTTATGGACACCCAGTATAGTGACCCTCCCGTCTTGCTTTGTTAAATACTGATCTTTTGTTTCGTTTCTTGATGATAGCATATGCATAGCGTATAAAAAAAAAAAAAACGTACGAGACAGACTAACAATAAATTTATCCACTTTATCTTTCAACATGATAATACTAATCACTTGTTCTTGTAAGAACCAGTTACCCTGTTGATCCATTCATGATAAGTAGTCCTGGGTAATTCTCCAGATGAAGAACATAATACCATTCCAGTGATTTGTTTCGCCGAGTAATGCATACTTCTATCGCGACTGACTCTGTCGAGTTTAATGTTATGTCTTGCCATACCCCACACCACAACATCACTCAATCTAGATAAATCGCTGAATGACTATTTCGTGGATACACATTGTTTGAGTAGACGTCTCTATTTTCAAGCTTTATAATTTCTGTCTGATGTTGTGTGTTTTTCGAAGGTCTTTAATGAAGAATCTGGGCCCGTCATGTAGAGGAATGTCTCTTCCGGATGTCTCCTTTAACTCAACTCACCAAGTTTCTGCTCATCACTGCAGTAGCCAAATATTGAACTCACAACTCTTTGGGTCAAATCTCTAGATCCAACCGATGATTTTATCCACTGGGCCATGTGAGACACCCGGAAGAGGCATGGCACGTGGAACTAGAATAATCTATCCCGGGGAACAAAATAAATACAATATATACGTGCAACGTTGTGAATACGGCAATGAAGAGAAGGATAACAGTCCGAATAATGCAAATAATGTAAATTATTTAACGGTTATTCGCACACACACACACACACATATATATATATATATATATATATATATATATATATATATTTATTTTTTCTTCTTTTTATTTTTTTTAGTTAAAAGTAAAGTCATTTAAAATTCCAACTCTCATGTGAGAAAATTAATTCGATTAAAATTTTATGTGTTGCAGATCGGATAGGGAAAAACAGTTTTATTTTATTATTATTTTTTAACACTTTTAAATTGATTTGTTTTGTTTTGTTTTTACGGTTAATCAAAACAAGCAGGGGTTTTTGTGGGTTATTTAAAGTCGAAACATACTTTTTATTTTATTTTACTTTTTTTTTGTAAATGAATGCAGCTAACCCAACTGGAAGTCGAACTCGGATCTCCAATTTCTCATTATGAGCTGCTATCCACTGCACCACCCGCACCTCGACAATTCCCCCCCCCCCCGACTTCAGCGTAAGCTTCTGGTTATCAAGAATTTGAAAGCAGTAATAATAATAATAATAATAATAATAATGGAAATAATAACAATGATAATAATAATGATAATAATAATAATAATAACAATCAAAGCCAACCGGCCAGATATTGTTATTAAAGACCACAAACAAAAACGATGCCTCCTTATTGACATGCCAATCCCTGCTGACTGCAATGTATCTTTGAAGATATTCAAAAAGTTGTCAAAATACAACATCAACAATCCCTGTTGTAGTTGGAGCCCTAGGACTGGTTGGAAAAGATTGCAGTAGACTAATTGAAGGGATTCCTGGATGTCCATGCCTCAAGGAGATACAAAAAATTGTTTTGACAAGTACAGCACACACCTTACGAAGGGCTTTATCTATGTAATTTAATTTTTTTTTTGTTTGTTTGTCAGTGGAAAGTGTCATGACGCCATTTTTAACCTTAGGTCCCGGGGCGGGACCCGGAAAGAAATGTGTAAACGCCAGAAATCAAAGAAAATAATAATAATAATAATGATAATAATAATGATAAAAATAATGAAACTGATAATAATGACAATAATAATAATTGATAATAATGACAATAATAATAATTATAATAATGATGACAATGATAATAATAATAATAATTATCATTATGATAATAATAATGATAATGATAATAGTAATAATGACAATAATAATAATAATAAAGGAAAACACAACCGTTAAGGAAGAAGTAGGCATACGGTTATTACTCTTACTGAGAGAAATATTCTTAACCGGAAGTACAAGCCATTCTGTATTGACACCTGTTTCCGGTACATTTTTTTTAGGTCAATCGCCCGTGCAGCCGATATTTGGCGGATATTTCGGTCGGTATTGATCGGCGGTTAAAGAAGTTTTGTGGAAATCCTTAAGGGCATCGTGTTAGATTTAATGTCGGGCAAAGAAGCCTTTGATTGTCTTTTTGTCGTTGTGCCAAATTCCTTCGCGATTTTTGGCTCGGAAATAAGCGAAACATGGAAACGATATGATGAGAAAAAGAAGGCGTTTTTTATTTTATATTACAGGTTAAAGTAAAACGAAACAATTGTAGCAACGCTAGGGAAACACATCAGTAATATAAATATATAAAGCATTCATATGTATTTTTTCCCATCATAATGTAGTTGATTATGGCTCTCCATACATATATTTTCATTTTTTTTTTTTGGATTGTCATAACGTGTTGGGAAAGAAACTGGAAACGCTTTTCGTTGCCTTCTCTTTTTTTTTTCAACTTCCGTGTCCCCTCAGGATATAGGCAATCATAGCTCTCCACCATTTCCTGTCCTTTTTAATAAATTTCGTCATCTTGTTATTTCTCCAAAATTCTAAGTTCTATATTAACAGTTTCTTTTATCGCACTTCTCACTTGTGGAACTCTCTTCCTGTTGCTTGCTTCGCAGTGATCTCTAAAAATTTAAATGCTTTGCCAATCGTCACCTTCTGTTTTCTAAATTCCTGTCCTTTTATTGTTTTCTCTCCTTAATAGAATATTTTCTCATATTCTCTAACACTCAGTAACCACTTTGCGTCTTAGTGGCTTTAATGCCTTGCTTGGGGAGAAATTTAAATGAATTGTGAATCGTTATATTCTGTCTTCTTAATTCTTGTTCTTTTATTGTTCTCTCTCCTTAATAGTATATTTTCTCATATTCTCTAACACTCAGTCACCCCTTTGCGTCTTAGTAGATTTAGTGCCTTGCTTGGTTGGAAATTTAAATGCAATGTCAATCGTTATTTTCTCTCTTCCTAATTCTTATTCCTTTATTGTTATCTCTCTTTAATAGTATTTTTTTCATATTTCTAACACACACTAACCGCTTGCGTCCTAGTGGCTTTATTGCCTTACTTGGTGTGGGGGAGGGTTAAAAAAGCAACTTTGACCCGCCATCCATTTAATCAAGTTCCCTAAGTATCTCATACTTTCTTTTCTTCTGTCCCTCTTGCTTTCAATATATCATGTGAGTATTAGATTTTCCAAGCCCTCTTTCCTCATTATGTGCCACCAGAATACCGATTTTCTCTTCCTGATGTTAAATATGAGTGCCCATTTTGTTTCCATTTTCTCTATAACTTCATGGTTGCTCAAATACTCAGTCCATGATGGTTTTGAATTTAGAGAACTACTTCTAGACTGTTTATTACTGAAGATGCTGTGAGATGAAATTAATTCATGCGTTTCCGATTGTATTTGTGCGAAAGTGAATGTGATAGACTAGGTAGAAATTTGAACTCCGATCGACGATTCCGTTTTCTGCATCAATAACAGTTGCGACACACACACACATTGCGTAAATATCAGGATAAAATAATATTTTAAAAGCCACAGTTTTTTTGCAGGACAATGTTATTTTAACAACTTTGATCCACAATGGAGTGCGCTACATACTCAGCCTTGTACCAGATTAAACTAATCCTAATATTGGTAATGGATGTAAATGATATATCACCACGTCGGCAATATCACCAAATCTGGCATCCCGTCTACAGTCACTTTCTCACAGACATACTGTGGCTTCCCTCTGTCTTTTCTCAAAATATTTTCATGGCAACTGCTCTGACGAGGTACTCTCACTGGTACCAAAACTGCATGAATTTAAGCGTGCTACTAGGCTGGTATCTCGGTCCCACCGTTTCACTGTCGAAACGGTGAAATATAACCGCCTCTTCTATTCCAACAGCTTCTCTCGCACTTCCCGACAGTAGAACTCTCTTCCTCTTGCTTGCTTCCCTGATAGCTATAATCTTCAAATATTCAAATGTAATGTAAATCGACATCTTCTGATGCCTTGATCCTGATACTTTATGTCTTTTCCTTAAATACGCTTCTTTACTTTTGCTTTCACTCTTTGTAACCCCCTGTGTGCTAGTGGCACTCCTGCCTTGCTTGAGGTGAAATGATTAAAAAAAAAAAATAATGGGTGAGATGGCAAAAAGTTTAATTTCTCCACTTTTCATCCCCCCATAAATGATATTATTATATCCATGGAATAATAACATCTTATTTCATGGAAGGAACAGAATAGCTGAAAGAAAAGGAATAAAAAACAAACTTGGTTCTCCCGAAAGAGTTTTCTGCCCCTAATCGTAAACGGAATTATATACACATTCCTCCCACACAGAGAAAATATAACACATATATGCAACAACAAGCAGTGTGCAAAAGTGAACGAAAAAAAGAGTGTTTTATGTATAATAATTCTCAACGGGAACTGCAGATATTTTTCTGTGTTTCTAGAGAGGACATGTAACGAGCTGGCCGGCGTTGTATGCTATGTCGCTACCGAGGACATATTTCGCAAACGGGAAACGACAAATTAGGAGATATTTTTATTTCTGGTGAATATATATTTTCATAGGAAAACAAAGCCATAGGCTTGTTAGGTGCACCATGTGGTTTACGGAGGCAGATTTAGCCTCAGCCCGAGCCGAGGAGCCCGGGCTAAATAAAGTAACCGCTCAATTTGACTACTGGAAGCTGACTGAATAACCACTTTCGTCACCCTATGAAGTGACGTCACCCAGCGGCCGTCACGCCACACACGTAACTCCATCTCGACCAAAGGGAGGTAATGGATTTTTTTCCATTCATTGGTATCGGATATCTAACTGAAACGGTGACTTCCTGGACTTCATCAATCCTAATAAAACATGAAATATTAATAAGTCTCTTGTCTAGTGACATTCAAACTCTGTGTGCATATGTGTTCATGTGTTTGGACACGTGGTGTAATGGTTAGCAAGTGTTACTGGATCAATTATGAGTGAGTAGTGGGTTCGATACTCACTGAGTGCTCCATACTTTCGGCTTTGTGCCACATCTAAGCTAACATTTAGAAAATCATTGGGGAACTTCGACATGGTGTAATGTTTAGCAACCACGTCTCACTTGATCAATTACGACTATGGTTCGGAGTGAGAAATTGGAGAGCCGAGTTCGAATTCCAATCGAATCCATTACATTTCACTTACTTGCTATACCCTTGGGAAAGGTATGAATCTTTTTCTGCGCCCGACAAGGCTGGCATCCCGCTCTCACCCCTTCACTGTCGAAACTCCTAAATATAGCCGTCTCTTCGACTCCAATAGCTTCATGTCTCGCACCTCTCGCCTGTAGACCTCCCTTCCTTATTCCAGTTTCCCTGAGAGCTATAATCTCCAGCTATTCAAATGTAATGTCAATCGACATCTCCAGTTGCCTTGATCTATCTACTACCCTTATCCTCATCCTTTCTTCTATCGCTCCTATATGATCTTGCTCCAAATTTTCTGTAACCCCTTGCGTCCTAGTGGCTTCCCGCCTTGCTTGGGGTGAAACGCTTAAAAAAAATACCCTATCCCCCAGCTATGGGTAAATAGCAGGACAGACCAGGTTCTATAGCCCTGGATGGTAATTGGTCTACCTCAGAAAGAAATGGCAACCTACTGCGGAAAAAATATGCCTCGTCAGTAATGTATCGAAAGATACATGATCGCCTAAACGTGTATCACGCATGGCACATAACAGACTGACTAAGTTCGATACTCATTAGGTTCACCTTTCTTTCGGAGCTGTGCCACATCTAAGGTTCTCAGCTTCTCTGTGTGGGCGCACGTGCAAGGGTTTGTCCAACCGATACCATATACCAATGTTTCATGTTCTAACATGAGTTATGATTGACATTATATTTGAAGATTTGAACATTATAGTCATCAGGGAAGCAAGTAAGAGGAAGGGAGTTCCACTGTCGGGAAGTGCAAGGCTACAATATTGAAGTCATACTCTTCAATATTGTAGCCTTGCGCCAGACTAAGGTAAGTTTTGTAAATAGCTATATACAGATATATTACTACAGAGAATGATTCATTCACTGGAGGTTTTGAATGTTCGGCCTTTGAATAAGTAAAATTTGATCTGTGTTTTTATAAAATACATTTCCATAACTTTGTTCTTCGGGTGAATTTCCATGTTTGGTATAAACAAAAACACAAAACTTTCGCGCATACATACATACATATATATATATATATATATATATATATATATATATATATATATATATATATATATATTTCGTTTTCTTTGGAATAACCAATATAAAATTATATATTTATATATTCAGCTCTTGGTCCTTTTCGTGACCCGGAAAATAAATACGAAACTTCGTTTCATTGAGATTTTTTTTAAGCAGACCTAGTTCGATCCGTGTCTGTCTGTTTGTTTATCCCTGTGTTGTACACATTTATTTATTGCACGCTCAGTGGCTGAGAGTGTTGCTTGTCTGCTTCTAGTTCGCGACACCATTTTCGTAGTTGCGGTAAAAGGGTGTTATATATTTGAAATACTGGCGCAACACAATCTTTCCAGTCCCCCCCCCATTTAAGTATGAGTCATATTAAGCGAACCCTAGTAAAATAACATACATTTCCCATCTTTTAGGGATATATGTGTTAATCAAATGAAGAATCTGCAAAGTTATTGGTCCTGACCTGGCATCTCGACTTCAATCACTTTCTCACCGCAATAACGTAGCATAACCATGCCTTTTGGTGCCATTGAGATTCTGCTACCCGATGAGGATTCCTCTCTGCTATTTTTCCGAGTCCTCGATGGAGAAGAATTATTTTCCACCCTCCAGCCTCTGTCTCTCACAGACGGAAGTTGGCGTGCCTCTCACTGCTCTGTCGCTACTTCCATGGAAAGTGCTCGGACGAACTATATTTCTAGGTTCCGCCACGTCTGACAGTTACGGCTAGGATGCGCCATGCCACTAACATTGTTGCAAGCCACACACACTATCTCCGTATTCCATCGGTGAGAAGTAAGTTCCTGTCGAACTGTTTCTTCCCGCAAACCACTGTCATGTGGAACACATTCCCAAGAGGATGTTTCCCCGATCGCTGAAATCTTAACCTGTTTAAGTCTAGAGTTAACCATCTTCCCCTCCTATCCATATAAACTACCCCTAAATCTCTACCTAGAGAGGCTCCCGTGCCTTGAATATATTGAACCTTACTATATAAAAAAAAATCGCCTTCATGAATTTAAGCGTAGTTGTAGATTCGTAACTAGGTCGCATTATTATACTGTTGGAATTGCTAAATGCAACCGCAAGTTCTATTCTAATAGTTTCTTCTCAGTCAACTACGATCGTCACAAATTAAAATGCAATGCCCATCATTATCTTCCGTTTTCTCTAAACCTGTTATTTTATTGCCCTTTTTCCTCCAGTACGTTTCTTTTCTCAGTTTCTTTCATACCCAGTACCCCTTTGTCTATTAGCGTACCACATGTTGTCCCACTCGTTTTCAAGAACTGGGGGCTAAATACTGTCCAACCAGCTGTAAAAAAAAGTCCTTAATTATAATACTTAATAAATCAAATACTCGCAACTTTTAATAATAACACTGGTTTACAAAAACAAATATGGCAATATCTGTCTATATTTCCGAGATGATGTATAATTCAGACTATTGTCCTCATCTTTGTCGCCATATTTATTACAACGTTTCGGCCGTTGTACGCTCCAACCTTCTTCAGGTAGTTGGAATGTCGAACTCAACCCTTTATTTCGCTCACTGGGGTAGACTGTTCTAGTTCCACGTGCCATGTTTAATAGATGTCAGTTATCAGTTATCTCCTTCAAGGACACATAGTCCGAATAATGTAAATAGTGTACATAATACCTCATCTAAGAAATATAGACAGATACTGAAAGGCCGAAACGTTGTAATAAATATGGCGACAAAGATGAGGACAATAGTCCGAATAATGTAAATAGTGTACATAGTACCTCATCTCAGAAATATAGACAGATACTGAAGGGTCGAAATGTTGTGATAAATATGGCGACAAAGATAGGACGATAGTCCGAATAATGTAAATAGTGTACATAATACCTTATCTCAGAAATATAGACTAAACTACTTGAGTTTCTTTTTTTCAGGTTTTTAGATAAGACATTTAGCCATCTTGACGCCATTTGTCTTAAGGTTCAGTGAAAAATCCTTTGACTTTGACAGCTAAAAAGAGATCAGGTTAAAATTGTTTTGTGTTAGACCCACTGACTTCCCAACTGAGCAATGGCAAGAGGAAAAAAGATCATTCAGACGTTCAATAATGGTACCAACATTCATACTCTGGTTTCGATGTTCAAAGTCCATTCAAGAACCATCAAGAGAAAGGTGAATAAGTTAAAAAAAAAAAAAGAGGGAGCAATTGGGAGGAAAAGTGGATCAGGAAATTAAAACAGCAAGAGAGATCATCAAATCAACTTAGAGTTAACTACATTCTTATTGTTCAAAGTAGAGTCCAATAGTGTTATATTTTTTTATCATTTTATATAATTTTTATATCATTTTTTATCATTTTATATGATTTTTCATATAATATTTTATATCATCTTATCATTTTTATCATTTGTATATCATGTTGTTATCATTTTATATGATTTTTTATATAATATTATGTCATTTTATATCACTTTTTATTATTTTATATCATTTTTTATAATTTTTTCATAATTTTATACCATTTTTATGTCATTTTTTTTATTATTTTATATCATTTTTATATAATTTATTATATCATTTTTTTATCATTTTATGTCATTTTTATATCATGTTTTTATCATTTTATATCATTTTTATATCATTTTTATATCATATTTATATAATTTTATATCATTTTTATATTTTTTCATCGTATTTTCCTTTCTTCCTTGAAACTCAAGTGGCGCCTCAAATCCCTCCGACATCTATAGTAGAGCTCCACTGATTTGATGTTTTAATCCATAAACATTTTGAAGTTTTTTCTGCATAACAAAAGCTTTTATGCTCATTCGCTGAGTGTTAGAATTATAATTAGAAACCATTTATCTTGTGGGTCAGATAAAAGACTGCATCAAGTGGAAAATCAAGAAATCGCTGGGGAAGGAAATTTAAAAAAATAAAAGAACCTCCCCTCAAACAAGTGACCTGGCACAGCTCTTTTTATATCATTTGTATATCATTTTTATATCATTTTTAAATTATTTTTTATATCATTTTTCATATTTCTTTTTATCATTTTATGTCATTTTTACATCATTTTATTTCGTTTTTATATCATTTTTATATCATTTTATATCATTTATATATCATCTTTCTATCATTTTTATATCATTTTTTATATCATTTTTTATCATTTTATATCATTTTTATATCATATCATTTTATATCACTTTTCATTATTTTATATAATATTTTATGTCATTTTCTATATAATTTTTATCATTTTTAAGTTATTTTTATATCATTTTTATGTCAACTTTTAACATTTTATATCATTTTTACATCATTTTTTATATCATTTTTTATCATTTTATATTATTTTTACATCATTTTATATCTTTTTATAATTTTTATATAATTTATTATCATTTTATACCATTTTTATATCATTTTTTTATCTTTTTTATATCATTTTTACATATTTTTTGTCATCTTAAATCATTTTTATATAATTTTTTATATAATTTTTTATCATTTTATATTATGTTTTTATCATTTTATATTATTTTTTATATCATTTTCATATAATTTTTATATCTTTTTTATATTATTTTTATATCATTTTTTTATCGTAGAGCTCCATTGATTTGATTTTTTAATCCATAACCATTTTGAAGTTTTTCTGCACATTCTGAAATTGCTCTTATGGCCTTTCTCTTTTTTCTTTTCTTTTTTAACTCTCCTCAATCCCCTCCAAAAGATCTTCCTGCAATACTACGACATCCGATTTCAATCGGAAGACAGGTAGACCGCCATTGGTTAAAACCTGCGTTTCTCTACCAGCTCCTAGTATTTTTCGAAATTTCTTTCAAAGGTCTCTTCCAAACACTCTTCCCAAAGTACTATAAGTTCGATCATTACAACTTGCCTGGAAACAATTGACCAGATTATTAAATCCGGGTGCAAGGAAGATGCTGCTATCTACTCTGGGAAATTTCAGCTATCTTCCGTGGTCTACGCTCAACTGCCAGTCTCTGGTGGAAGGAAGTATTCAAGTTGACGGTTTACGCACTGAGGAGAGATTTTTGCCTGCTTTGACGAAATTAATCGTCATCGTTTCAGGCTTGAAACTGCTAACACTGATTTCTGTAACCACTGCTTCGGCTAATGACTTCAATACCTGGTCATGTATCCATTGGCGTCTCCCATCATCAAGGATCCTTGGAAAGGCGCTTAAAATGTGTTTCAGCGTATCTTTCCTGGCACAGAAGGGGGCATGATGATGTATGACTCTTCCTACAAGTATTACAAGTTTGCAGAACTCGGTAGTACATCATACACGGATTTTACAAGAAACTAAATCCGACTGGAGTCGGAGTGCCAGATCTCCGACCAGGTTATTTTCCGCCGTAAAAAATTCTCCTGTGTCCTCCCTCCTGCTGGTTCAGTCCACACATCTTGCATATTCTTTTATCCCCAACGTTGGCTCGGATTTCCTACTGAATTTGTTGTCGTCTCTGCTTGCCCATGGCTTTTTCGTTTCGGTCGCTAAGACAGAAGTCTAGGCCACCTTGGCCTACTGCCAGCCTTCGTACGAGAATCTTCTGCCTTATAATTAGTTCACTCCCTGCACTCAATTTCATTCCACTGCGGACCTCGATGCCTGTTGCAGTCAATTTTGGGTTCTTAGAGTCCCTATACTGCAGGAATTGTCTTGTTCGGGAGACCACAAATTCCTCCACCGAAACTTTAAACGGAAGTTGTAGCGCGTTTGTGGTGCCATATAACGCGACACTGTTGATTCTTGTTGGGAGCCCTAGCCATCTGTGGCGTTAGTTGTTAATTATTCTTTCAATGGCCTCCACTGATGTCATTGGGAAGTCATACATAAACAAATACCAGAGAATTCTGGGAAGCACAGTGTGCAGATAAATCCACAGCTTGAAACAGCCTGATTCCAGTACGGAAAGATGAAAAACAGTTATCAAGGCAAGTGGAACTCAAGCATGATTGGGTTTTGGCCTGAATATCACATGCCCATTACATATTCTAGGTTACATATTGATTACCACCCTTTAACCATTTAAGAGTCTATTAATACATTCCTCTTTTCTTATTTAAACTTTAAGTTTGCATCTTTTTTCCATTATACCCCACATACACTTTACATTTTGTATTTAAACCCCAATAATATATTAAGTTTACATAAACTTTGAGCTTTGAATCTGCATTTAATTTAACGTTCCTCGCATGGGACTCAGTATTTTTTTATAAAACAACTGTAATAAGCGCTTCATTCACCAGTTCGTGCCTGACGACTTGGCAAACCATGGAACTTTAGGTTGCACTACAAACGTAGGTATATGTATATGTATTAATATATACTTCTTAGATATTACTAACTACATTGAGCAATGCTCTGTTTACACCTTAAATATTTTTTGGCTTATCTGTGTATACACGCTAACGCATGCATATACAATTGCTAATATCTAATTATTTGGTTTATACCCATACTTATACACACACACACAAACACACACTATACAACATAACACTCTTGAGCGCTTAGACTTGGAGCGGGTAGAATGGAGATCAACATGTTTTAATGGACTCGGCAGTTTTCAATCAGCTTGTCTGAATCATCTTCAAGAAGCGAGAGCAAGAACTAAAAGGTCAGCCAATCTAACAGTGACCTCATCACACAATCCTCACTGTTGCTTCATATGTGGCCTCCTTTGTAAATCACTAGCGGGTCTTAAATGCCATTTAAGATTATCGCACAAAATTTCATAACTGAAAGCTGTCAGATCCTCATACGTCGAAACCGACGGGAGATTCCATTATTATAACTGTAGTTAACGGAAGGTACACAAGTCGATACTAATATATATATATATATATATATATATATATATATATATATATATATATTCAAGCATGTTTGGTTGAATAATCTTGATATATTATGCCTATTTTTATTTTAATCCTCCCAAATTCAATTTCTTAGTGTTTTTACAAAACTGATTAAGAAAGATACCTTAGTTTTGGTTATTTATTTTATTTTCTCATGTAGTTTCAATTTCATCGAAGATCATCTTCAGGGATGAACTGCAATTTTGTAACAGCACTAAGGAATTGATCCGTGAAATTGAAAAGATTAAAATAAAAGTGTGTGGGGAGAGAAAGAGATATTAGGAAAATAATGTATATGTATGTGTGTGAGTGTTTCTTTTTAGGCAGCATATCAACTACAGCGTGGTCTAGTCAGACAATCGAGCATACTGTCGAGATAACTACAATATCAGATTATTTTTGAGTATATATATATATATATATATATATATATATATATATATATATATATATATATATATATAGTGAGAGGGTTACAGTGAGTGAGTGAGAGATATCGTGGAAGAGAGTTACAGTGAGAGAGAAAGAGTGTAAGAAAGAGTTACAGTGAGAGAGAAATAGATAGATATAAAGAGAGAGTTACAATAAGTGAGGGAGAGACATAGATAGAGATGGAGAATTACAGTGAGTAATATAGATAGATAGATAGTGAGAGAGAGAGAGAGAGAGAGAGAGAGAGAGAGAGAGAGCGTGAGAGGAGGAGTAAAATAGATGTAATCCAAGAGTTTTATGTTCTTCATTTCTTCCTGTTTCGGCCGAATCTTCTATAAACTATATATCGCCTCTTCCTGGTCACCCTGACAGTTTTGGCTATGATCACATCTGGCCTGATCATTTTCTAAGTCAGGTCACTTACATTTGCTTCCCTCGTCTGAAGCAATATCCTGTGCTGGACAAACATCGATGACTAGAAATAGTCTTCACGTCGCCCGTTTGACCTCCATCTCCCAGCATTTGGCCCAGCTGTGTGACTTGGCTTCCCTCAAGCACTTTAACATTCTCTTCGTCCGTTTCTCACTCTCTTTACAGTTTCAGTTTCATCGTTCTTTCATCTTTTTCCTCTGTTCTTTCTTTCTTTCTTTCTTTCTTTCTTTCTTTCTTTCTTTCTCCGCGACTTTACTGTTACTTTCTTTCTTCTTTATTTCTGTTCCTCCTCTTTTCTGTTTCTTTTTCCCCTATTTATTCTTTCTTTCTTTCTTTCTTTCTTTCTTTCTTTCTTTCTTTCTTTCTTTCTTTCTTTCTTCCCCTTACATTACTGGTACTTTCTTTCTTCTTTATTTCTTTTCCTCCTCTTTTCTATTTTTTTTTTTCCTATTCTTTCTTTCTTTTCTTTCTTTCTTTCTTTCTTTCTTTTCTTTCTTTTCTTTCTTTCTCCGCGACTTTACTGTTACTTTCTTTCTTCTTTTTATTTCTGTTCCTCCTCTTTTCTGTTTCTTTTTCCCCTATTTATTCTTTCTTTCTTTCTTTCTTTCTTTCTTTCTTTCTTTCTTTCTTTCTTTCTTCCCGACATTACTGGTACTTTCTTTCTTCTTTATTTCTTTTCCTCCTCTTTTCTATTTTTTTCCTCTATTCTTTCTTTCTTTCTTTCTTTCTTTCTTTCTTTCTTTCTTTCTTTCTCCGCGACTTTACTGTTACTTTCTTTCTTCTTTATTTCTTTTCCTCCTCTTTTCTGCTTCATTTTCTTCTATTTATTTTTCTTTCTTTCTTTCTTTCTTTCTTTCTTTCTTTCTTTCTTTCTTTCTTTCTTTCTTTCTTTCTTTCTTTCTCCGCGACTTTACTGTTACTTTCTTCCGTCTTTGTTTTCCTCCTCTTTTCTCTTTCTTTCTTTCTTTCTTTCTTTCTTTCTTTCATTTTCTTTCCCTCTATTTCACTCTTTCCCTCTTTCTTTCTTTTTTCTCTTCCTTACTTTGTCTTTCTTTTCTCTTCTGATTTTTATAATTCTTTTTGCTTTTTTTGCTTTCTTTTTTGCTTCTTAGACCTTTTTCTTTATTTCTTTATTCTCCCCTTAATTTCATTCTTTATTCTTTCTTTCTTTTGTTTTCTTTCTTTCTCGTATATTTTACTGTTTCTTTCTTTCTTTTTCTTCTACTTTACTGCTTTTTCTTCCTTTCTTTCCTTCCTTCGTTCTTTCTTTCTCTTCTGATTTTTCTATATTTTTCTATCCCTCTCTTTTTCTTTCTTTTTTCTCTGAATTCGTTTTTTATTCTTTCCTTCTTTGGTTCTTTCTTTCTTTTCTATTCCTTTACTTTACTGACTCTTTCCTTTTTCTCTGTATCCTTGTTTCTTTCTTTATTTGTTTCTTTCTCCTTTGATTTTTATAATTTATCTTTCTTTGTTTCTATGGTTCGTGGTTTCTCTGTATTTCACTGTCTCTTTCTTTCTTTTCCTTTTCCTCTATTTTTTTTCTGTTTCTTTCTTTCTTTCTTTCTTTCTTTCTTTCTTTCTTTCTTTCTTTCTTTCTTTCTTGTCGTTTACACTACATGTTTCTTTCTTTGTCTTCTTTTACTCTTCATATTAATCCTTTATTTATTTCTCATACATTAGATCGAAAGTTGATTCTTCAATATCAAAACGATATATACAGCTATTTGGGGCAAGTGGTGAGGTATCTCCTGTCAGCATTTGATATATATATATATATATATATATATATATATATATATATATATATATCGAACTGAGGAGCTGTGATACAGCGAGACAGTACTATCTGCGAATCACACACACACACACACACACACACACACACATATATATATATATATATATATACATGGGACAGAGACATGTAGAGAGAGAGGAGGATAGAAAGAACGACATAGAAGGTGAAAGCGAGCATAAGAGATAAACTGTTTGTACGCCTGCCTGTCTTGATGAACTGCATTTAAAATCTGCTTTATACCGTGAATCGAACATTGATTCCCCCCACCAGCCAATGATAAATACGTCACAATGTGATCCATGCCTTATTTGATATAGCTTACCACTATCGGCCGGGCAAAATCCATTAAAAGCTTACCAGAGTAGGGCGCAATTTAGAAAACCTGTATTCGAAACATTGGCTTTCTTTCTTTCTTTCCTTCTTTCCTTCTTTCTTTCTTTCTTTCTTTCTTTCTTTCTTTTTTTCTTTTCCATTAACACACACACAAAAAAATGCATAAATAGTCCGAGTTTTTCACTGACATGAAGCGGAGTGATCATTTTAAATCAATTGCTTAGTCTGTTGCTAGCAATGTTGGTTCACTGTCTAGTGTCAAAATTTTTCTCATCAGAATCCATTTTGCCCGTTTATAAATTTACCATTCATCCGAGCATTGAATAAGGCCGCCATATCTGCTCTGGTACTTCTGCTGCATATCCCAAGTTTCTTGACAAAATCCAAAGATGATTATATCATTTTATCGGACCTGACCTGATCTTAACTTCAGTCACTTTCCTGTCTTTTCTAAAATATATATACATGCAAATTATTATATCAGAGCTCACCTCCTTGGTATCTCGACCGCATAAATTTAAGCGCACTACTCGATTGACCATTAGGTCTCCTCGTTTTACTGTTGAATAAGTTAGCTGTAAACGTAAATCCAAATATAATAGTTTCTTTGCTTGTGCTTCTCTTTGAAACACAGTTTCGAATTGAGAAGTAGAAGGAATGATACAAAAGCAAACGTGACTATGAGCTAAAAAGCATAGGAAGTTGTGGAGAGCCACAAATATCTCTTTACTGAAAAGACATGGCATTAGAGATTGCCGCCATATGTGCTCTGACGCTCGAGTAATATTTCTACAGATTCTCGACAAAATCCAAAGAAGGCTTTGGGATCATGACTTCAGCCATTTTCCAACCAGCATGACGTGGCTTCCCTGTGTCTTTTCTACAAATATTTTCATGTTAATTGTTCTAATGACCTCACCTCCTTGATACCTTAACTGCATGAGTCTAAGCTTACTACTAGATTGGCAGATAGGTCACATCATTTTACTGTTGAAATAGCTAGATGTAACCATAAGTTATGTTCTAATAATTTCTATTCACATATTTCTCACCTGTAAAACTGTTTTCCGCTTTCTTGGCACCTTGCTACCTATATTAAACAATTATTCACTGTTAATTGCCATTTTCTATCTTCCTGAACCCTATTCTTTTATTGTTCTTTCTCCTCACTAAATTCTTCTCATTCTCTTTCACTTTCAGTAACCCCCTGCGTCTTAGTGGCTTTATCGCCATCTTCTGTCTTTCTGAATCCTATTCTTTCATTGTCCTTTCTTATCACCAAAATTTTCTCAGTGTCTTTCACTTTCAGTAACCCCTTGCGTCTGAGTGGCTTTATAACTTTGCTTGGGGTGAAATGATTAAAAAAAATTAAGGAAAATACCAAGTTCATCTTTTAGCGGGGGGAAATAAAAATCAGCTGAACTTCCTTGTATTTCTTGAAAAAGGCTATTGAGAAAATTCAAGAATCTATTTTTTGTAAAAGTTTGAAATTTCATCACTTAGGAATTTATGTACAGATTATAGCAAAAATTCCTGTTTTTTTTTTTTTTTTCATTTTTTTTATAGAAAAACTGCTAAATTATTTCTTAGGGTTTGAATATCGGAGTGACCTTTTATCTTTTGTTCCATCTAAATCTACCATTCATCCTGGCATTGAAGACTGCTGCCATATGTGGACTGGAGCTCGTCTAATATTGCTAATAGATTCTCGACAAAACCCAAAGAAGGCTTTGGGATCATGACTTCAGTCACTTTCTCACCAAGCATGATGTGACTTCCCTGTGTCTTTTCTACAAATATTTTCATGCTAATTGTTCTAATGAACTCACCTCCTTGATAACTTGACTGCATGAATTTAAGCTTACTACTAGATTGGCAGATAGATGGCTTGGAAAATTTGATGCACACACTATCTATTGAAGTCATAAGGGGTGGAGAAGGTAGTGGCCATTTAACTGACCATCTTGTGTGAATAGTGGGGTGGGGGAACGTGACTATGAGTTAAAAAGCATAGGAAGTTGTGGAGAGCCATATAACCCTTGTACTTAAAAGACATGGCATAAGGAAGAGGTCGACCTCATTTTTCAGGATAAATACATATCGTTTATTTAGGCCATATTAAAAAAAAATGTAATGCACTGCATGAAAATGAGAAACAATTTCGAGAGATAGCACTGTTAAAAACCCTTTCCACACATTCTGACTCTTGCTAGATCTTCTGCTAGGAAAATTGATTCTGTGTCATGCCAGACAATTTATTTTTGCCAAATTCTAAACAGTATTAACAACATTTACCGGCCTGAATGTCCGAGAAATTGTCATAGAAAATATGCGTCTTCCGACAGGAATCGAACCTGTATCCTATACGGAACCGTCATATAGCCTGATGTGCTTTTACCTATGTCGACACAAGGAGCGTTTTGGTTAGCAGGATTCGATTTTACTGTTTTTAAACTACAATTCTCCATGATTTTCTCTCGTACATTTATATCTGCTCGATGCAGTAAAATCGACCTTGCTAACCGAAACGCTTCTATGTGGCTCAATCGGTAAAAGCACATCAGGCTATATGACGGTTTCGTATAGGACACAGGTTCGATTCCTGTCGGAGGACGAATATTTTCTATGAAAGTTTCTCGGACATTCTGGCCGGTAAATGTCGTTAATACTGTTTATTATAAACAGAGCATTTACTTAAATATTTGTATCTATAGAAAGATCGTAAAAACATAAAAATCAAAGCGTTTCTAGTTAAACGAATCTCAAATTCAATTCCGCGAACAATCGTGAAAGGCGTTTTTATTATGTAAATGACAAGGATAAAAGCATTGAAAACTCCCAACTTTCAATATAACTTTTTCTTCATTTAGAGAATTAAGGATCCTATTAAAACACTAAGAGAATAATGTAAAATAAAAACTTAAATTAAAAATATCTTATTTAAAAAAAATAGAAAACTTAGTAAAGCTATTTAATCTTAGAAATTACTTCTTCATTTCGTAATTATAAGCAACACCTTTCAAGAATTTAATAGGATTTAATGATTCAGGTTCCATTACGATTTTTTTTTTATTCATTTGGCATCATCTTTATATTTTTTTTTTTTAGCTTTTTGCGGGGTGGATATCCAGCTATCAACTTTTCGAGAAATATATCACGTCCTTCCCGAAATTTCCGTAAGCAATCTGACGCCAAATCATTCCTCTGCCGAAAAATTCCTTTGTTGAATCAGCGACGTCAAATCGGTCACGCCGAATCAGCGACGCCAAATTGGTCACGCCGAATCAGCGACGCCAAATCGGCCACACCGAATCAGCGACGCCAAATCGGCCACGCCGAATCAGTGACGTCAAGTCGGTCACGCCGAATCAGCGACGCCAAATCGGTCACGCTGAATCAGCGACGTCATATCGGTCACGCCGAATCAGCGACGCCAAATCGGCCACGCCGAATCAGCGACGTCAAATCAGCTACACCGGCACATCCCATTCAACCCGACGGTAGTGCATTTTTCTCTAACAGTGTGAAAAATACATGAATAAAAAAGCCAACAGAGACAAATCACTAAGATAAATGTAAAGTGAAACGAAATTTTAATAATACGTAAAAGAATTTGAAACAAGGAATACCTGAATGCAAAAAATGTTTCGTTTGGTCGTTTTGGTTTACGGGGTATCAACCTCAAAGGTTTATTTAATGCCGACAAGATTTTTATTGCTGATAATATTTTTTTTGCTTAAAAAATGTATTGCTAATAATATTTTTTCATTCAAAAATATATTGTTGGTAATATTTCATTTTTCAAAAATGTATTACTGGTAATATTTTTTCCTTCAAAAATTCAATGCTGGTACTAAAACCTATTTTTACACTTTCATAGTGTTTTGACCCCAGTTTAGGGATTAACTATGTACCCATAGCTGCGGCCCTAACAGGTCCACTCCGGGTAAGGGTGGACCTGGGAACACCATCAATTAAGAGGGGGTTTTACGCTCCTCAAAACCTCCTGATCAGAGGCCTTGCTGTTGGATGAAGTTCATCGTCTTACCCAGGACGCGGACGTAGTTTAACGTCATACTAAGGAAGCTGTAAAACATGTATGCGGTGTTGGCGATATGAGTAACAAAAAAGAAAGACAAAACATTGCCTTTTCAGGAGATTGAAATCAAATTACATTATTTTATCTCCTTTTTTCGCTCTCTTTTTCTCTCTTGTTATATATTTCTCCTTCAACTTTTCCGTTTTTTTTTCATTTTATATAATATTTAACGTTTTATTTTCTAGTGGGAGTAACTTTTAGATTTTCAGAGTTTTCTCTTTTCTTTTCTCTTCACATGTGCAAAAATGATCTATCATTGGGTTATTTGTTATGTACTCCGTTGGCAGTATTCGACCAATAACGGTGGTCATTTCTCTTTATATGCTTCTTTGGCATGAGGTTGATTCCTTTCCATTTAGAAAGATCTTTATCATTCCTGACTCCAGTCCATTTTGTGTAGGCCCATTTGGTCGCACAAGTGTTTTTTTTAACTGGGAGTTTGGGTGAGTTGAGATGATTTCATAGATGGTCCGATCTCATTGAGTTTCGTTGCTCCAACTAACTTTTCGCCTTTTTCTCGCGCGCAAATTGGAATATCGAGTCAGGTGTCTGTACGTGCATAGTTATTTTTAGCATCCACGCGACATGGTTGCTATGGGTCAATCCTTTTAAACTCCACGGGCTTTCGCCTGACTGCTTTTAGCCTACCATACACACACACACACAAAGAGAGAGAGAGAGAGAGAGAGAGAGAGAGAGAGAGAGAGAGAGAGAGTGTGTGTGTGTGTGTGTGTGTGTGTAGTTGCAACATACAGAGAGAGAAAAGTTCACTATGCAAATTAACCCAGGGAGGTTAAGTTGCATTAGTGAGTTATAATTCAGAGATGTCGGCGTAGGATCGACACACTATCTATCTATCTATCTATCTATCTATCTATCTATCTATCTATCTATCTCATTTCAGTCATTTCTATCTATCTATCTATCTATCTATCTATCTATCTCAGTCATTTCATAACTATCTATCTATCTCAGTTATTTCATATATATATATATATATATATATATATATATATATATATATCCCTCACAGTCATTTTATATCTATCTATCTATCTATCTATCTATCTATCTATCTATCTATCTATCTAGACACGCAGTTTTGTATTGAGCTAGAGTAAGAATGAAAAAGACGCACTACGAAAAAATTTTGTTGATTTGAAATAGATGTTCTTTAATGTGGATTCACCCGGGCGATGCTGATATATATATATATATATATATATATTTATATATAATATTTTACATCGTGACACGGAAATTTCTACGTTTCGAAACTTTAAAATAGTTCCTACATGTTGGACTCTCCCGTCGTATTCGACGTACGAGGGTTAAGCAACTCAGTTCCTAGGAACCGACAGCCCAGACATCAGCACACATGATTTGATTATAGTGGTGATGGCTTTGTGCAGAACCAGCCACACTTTTTGAAATGCCTACATATTTACAGTTAGTTCATTTTGCTAATTTAATAGATCATTATTCCAGGAAACTTAATAATATGCAGCTTTTCATGTGTCATTTAAAGTCTTACAAATTCTCGTTTTTTTTCTTTAATATTTTCCCTTTTACTCTGGGCCTTTATTGATTTCTTTTAAATACTGAAAATATTTAGAGAAGGATCTTCGGTTACGGTACCCATTGTTGTTAAAAGAAGAAATATGTTGATACCATCTTCGTTTAAAAGTGATTTTTGGGCTTCCAATATAAAATTTCTCATCATCTGGGTTTTCAGTAGATGAAAAGGTGCACTGGTAAACAATAGATTCAATAAGACATTTATTTTGCAATGGACAATTTATGGGATTTCTACAATTAAATAATTTATTATCAATATTATTGTTTTTCAAAGGATTTGAGGACATATTTTTTAGGTTTTTTGTCCTTATTTTGGCATGAGAAACGCACCCCCAAAGTTTGTCAGAGTATTTTTTTGATACACCTGATATATATATATATATATATATATATATATATATATATATATATATGTGTGTGTGTGTGTGTGTGTGTGTGTGTGTGTGTGTGTGTTATGGTCCAGGTTAGGGCCAAGGAAGAACAACACGAACACAAGAGTAGAAATAACGAAGGTATATTACACGAAATAATAATACAAGATGTGGAAGGTGTTAGTATGACTGTCAGTCTGGTTTGGAGTGAACTACTATCGGCTCGGCTCGATTCGATCCTCTCTTGAGAGGCGTAGTATACATAGTGTTAGGAAGAGTTCATTCGGTAGTTATAGGTAAGGACCCATGACAATATGTATTGTTTTTTAAACACACACACACACACACACACATATATATATATATATATATATATATATATATATATATATATAGAGAGAGAGAGAGAGAGAGAGAGAGAAAGAGAGAGAGAGAGAGAGGGCAGGGTGTATCAAAGAAAAAACTATCGGTTGCGATGGATAAATTCTAGTCTAAATTACGTAAAAATGAAAGTAACACAGACAGGCCATTTTAACAGATATACTTACCAAAGTCACCCAAAATCATTTTGAAATATTAAAGAGTAAATTTATTCAATAAAATCGCCGCAGGCTTCAAGCCACAGGAATTCTAGCATCTCTTCTAAGCGGTCTTCTTTAATTTGGTGAATGCTGCTATAATACTTGCTTTCATTTCATCATTGGCGTTACAAGGAGTTTTGTTAGCCTCTCGCCCCGCTGCAATCCACCCGTAATAATCACGGGGTGGGAAGTTAGGTGGCAAGATGTAAGAAGTGACATAGTCACAGAAATTGTCTGACATTAATGGCTGGGTTCTACGGCAATGTAGGCGATGTGGGAAGAGGAATGGAGGCATCACTAGTGATCACTCCAAACACCTTCGTAATCACCATTAGAATCATCCAACTCTTCCCGAATCCTCTGTATTGTACTCAGATTGACACTCAAACACTCTGAAATGTTCGTATTGGAGTTTCCGGCACGAATGCCAAGCAGTACAAGCAGGGAAGCAAGAAGGGGTTTCCACTGGCGTGAAATCCGAGAAAAGAAACTAATCGAATAGAACATACGCTTGTGTCTAGATAGTTCAAGAGTAAAATGGTGAATCCTAGTTGCCAACGTAGTAGCATGTTTAAATTCATGCAATCGTTACACTACGGAGAAAATCTCATCAGAGCGGTTACTGTGAAAATATTTGTAGAAAAGACAGAGAAAAATCACGTTATGTCGGTGAGAAAGTAACTGAAGTCGAGATGCCAGGTCAGGATCAATTAAATTGCAGACCCTTCTTTGAATTTTGTCAAGAATCTCATGATATACAACATGAAAACAATTCATGCAAGATACTAAAGAAAAAAGATCATTAAAAAAGTTACTATGAAAGTATTTGATCTCAGACAAAGCCGTGTAAACCCTGTCAAGGCTAGTAAATTAGGATGTGCCGGTGCTGCTTAGATATAACATCAAAAATCTCATTTTGGTCTGATTTGACTCTTGGAGGGATAGAGCATGGCGGAATAATTAGATATTTACTGGAGCAGTAAAAGAAACCACCCTTTTTTTCCATTATGGACATACACCAGTGCCCGAGGTATCTTTGTTGAGTATACGAAGCAGATAAAACATATCATTTTCAAATTTCTGGTGGAGTGAATTGCGCCATGGTGCTCCTTTTCTCACAGACGGTGCCCAACTGACCCTACTATACTGTGGAGTCGACAAAATCAAAAAATAAATAAATGAACAAAAATAAAAATAAACCACGCGCATGCGCGAAATTAAAAATATAAAATGCGACAAATTACCCATCGTACCCTGTATACATATGTATGTGTGTGTGTGTGTAATTAATAATTATTATACTATAAAGTGGTTGAACAATCGACTAATACACTAATTATTACGTAAGATTATTGTTACTAACGACTGGCGAGTACTGACGAAAAAGTTCTTTACAGCAATATCGGGGTCTTCGTCAGTCTTACGCATAAATATGTTCACAAACATATTTTATTTTATGCATAATATTATAGCTATAGTCATTATAATTATTGATTTGTTATACAATAGTCGGACAAAAGTTGTTTTTTTTAATTTTAATAGAAGCACAGAAAACAGATCAAAATGAACATAAAATCTATCTGTCAGTTCATATCTATCTATCTATCTATCTATCTATCTATCTATCTATCTATTTCTGCTCGTTTCTATCTATCTATCTATCTATCTATCTATCTATCTATCTATCTGTCACAGTCTTTCCGCGTCTATGTTCATATATCTCTCTCTTTATCTATCTATCTATCTATCTATCTATCTATCTATCTATCTACGTCTCTTCATGCTTTTTCTCTTTATCTCATCACCTAGAAGGTTATATTTGATTTAATCTATCTATCTATCTATCTATCTATCTATCTATCTATCTATCTATCTATCTATCACAGTCTTCTCGCATCTATCTATCTATCTATCTATCTATCTATCTATCTATCTCCTCCTGTTCCTCCTATATCTATCATCTATCTCTATCTATCTATCTATCTATCTATCTATCTGGCAAAAAGTTTCTTTTTAAACAGTTAACTGAAAATCCTTTTGTTTTCTTTTTCCATTCATCACTTCCTTCGTCTTGCTACGCTTCTTCCATTCCCTTCCTTTCATGTCTGTTCCACCTTCAAGTATCTTTCTTTCTTTGCAAATTAACTCTCGATTCAAGACAAATTTTGCATTGCCTTTTTCCCCCCTCCTCGTGTCGATACTTCTCAGGAGATTTTTTCACCTCTCCTATTTTCTCGCATTCTCCTTCCATAATAGACACGAATTACACATTCCGCATTTAAATCTCATTCTCAATGCTTTACTTTTCGTTTTTACCCACATCAATGCTTCTGATCTCAATTGCGGCTGACGAGTAAAATATTGCCGGGAAAAAGGAGTAAATTCTAACTGAAAGATAGTTCGAAATTTATTATCACAAGCCATTGTTAGAAAGTTTCATTGCCAGAAATATGGCATTTGTTTAGATCAGATCAGATTAGATAGATAGATGGATAGATAGATATGAATAGGCAGAGATAGATAGATAGATAGATAGATAGATAGATACTGACATACATACATACATACATACATACATACATACATACATACATACATATATAAATTATACTAAGATAGATATGAATAGGCTGAGATAGACAGATAGATAGATATGAATAAGCAGAGATAGATAGATAGATAGATAGATAGATAGATAGATAGATAGAATAGGCATAGATAGATATGAATAGGCAGAGATAGATAGATAGATAGATAGATAGATAGATAGATAGATAAAAAAAATATTATCAGCAATAAAAATCTTGTCAGCGTTAAATAACCCATTGAGGATGATATGCCGTAAAATAAACAAATATAAACCAAATTTATGGTGAGTACTATTAAGATTGTTATGTTACCGTTATTCTTACCGTTGCTATGGCTTCAAGTTTGTATTTTACCTCAACTCTTGGCAAAGTAATCTAACTGTAATTTTGCGATTTTAAATATATACTCCCGTTGGGGATTCCTGTATATGGACATATCTACGATTGCAGTTTCTCACGCGATCGCAAATTCTAGGTCGCTTGACCATCACACCGAAAATCGACTTCAGATGTGGAAAGGTGATTTTATTTGGTTCAGCACTGTAGATATTGGACTAAGTTACGACAAGGTTAAATCTCATTCAACGAAAAGGAATAGTAAATGAAAAAATAAAAAAAGAAAATAAAAAAAAATAAAAAAAAAGACAATAAACCAAGACTGAAAATTCATTCTGAGACATGAATGAAAAGTTCTCGGTCTAACTTGGCGGGAATGTATTTCTTCCCCTGCTAAATCTCATCAAAGGTCCCTGTCATATGTTCGTCACATAGCGACGTTGACTTCGACAACAAGCGAGAGACTGTCAGGCGAGTTAACATTATTAAAAGCATTAAGCAGAAGAAGCTAGTACAATTTTAGACTCCCTGTTCTGTTTCCCATTGCTATTGCGCCTACATTGGATTGCTGATTTGATTTTGTGTGAGTAGCCTAGGATTATCTGGTCTGAAAATGGAATAAGTGAGAAAAGACCGTAAAACCAGCAAAGAAGAGCCAAAAAAAAAAAAAAAAATTAAAGAATATATATAATCGAAGGTTGGATGAGAATAGAAGGCGGGAAAATTTCAGAAAAAAAGTGTGGGAAATGATGTCAACTAATGGAAGGAATAAGTTAAAATGTCGGAAAAAGGTTTCAGTTAACTTTAAAAAGTGAAGGAATTAGAATTAAAAGAAAGAAAGAAACAAAGAAGAAAATAATGAAACAAAGAAAGAATAAAAGAGACAAAGAAAGAAGACAGGAAACAAAAGAGAAAAGAAACTAAGAAGTGAAGAAAAAGAGAAAAGAAAGAAAAAAAGAATGACAAAGGACAGTAAAAAGAAAAAAGAAAGATGGAAGAAAAAAGAAAAAGAAACAAAAGAATAAGTAAAGAAAGAATTAAATGAGGGAAAATGTAGGGGGGAAGAAAAAAGAAAGAAGGAAAGAAAGAAACAGAGTAAAGAATGACAAAAGAATGAGAAGAAAAGAAAAATATGAGAAAGAAACAAACAGATAAATAAAGAAATAACTTATAAAATGAAAGTAGAACCAAAAAAAAAAAAAAGAAAAAAGAAAGAGAAAAAAAAATGAAAATTCCTAGAAAAATTAGAAAGAATGAAGGAATGAAAAAAGGAAGAAGAAAGGAAAGAAAAAAAAGATCCATTAACGAATATAAGAAAGAAACTAAGACCGGAGGAAAGAAAGAAAAAAAATCAAGAGGATAGGAAATATAGTAGAATGAAACTAAGCAAGGAATTAAATGAAAGAAACAAAGAGAAAAAAAAGAATGAAAAAAAAAGAAAACGAAGAAAGAAGAAAAAATAAGAAAAAAGACAGAAATATGGAAAGAAAGAATTATAGAAAGAAAAAAAAAAAAAACAAAGAAGAAGATAAGAAAAGAAACAAAAAAAAGGAAAAAGGAAATAAATAAAGACAAAAGAATGAATGAAAAGCAGAAAAAGGAACGATGTAAAAAAATAAAGTAAGAAGGTAAGAAGGAAGTAAAGAAAAAGGGGGAAAGAATTTGAGAAAGAAACAAAGATAGAAGGGCAAAATTTAGAAAACAAACAAGAAAAGAAAGAAAGAAAAAATTAAAAAAAGAAACGAAATTAAGAGAAAAGAATGAAAAAGGAAATAAAAAGAATAAAGAAAGACAATGAAAGAAGAAAAGAAAAGTAAGAAACGAAAGAAAGAAGCAAAGAAAAAAGAAAGAAACTAACAAAGACAGAAAGAGGAACTGAAGGAAGAAAAATAAGAAGGAAATAAAGGAAGAAAAGAGACTGATAAAAAAAAACAATAGTAAAGAAGGGAAGAAGCAAGAAGACAAGAAAAAAAGAAAAAGAGAGAAAAAAGATAAGAAAGAAAAGAGAAGAAAGAAAAAAGAAAGAAAAAAGCAAAGGAAAAAGGAACACAAATTGTAAAAATGAATCAAAGCTGGAAAGAAATAAAGAAAAGGAAAAGAATCAAAAAGGAAACAAAAAGTCAAAAAAGAAACAAAAAAAAAACAAAGGAAAAGAAAGAAAAAAGAAAGAACATAAAAAAGAAACAAAACTAAAAGAAAAAAGAAAGAAAAAAGAAAGAAAAAAGAAGAAAAAGCAAAGGAAAAAGGAATACAAATTGTAAAAATGAATCAACGCTGGAAAGAAATAAAGAAAAGGAAAAGAAACAAAAAATAAAAATAAAACTAAAAATGTAAAAAAAAAACAAAAATAAAAAAAAAGAAACAAAAAAGAAACAAAAAAAAAAAAAAGAAAAAAACAAAAAGAAAGAACAAAAAAGAAACAAAAAAAAGGAAAAAAGAAACAAAAAGAAGATAAAGCAAAGGAAAAGGAATACAAATAGTAAAAATGAAAAAAAAGAAAGAAATAAAAAAAAGAAACAAAAAGGAAAAGAAAAAGTCAAAAAAAACAAAAAAAAAAAAAAGGAAAAGAAAAAAAAAAAGAAATATAAAAAAAAAAACAAAACTAAAAGAAAAAAAAAAAGAAAAAGGAATACAAATTGTAAAAATGAATCAAAGCTGGAAAGAAATAAAGAAAAGGAAAAGAAACAAAAAATAAAAATAAAACTAAAAATGTAAAAAAAGTAAAAAAAAGAAACAAAAAGGAAACAAAAAAGAAAAAAAGGAAAAGAAACAAAAAAGAAAGAACATAAAAAGAAACACAACTAAAAGGAAAAAAGAAACAAAAAAAAGAAACAAAAAAGAAAGAAAAAAGAAGAAAAAGCAAAGGAAAAGGAATAGAAATTGTAAAAATGAATCAAAGCTGGAAAGAAATAAAGAAAAGGAAAAGAAACAAAAAAAAGGAAACAAAAAATAAAAAATAAAACTAAAAATGTAAAAAAAGTAAAAAAAGAAACAAAAAAGGAGACAAAAAAGAAAAAAAGGAAAAGAAACAAAAAAGAAAGAACATAAA
Source organism: Acanthosepion pharaonis (assembly GCA_903632075.3). Lineage (NCBI taxonomy): Eukaryota > Metazoa > Mollusca > Cephalopoda > Sepiida > Sepiidae > Acanthosepion > Acanthosepion pharaonis. Next base: position 845,398 of record CAHIKZ030005489.1, on the reverse strand, counting down.
AAAGAACCAAAACTAAAAGGAAAAAAGAAACAAAAAAAGAAATAAATGAACTAAATAAAAAGTAATATGAACAAGTGTGTTTATCACACCAACAACAAACGCAGACCAGACACAGTTATTTTTTATATCAATAACTTTCCTAAAACCCATTCTTAAAGAATGTACGATCCAGATACCTGTGGAGGATGAAACCCAGGTCTTTAATTCTAAAACACAAAACACCTCTCGATACACTCAAAAATAATACATACCAAAAACAATAATAGAATTAAATTAGCATACACCCATCCACACACACGCACACATACATAACTTTCCCGAGACACATGATATTTTTCGTCAACCATAGAATTTACCTGAACAGTAATTACGTCCATCTAACCAACAATCAACACACGTACGGACAGCATCATCTCTCGCACGACCAACTGGAAATAGAAGACACACATACAGACACATATCTTGTCTTTATTTCATTATCATATACGGGGACACACTGCTTGACAGATACGAAAATGTCCACTAGAAACCAGAGGCAACAAAACCCCGCCCCCACACAAATACACCAGAAGACAAAGACACGTGGGATCTCCCCTGATCGATAAAGACAAACAACGCAAAACCTCAATGTACCGGGACTCTTTCTTCCACAGTTCATTTTAAAAAATTTCTAATAAAGCTGAAAGAAATTAAAATGTATAAAAGTTTTATATCTATTCCTTAATGCACACACACACACACACACACACACACACACATATATATATATATATATATATATATATATATATATATATATATATAAAAACCTCAATGTACCGGGACTTTCTCTTCCAGTTCATTAAAAATATTCTGAAGGTTAAATGAATTAAATATAAAAGTTGCATTTTTATTCCTTAAAGCATCATATATATATATATATATATATATATATATATATATATATATATATATATATATATATATATTTAAGAACAATAACACGCTCCAAAACAATAACACATTTCTCATAGCATTTTTCGGATTACAATACATCTATTTTTGTTGTCCTCTTATTACTGAGAGTAAAAACAAGGACAAAATCTATTTCCATAACTGAGGATGTCTGTAGGAACAGACGAAAGCTTGCAAAAATAATAAGAACTTATGCAACTGAAATTTATAAAACAAGGATCTTTTCATGCATAAACTGGTTCGGGGTTTTTTTGTATATTATTTGAATTGTTCGCGAAGATGGATTTCTCGCCAATTAAATCATTAACCTTTGTATTTGTTTTTTGTATGAATAATTCATGAATTTAACTATATATATATATATATATATATATATATATATATATATGTCTGATCAAATGAATTACAAACATTATGTGTGCTTATTCTTAGCATAATCCGTTCATATTCACGGATATGTTTTCCGTCTATTACAATCAAATGATGCAAGAAATGCACTGTAACAGTCAAAATCACTTTTATTATCCAAATACGTTCCGTCTCTTTCTACACAATGTTTTTGCCTTACCAGTTGCACTCCTGATGATAATCTCAGAAAAAGATGGAAAGTAATTGCGAAATAAAAGTAATTATCACTGTTACAGTGCATTTCTTGCAACATTGATTGTAATACACGGGAAAATAATCGTGGATATGAACGGATTATGGTAAAAATAAGCAAACATGTTTGTAATCTATTTAATCAGATATATTTAAAAGGAAATTTGCTGCCTAAATACACACACACACACACACACACACACACACACATATATATATATATATATATATATCATAATATATTTCCGTATATTTAAAACTAAATGCATGTCTGTCGTTTTTAATGAAACATGCATAAATGAAGGATTGCTGCCTAGATACATTATATATATATATATATATATATATATATATATATATATATATATATATATATGGGTGTGTGTGTGTATGTTAATTGCGATCAAATATGGACCGGAATCCGGCAGAATGTTAAGATAAAGAACAAACAGGAAATGCTTATAAATCTAACAGGTTTCGCTTTTTACAAATGAAGAAATTCTGGTACTTTTACTTTTATGTTGTTTGTTTTTCGTTGGTGAATCGTGTTTCACGTGCTTAACAAACAAACGTAAATATATATATATATATATATATATATATATATAAAAGTGCAGGAGTTCAAAATATTAGTTTAAAAATAGTGCTCAATACACAAAGTAGAGGCCGTAGTATGCATGTTATTACAATATGCACATATCCACTACAAAATTGTATATTTTCGTTTCAACGTCAAAAAAAAATGTTGTAGAGGATATGTGCATGTTCTAATGTAACACTGCATAAGATGAATATATATATATATATATATATATATATATATATATATATACATATATAGTTAAGTAATGAAAATCTTGGTAATCCGTATGGAGAATCCCAAGGAAGATGAAATCCGGAGAGCTCAATGTTAAATCAGAGCGAATAATTTAATTTAATGAAAAGAGACAACTTTAAGGTCCATGGTTATAATTTATTTCCTCAGGGAATTGATTTTTCACTGGCTTATCAGACCACACTTCAAAGGATAAAAAAAATGAATTTAAATTTACATATAATTTTTTTACACTTTTGAGTGGTAGTATCAAGTTGATGTAAGGTGATATAGAGAGTGGTGAGAGATAGTGTGGCAGACATAGTCGAAATTAGAGAGGCAAAGGAGAGATAGGAATGCTTTTAAATTTATTTTCATTACAATACTTAATAGTGAGGAAGGGGGGGTAAGGATCAGACATTGACCTATTTAATAGGTCAACTCACCTGAGGCAATATATAGAGAAAACAAAAGAGACAAGTAAAGATGTAAGAAATAAGAGATGAAATTAGGGTTATGAAGGAAAGAAAGGGGGAATTTAAATTTTGAGAGGGAAATTAAGAGAATTAATGTATCTTTGCATATAGCGGCCAATCTGGAAAAAACACAGATTTATATATTTTTAAAAATGTTTTTTATATTTTTCGGTTAATGTTTGAAAGTAAGCGTTTAAATTCTCTACAAAATAATGTAGGAATTTAATATAAACTGAATATTATATCAATAAACAAAAAATAAAAAAATACTAATATTAATATTTTAAATATTGTGAATAACGGTTAAAGAGTAATAATTTATAATTAAAGTCTAAATCTTCAAATCTAATTTGAAACTATTTCGAGATGATATTATCTGATAATCCGTATGGCTAATCCGAAAGAGGATATAGATCCAGAGCGAGTTCAATTTAATAACAGAGCAAATAATAATTATTATTATTATATGCGTATGTACATGTGTGTGTATGTGTATATTTATATATGCATATATGTGTTTTTATATTTGTTGTGGTAGGATCCACCTAATTTGCATAGTGGAGTACCGACCATATAAATATGGTTGGTACCGGGAAGAGAGGGAGGAATCAAGAGATTCAACCAGAGACTCTGCCCGACTGCGACTCAGTCAACACATTCTCCAGGAACGGTCTTACCAGGAATATACAAAAGACTATATGTAAATATTGTGTACACTTTCTTGTTTCAATACATTTTGTTCTAAGTACATTTTGTGTTGCATTATTATTCCATGCATTAGTCAAGTTTCAACAATATTATTTACATAAATAGATGTATTGTTGTTGTCCTCTATGTGCTTAGAAATAGAAGATATATATAATTTTCCTGAATATAGAGTCATATATGCACGGTAGATATATGTGTGTTTATATGTTTATAGATGTATGTAGATTGTTTGGTTTATGTAGATATATAATTGCATATATTTCTTTGTAACTTATTTTTGTTTGCTTTTATTTTACATTTATATTATTATTATTATTATTATGTTTATTTATATTTTAATGTATTTTTATCTTTATTTCTATTCACTTAAAATGATATCTTTATTATTTATTTCATTTTTAAAAATATATAATTTTTCAAAAAAATATCATTGTATTATTTTCCGAAAAAAAAATCATTGTATTATTTCCCGAAAATTATTGTTAATTAAATATGAGGTGAAATCCAGAAGTTTTGAGACAGGAAGAGGCTCTTTGAACACACTCCATTAAACACTGCTTCTGGAAGAGACTAGTTTGCAGAATGTAGTCAAGACAGTTTGGAAGAGGGCGAAGCATTAAAATTTTCTTTAGAGACATATAGGCTTCAATAATGTCCCTTACCTTCCCTAGAAACGAGAACGTGCTCTCTATGACGTTTGGCTGTTCTCCAAGTTGAATAGAAACCGCACGACAATCGTTTTGAAGATATCGAGGAGATGGCGGAAGCTGCTACAAAAGTCCTGGACACTTTTTATTTGGATGACTTCCATGTGTCCCTCACGAAGTATCTGGAACACTACAACAAGTGCATTTATATCAACTAATCCTATTTTGTTGGGTATTAGAGTATTGTATTTCTTTGAAAAAAACGAATGAAAAGTTTGTATATATATATATATATATATATATATATATATATATAATCGACTCTCCTGTCGAGATTCGACGTATGAGGGTCAAGCAGATCAGTTCCCAATTAACCGACAGCCCGACACCGGCACATGAGATTTGATTATGTTGGTGAAGGCTTCGTGCAGGACCATCCACCCTTTTTGAAGGGACGAATACTGAGACCTAGTGCACCGAATGCCACGAGGTTGCCAAACGACCCTCTGCAGGTTTTGAATGTCCTTCTCCTAGACCAGTTGCCATACAAGGCTATAGAACCCAGTCTGTCCTGCTATTTTACCCATAGCTGGAGGGAGAGGAAGAGGATTCATACCTTTCCCAAGGGTATTAGCACGTAAGTAAATGTAATGGATTCGACTGGAATTTGAACTCGGCTCTGCGATTCCTCAATCCAAGCCGCTATCCATTACTCCACCGTGCCTCCTATATTTATATATATGTAAGATATCATATATATATATTATTATTTATATATTATATGCGCGGTACTTATTAGAAAGCGCTCAATATCAGAGGTAGAGCTAACATAATTGGTTGGATTGATGTGGGTTTGCGACCCTGGGTTTCACGCTTTTGCCATCGTCAGATAAAGATAAATATTTTTATATATCAAGAACAATACTGGGAAAAGATGTATAAGGAAAAAAACTTCAAGGAAAATTATATGAACACAAAAGGGAAATTTTACAAAATAATACATTAAATGCATTGGTTGCCCATTTTAATGAAACTGACTACAATTCTGACATAAAAAAGTGTTACTCTGATCAAAGAAGAAACAATTCACCAAAGTTGTTTAGAGACTGCCTTGAACACAAAGTCATCTTCAGTAAATTTACACCCTGGCTCTTACTACATTTTATCATTCCTTAAAGAACTTCTATTATCACAGTATGAGATTATTTAATAACAAAAGTGAGGGAAAGAAAAAGAATGTAAATGATATCAGATAGATTAAAAAAAATCCCAGCATCCCTCGTTCGTGCGCATGCGTAGTTGCACCAACATAACAAATTTAGTTTTAACCGCTGTGTTTCTTTGTTTGTTATCGAATAGCGCCTAGGGTTTTGGAGATAGACACCCATAATTACCTATATTCTGAAGCTACATTACCCAGGATACTTAGATAAGTATATTTCAATTTGAGGAGGTCCCCTCCACACCCCTGAATTTATTTTCATTTGATATAAATTAAATTAAAATTTGAACAAGGGAATGAGAAAGCCAGAAGATGGGGATCACATCGGCAAGATCAAAATGAGACAATATGGACATCAAGTCGAGCAGAAAAACAAAAAAGTGTGCAGTATCTTACAATATAAATTCTTTGCGGCAAGTCATTTGGCATATCAATGTTGAAATCTGTTCATCAATTCATTCAATCAAGTATTACATCAAATACATATAAAAAGGGGTCAGATCAACCAGTTTTTGCACAGACCACACACTGAACACTTTTCCCTTTCAATTAAATTAAATTTAAAATTAAACAAGAGAATAATTCCTATCCAGAATATAGAAGGAGAAAGCCAGAAGATGGAGGTCATAGCGGCAAGACCATTTAGTAATATTAAAATGCTTCCTTTTTCTCTACAAGTTATAACCATGATTTATAATCAATCATCATTTTCTTACAAAATGTGTGCGACGCAGTAAGGCGCGGGTAATTCAGCTAGTATATATATATATATATATATATATATATATATATATATATATATATATATATATATATATCATATTTATATTGAGGAGCCACGGTGGAGTAATGGATAGCGGCTTGGAATCCATTACATTCACTTACATGCTATTACCCTTGTGAAAGGTATGAATCCTCATTTTCTCCCTGCAGCTATGGGTAAATAAGAGGTCAGACTGGGTTCTATAGCCTTGGATGGCAACTGGTCTAGAATAAGGACAACTCTGAATTCAAAACTACGTGCCACAAGGTCGTTTGGGGACCTTGTGGCACGTAGTGCACCAGGTCTCTGTTTTCGGCCGTTCAAAAAGTGTGGATGGTTCTGCACAAAACCTTCACTACTATAATCAAATCTCATGTGCGTTTGGTTCCTAGGAACGGAGCTGCTTGATCCTCATTCGTCGAATACCACGGGAGAGTCGAATATTTAATTTTAATGCCTCCAACACTAAACTGCTCTCATTTAACCAATATTTCCCTGTCAGCCATCAGCATAATTAATTCTTGACTTGGAAAGAGTCTCGATGCACCTTCTTGGGCTCAAAGTTTCAACCATTTAATTTAAAGTGGAACAACTATATCAATAGCTGCATCTACGGATAGGAATGTTCGTTCACTGTGTCGTGCCAAAAGGGTTTTCTCGTCAGAGACCATCTTGCACGTTTACAAATCTACCGTGCATTGAATACCTTTGCCATATCTGGTCTGGTGCCCTGCTGTACATCTCGAAATTCTTGACAAACTCCAGAGAAGAATTTGCAATATAATAGACCCTGTTTTGGCATCTCGACTTTCTCACCGATATAACGTGACTTCCTCCTGTCTTTTCTACAAATATTTTCATGGCAACTGCTCTGACGAGCTTTCTTTCCTAATGCTACCTCTACATGATTTTAGACGTGTTACTAGACTGGATTTTAGGCCTCACCTTTTCTAACCATTTGATGTATGTTATTTTTCTCTTTTAGTTACATGTGCTATACATTTTAGTTGTTGCTATTTTTGAAAACCCTCACGTGTGGTTGGTTTTGTTGTTTGTGATTCTGTAGCGCCAGTATACGAGGCTCGACAAAAGATGGTCTCCTCTAATACCTACAGGCTTTTAGAGCAATAAAAAACAGGAAGTTATTGGGAGGGGGGCATGATCTCCCATGACATGAAGAGACATGCTACATAAAAGAATAGGTTTCTCAAGTCCAGTAACTGTTATCGCTCTTTCATATATTAAAGAACGATGCCTTTCTGTTGAATTAGTTATAGTTTACTTGCTTCACTGAAAACTACAATCTTCAAAACATTAAATGCAACTTTAATCGTCATCTCCTGTCGTCTTAAACACCGTTTATATTTTATCCTTTCTTCAATCACATCTCTATCCAGTCTTTTCTATCACTTTCACTCTCCATAACCCACTGCATGCTAATGGCATTTCCCGACTTGCTTGGGGTGAAGTTATTAAAGAAAAATACGGGAAGGAAAAACTGGTGTGCATTCTGAGTAATAATGCAATAAACACGAGTAATGTCTAAGCCAAATAAGGATAAATTATGATGAAGACCAAGAAAAAAATTAAAAGTGGAGACTGGCTGAATAAAAAGAAAGAAGACAAAAAAAAAAGATTAAGAAACCAAAGATTTGAGTGAAAATTAAGGAAAACAGACTGACAAGTATCATGACTGCATAATCTTCGACAAAGACAAGTTTGTCCTAAAATATCGCCTTCAAGATGAAATAAATCAAAACTAAATACTACTTATGTTTAAAACGTGCAATTATCTGAGAATGACTATCTATCTATCTATCTATCTATCTATCTATCTATCTATCTCAGTTCATTTTACATTTTAAAAGTTTTTATCAAAATTCTTTTGTATCTATGCTTATGTTATCAATCTGTTCCCCGTCTTATTCTCTCCTCCCTAGTATATATATATATATATATATATATATATATATATATATATATATATATATATATGAAGAAATATGGTTTTAAGATGTGCTATATTTATGGGATAAAGTGCTCAATATTAGAGATAGAGCGTAAGTAAATATAATTATAAAAGTGAATATTTTTCCTCGGTTATTTATATATATATGGGTCAGTTGTGAATTGTGGGTAATCTGTTCTGGCAGCTACTTTTGCGGGAGTGGCATGTTTGTTTATTTGCTTGGATTAATTTTCATTTTCATTTTGCATTATTTATTCTTTTCGTTTTTTGACGTTTTATTAACGTAGTAAAAAAATTGGTGGGGATTTTCTTAGGTCACTCATTTTATAGTTTGTTTTGGTCCGGGAAGAAAAGCTATTTATTCGTCCAATATTTAGACTGCTTGCTGTAGTCTATTCTGTTATTTTGAAGGGAGGGCAGTTTTTAATTTATTTAATTGGATTGATTATTCTTACATGTTTTTTGCTTATTTATGCTTATTTTGATTAGTTTTAACAGTTATTTTAGCGGGGGCGATTTGTAAATTTGTTTATTTATTTATTTATTTGGATTAATTTTTATTAGCTTTTTATTTATTTACTTCTATTGGGTCTTCGATTTTTGAGTAACGTAGTGATGTTTTATATATATATATATATATATATATATATATATATATGAATGTTTCAATGTTAGGTAGGTCTAACAATTGAGCGATATATTGACTGCTAAAGAAATCCATGCTCTGGATGTCAGCGAGTTCAGTGACACTTAATAAATATTAACTCATAAACAATTTTAATAAATATCATTTACTAGGTCCCTAGCACCTACCTAACAAATAAATATTATGAATTTCAGAGTTTAGGCGAAGACGTTTGAAGTATATAGTTGAAGTACAATTTAGAAGGTACTAGAAACCCAATCCTAAAAAGGAGGCAAGAGATAAAACTCTACTCCTGTTCAAAAGAGCTAGGAAGAATGTGAGTCTCGCATCACGAGAAAAAATATACAAAAAAAAAAAAAAAAATAGTAAAAATTTCAGAGTTTAGGTGAAGACGTTATGAGTATAGAACTGAAGTAGAATTTCGAAGGAACCGGAAATCCAATCCTAAAGAGGAAGCTATGTTAAACCTCTACTCCTATTCAAAAGACCGGGGATGAGTTTAAACCGGGCGATAGGCGAACCTATCTACTCCTACTGTCGAGATTATGAAATGGACAAAGTCCGACAATTATTTTAAGACGTATCTGCTCATTTATGCACTTAAATATTTGTATCTATAAAAAGAATGTATAAACATAAAATGTCTTAAAATAATTGTCGGAAATTCTCCATTTTATAAAGTGTGACGTCATTTGTTTACATTTGGATACACCATGAGCAGATATGAATGTACGTGTGAGAATCATGGAAGATTGTAGTTTAAATACAGTAAAATAGACCTTACTAACCGAAAGCTCCTCTGTGGCCGAATCGGTCAAAAGCACGTCAGGCTAAATGACGGTTCCGTATAAGATACAGGTTCGAGTCCTGTCGAAGGACTAATATTTTCTATGAAAATTTCTCGGACATTCAGGCCAGTAAATGTTGTTTAATACTGTTTATTATAAACAGAGCATTTACTTAAATATTTGTATGGATAAAAAGAATATAGAAACATAAAAATATCTTAAAACAATTTTCGGACTTTATCCATTAAATGACTTTCATTACATTTCGACAGCGAAAGTATAAGTTAGAAAATATAGACTGCGTAAAGTTATAATATTTATAAAAGGGGCAATTATGAATTGCTTTGCTTAAGGGCCTCCGTGGCTGAAATGATAATGACCCGCTCCTCTCTATCTATTTCTGTCTGTCACCTACAGTTTTCTAAAAATTTAAATGCAACGTCAGTTTTCCACAAACCTCTACCAATTACTGCGCAGTCTTTACTTTTCGGTCTCGATAGAGTCAAAAAGAGTCTCCGCGCTCTTGTGGGTGACAAATTTGCAGTCTAAAGCACCTTTCTTACAGACGAAATGTAGCAAGCCTCGTCGCTATTTCCACGCAGATTGCTCTGATGAACTACGTTTTTTAGTATCAGCAGTTTTAACCTTGACGTCTAAGACCCAACATTCCCTGCACATTGTAGCGAACTAACCTCATTCCTTTCTTATTTTCGTTTTTGCTCAGTGGGTGAGGCAGATCCAGCGTTTTCTAACCCAAGATGAGTGTTCGGTTCATCTCGTTGAGCCATAGCCAAATAGGAAACCCATGCAGTGTAAACAACTCTCTTCATTTGCTTTAAAGAAGGCTAGTCCCGATAGAGTCGAAAAACGTCTCCACGCCAATGTGGGTGAGATATTAAATTTCCACCCTACAACCTCTTTCTTAAAGACGAAATGTCTCAAGCCTCGCCACTGTTTTTATGCAAAGTGCTCAGGCGAACTACATTCCTTAGTTCCAGCAGTTTTAACCTTCATGTCGAAGACCCACCATAACATGCACATTTTAGCGAACCAAACTCGTTCGTTTCGTATTCCACAGGAGCAGCTTCTTCCCATGGCCCGATGCTTAGTTTTCCTGATCGATGCAATTTTAACCTTTTCAAGTCTAGACTTAACCATTTTTCTTTTCAACATATCCCCATAATCTGTGCCTTTTCCTCTGTAATCCTCTATCTCAAGTGGCTCTTGGACATTGTACACGGTAAACATTGTACAATAATATCTACAAATTATCAAGAACATATATTTCTATATGTACGTTTTCACTTTAAATTTCCACTCATAAAGGTTCTAACCAGACTCGACGTTGCTTAACTACAACCGGCAACCGGTCTTTCAACTTCATGTGGCCGTAAGATATATATATATATATACTGATATGTCCCGTAAAGGGCTATATTTGAACGAAGTAGCTAAGTGGTTTTGGCTACTATAACCAAGTAGAATAGGGTAGCAATAATCGACTGGTACGCGTGGTAGTCGCAGGTAAGAAGTGTAAATCAATGGCGTAGTCCAATGGGCGTCGTTATAGACTTAGCTCTCAGACTAAGGCTCTTGACTTCTGAATCTCCTACACATCCGTCGATATTTATGACGGACACCAGCCAATCACACTCCAGTATGGGGAAACACCTGTGTATGCGTATTCCATTATATATATATATATATATATATATATATATATATATATATATATATATATATATATATATATGAAAACTTACACTAGTGTTAAATATGTATAAAAGAAAAACATAGAAAAAATATTAGCAGAAAAATGCTGGTATACCCTGATGAGTGGACAGATAGGTGTGTCTACGAAAGTTAGATCAGGAGGCTAAAGGTAACATCAATAAGCTAAGTGACAAAATTATACGCACATTAATCAAATATATATATATATATATATATATATATGAAGAAAAATATACAGAAAAAACAAACAAAAATCTTAATATGCAATTATGCTGTATTAATGTTAATATAAAGTCAACGTCGGACGTTTCGATCTATTTAAGACCATCTTCATGGACATTTTCATTTAAACATAATTAACATTAGAACATATAAAAATTTAACACAAAAGACGATGGACATAAGAGCACAACTAATCCAAACAGATAACTGAAATTTTTATATAAGATCAGCGTTCCGTTGAAATATGATCACGTCGTCGTCACGTGGGCGATGTTGTGAAAACGTATCCGAAGATGATTTCCAAATATTAAAATATTAAAAAAGTCGATTGAACTATTTTATATAAACAGTTCAAGAAATCCCTTCCGTTGATATATGAAGATGGGTCACTTAATCGTGAAATTTAATTTTCTTGGGAGCTTTGAATTAATAAAAATATGATATATGTTATTTTGCTTTCACAATTGCATACATGGTAGATGATACTCAGATTTTATGCATATATAGTGAAAATAATTACTAGAGGTTTTATCTTATAGTTTTGTAGAATTTATATTTTGGATTACACTTTGAATTCTTTAAGAGATTATAGGATATTATATGGAATAAGGTAATGAAATTTCTTCATGTTGTTTGTTGGTTAGTCAATTTCGTTTAGCAGCTATGACTTATTTAATATCGAAATCTCAATATTTTGAACACAATTTTATGACTTCAAGTAAATATATTTAAAATTCTAGTTGATGCATTGTATGCCTTGAACAACAGATAAAATGTATTGTTGGTCACTTTTTATATAAAAGTGTATTGATGGTACTTTTACTGTAAAAAATGTAATTTTTATACTTTCATAGTGTTTTGTTTTTTAAAGCTAGAGTAACATGGCCAAAATTTAAGACAACCATGACAAAAAAATAACATTTTTCTATTACTGAAATATACAGCATCTTATTGCAGAATTTTATATATATATATATATATATATATATATATATATATATATATATATATATATATGTTCATTGTTCGGTTAGTCAGTTTCGTTTAGCGGCTTATTTAATACCGAAATCTAAATATTTTGAGCACAATTTTATGATTTCAAGTAAATATATTTAAAATACTAGTAGATACATTGGATGTCTTCAACTACAGATAAAATGTATTGTTGGTTACTTTTTATATAAAAGTGTCATGAAATTTTATCATGTTTATTGTTTGGTTGTGTCGCGGCATATCAATCTCTATGAGTTATACGCAAATTAAAGCGTTTGAAAAATCAAACTTGACTGGAAGGCAAGAAAGCGGATGAGAGTTCCACAAGTCCCATAAGCTGTAGTCATAGAACTTACGATGACATCTAGCTATTTCAACCGTAAAATGACGAGATCTTGCTACCAATTTAATACTGCATTTAACTTTAAAGTCTAGATAGCATTGAGGTGCGTTCATCAGAAGAATTACCATGAAAATATTTATAGAAAAAAGTACGGGGAATCTCCGCTATAGCTGTAGGAAGGTGACTGAAACCGAGATGCCATGTCAGGACCAATAACATTGCAGATTCTTTAGATTTTATGAGGAATCTCTAAATATATAGCAAGAGCGCCAGACTAAATGTCCTCCTGGGTATGACGATAAACTACGTCCAGCAGTAAGGCCTCTGATCAGGAGGTTTTGAGGAGCGTGGAACCACCACTTAATTGCTGGTGTTCCCAGGTCCACCCTGACCCGGGGTGGTAGCACCTGTTAGGGTCGCAGATATGGGCAAATAGTTAACCCCCAAACTGGGGTCAAAACTCTATGAAAGTGTTAAAAGAGGTTTTAACACTAGAAATATTTTATAAAAAAAATATTGCCAGCAATACATTATTACTAGCTATACGTTTTTGAAGAAAACATTACTAGCTATACAAGAAAAAAAAATATTACCAACAATAAAGATCTTGTCGGCATTACATAACCCATTGAGGGTGATATACCGTAAAGCAAAACAAACCAAACCAATAGATAGATAGTAATAGACTGCGACAGATAGATAGATAATATGAATAGACTGAGATAGATAGATAGATAGATAGATAGATAGATAGATAGATAGATAGATAGATAGATAAAAAGAATATTAGCAGTAATAAAAATCTTGTCGGCTTTTAATAACCCAATTGAGTTTGATATGCTGTAAAACAAAACCATCCAAATCAAACCGAACCAAACCAAACCAAGCCAGACTAAATGTGGCAGCAATATTCAAAGCAAGGTCTAAAGGTCTACTTGTAAATATGGTTAAATTCCTCAGAATAATTCTGATGATAAGAGAATTTGGATAAAAAGAATTCAATAGGAAAACAGTTTTCCTTTGTCATTGACGACACGTTTTGTCAAGCTGAATTTATCAAGGTAAATTTTGGAAAATATATTTCTTATTCATTTCCAATTGTTTTCTTTTTATCCAAATTGTCTTATCATCAGAATTATTTTGAGAAATTTAAGAATATATCGACATGGAAAAATAAAACAAGTTTTTAGTAAAAATATATATATATATATATATATATATATACTAACGTCCAGAAGGAGGTTTACACAGGAGTGTTCCTTTATATTTGAATTTAATGTAACTAAAAAAATTTCGCTTTTAAACTAGCCTTGATGAAGTAAGATTGATGAAACGTGACGAGAATGACTAAAAATATATATTTTCCAATTGTCTTCGTTTTATCCAACTTGTAAATATGTAAAATAGATTCTGGCGAGGCAAAAATATGTCTAACCCGACACAGAAAACAAACAAGATCTGTAGAATAAATTTGCTTACAGAACCTGGTGTTATCAAGCAGTCTGTGGAATCGTGAATTCCACCCTTTTGCGTGTATGCGCGCCCGCGTATTGCACCCCTTCCTTTCACAATTGCTTAGATATAGCAGTAACTGTCGACGTGAGGAAGGCTGGCTAGCTACTCCTGATACTGTCTAGGATCAGAATTTGAATTTTTTCCCGCGCGTGTCCTGACGTCACAGACGAGCTGCGTTTTCAAGTTAGTCGCCGCCCGATTTTCAAACTAGATGGTTGACTCATTTATTCCGTGCCCCTAACCCATACGCGGGCCGGAATATCTTAACTAACCAAAATTTCAACATGTCGTGTGATTACAACTTTTCTTCAAACAACTCGTTTGAACCTTCTTCCGTTTTTCTACTAGAAAACGTTGAATATCGACACTGTCGACATCACACTTTTCCAAGACCAAATTCCTCGTCTTGAAGTGAACAACATGTTTGAACCTTCTTCATGTTCTACCAGAATCTACGACATGGTCGTCACCACACATTTCCAAGACCAATTCCTCGTCTTGATGCGAACAACTTTCGAACTTCCATTTTCTACCAGAATCTACGACACTGTCGTCACCACACTTTTCCAAGACCAAATTCCTCGTCTTGATGCGAACAACTCAGAATTTTCCTTCACTGAAGATTGATGAACTTTTCACACACCTCTTTTGTATTCTAACCTTTACGAACCAGTTTTAAAAAAAAGATAAAATTACACACTCATTATTAAACCTCGCAGTGAATATTTTTCCTTGTTGTCTATGCTTACACCTTTTGTACAAGAAGACTACATTCCATAACTTTCATTCTGAAGAAACTTTTCCCGCCTTAGCCATTTTGGTTTTGTTTTGGCGCGGAACTTTAACATTTTATTAGTCTCTACATATTACTAACAGCCTACAGGCTAAAAACAGTCCTTACCTTTTTTGATAGTCTCCACTGTTGAGACAAGATTATTTGTTATTAAAATAAAATTTCTTATTGTTTTCCACCAGACTCATTTTGTCGTTTTATCCTGGCTATCTATATTTTACTATTTTTGTGCATGTATTAAATGACCTCTTTTCCTCACTAAAGATCACTCATTTAATATTCTTACTTTATTTGTGGATTCGGTAGTCATAAGTAGTATCTGGCACAAGGCCACCTTTTAATAAATCAGCACTGCATGCTACCGGGTCTGCAACAAGTCTCACATCTATTTCCCCGACTCGGCGTTGCTTAACTTCGTCTGCAAGAAAGAACTAATATTTTCCGCTTTTAGTTACAATAAATTCAAAATATTAAAAAGTGAACGCTCCAGTGTAAGCCTCCATCTGGATATTGGTAACTTTGGAAATTATGGAAAACTAAAAAAATTCTTAGTAAAAAAAAAAAGAAAAAGTTAGCGATATTCAGAAAGAGGCTCATATAGGAGCGTTCCCTTTTTAATTCAAAATATTAAAAACGTAACGCTCCTGTGTAAGCCTCGTTCTGGATATTGGTAACTTTTCTTTCTTTTTTTTCCTTTTTTTTTTTTTTTTTACAAAGAATTTGTTTTAGTTTTCCATGTCGACATATTGCTAAATTTCTCAGAATAATAATGATAAAACACTTTGAATAAAAAGAAGACAATTGGAAAATATATTTCTTAGTCGTTGCTGACGGTTTCGTCAACCCGACATTAACATTTCGCATTTAAATTTGCCTTGATAAAGTCGGATCGAAGAAGCACGTTGGCAATGACTAAAATATATATTTTCCAATTGTCTTCTTTTTATCCAACTTGTAAATATGTAAGATAGATTCTGGCATGACAAAAAAAAACAATCTAACACGATACAAGGAACCAACAAGAACTGTAAAATAAATCTGCTTACAGAACCCGACATACTTATCTAAGTATTGCCCGTATTCGGCGTTGCTTAACTTCGTCTGCAAACGAGAACTGATATTTTCTGCTTGATTGAATCGTAGGTCAATTATGAAAAATTATATTCTTAAAAAAAAAAAGCACTAGTTGTGATTATTATATTCATTGTGAAAAGAATTAATAGTTAGCGTACAAGGTGACTGGGTATATAAGACGACCCCCCCCCTCAAGTTAAAATCTAGGTTTCGGGCTATATTCAACGTACAAGACGACGCCCTAAAATCGTATTTTAAAATGTATCGTATTGGATTAATTAAATAAATTCAGTGCGCACATAAGTTCTTTTCATTCTATAATTAAAAAAAAGTTTATAAAGTCTGTCGGTGGTTTGGGATTATTGTTGCCGTGCAATCATAGCACATACTGTATAAGGTAAGTGTACTTTTATTATACAACACTTTTATTATTTTATTATAATAATGTGAATTAAGTTGTTTCAGTAGGAAATATTTGTATCCATAGTAACCAAGGCCTGAATGTGTTATTCCCCGTTAAACATCCACTGTTCTCGAATGCGATCTATAAAAGGCTAAACACAACTGCAACGCTAACAACTAAACATAAACCACAACGATTTAAGGTAAATATTTTTATACCTGGATTATAAGACGGAGCACTATTTTAGAGCGGATTTTTTAATGTTAAAAGTTCGACTTTTACGCCGATATATACGGCAATAGATAAATGTAAACCATTGTTTATCGTATATCTACTCTGAGGTTTCATCCACTCTACAGGAGACTTGATTGTAAAATTGAAATTATTTTCAGGTCATGTAATTTGTTTCAAGGTTTGAATGATTTTATATGTCAGTTGTTGGTGGTTTATTTAAATAGAGACCACGTAAGATATTTCATATATATATATATATATATATATATATATATATATATATAATATATATATATATATATATATAGAAAGACAGAGCGAGAAAAGACAATGAGACTGAGAGAGAGAGAGAGTGTGTGTGTTTAAGAGAGAGAGAGAGAGAGAATGTGCGACATAGAGAAAAAGTGAGTGAGAGAGAAAGAAAATTATCAAAATATAGACGCAAAAATATACTTTTTGTCTCTCCGACTACCTCTATGAACAAATGAAGAGATACAGTATATATATATATATATATATATATATATATATATATATATATATATATATAGAGAGAGAGAGAGAGAGAGATAGAATTATCTAAATATGGGCACAAAAACATATTTTTCTCTCTCTCCCTACATCTATGATCATAGGAAGAGATATAGAAAGACATATATTGAGAGAGTGAAAAGGGAGAGCGAGAAAATTATTGACATATTGGCGCAAAAATATATATTTGTCTCTCTGCGTACCTCTATGAACAGAGGAGGAGATATAGAAAATATATTTTGTGTGTGTGTGTGTGTGTGTGTGTGTGTGTGTGTGTGAGAGAGAGAAAAATTATCGAAATATAGACGCAGAAACTTACTTTTGTATCTCTTCCTTCCTCTATGAACAGATGAAAAGATATAGAAATATATATATATATATATATATATATATATATATATATATATATATATATATATGTATGTGTGAGAGAGAGAATGAGTAAAAGAGAGAAAATTACTGAAATATAGACGCAAAAATATGTCTCTCTGCTTGTATGAACAGAGGAAGAGATAGAGAAAGATATATATATATATATATATATATATATATATATTGAGAGAGAGAGAGAAAGAGAGAAAATTATCGAAATATAGACGCAGAAATATACTTTTGCATCTCCGACTACCTCTATGAACAGATGAAAATTTATAGAAATCTATCTATCTATCTATCTATCTATATTTTTAACAGATGTACATATATATATATATATATATATATATATATATATATATATATATATATATATATATATATTATATATATGTACATCTGTTCATATATATATATATGTATACATATATATATATAGAGAGAGAGAGAGAGTGAAAAGGGAGAGCGCGAAAATTATCGTAATAAACGCAAAAATATATATTTGTGTCTCTGCCTGTATGAATAGCGGAAAAGATAGAGAAAAATATATATTGAGAGAGAGTGAGAGAAAGTTGGAGAAGGAGAGAGAGAGAGAGCGTGGAATAGATGGAAATAAGAAAAGCTAAAGAGCTGGTGGGGTCTTCTATTCTGATAAAATTCATGCAGCCACATCAATTGTTTTCATTGACAGGACGGACATACAAGAAGGACTTAGTTTACGATTTACCTGCTATCGATCAATTTTCCTTCACTGGACACTAACGGATGGTTCATTAGAAATACATTCAAAACTCTCTGGCCAGAATACAACCTGTCTAAGAATTCTGTCAGATTTTCAAAGCCTTTTGCTCCATCAGCCGCCTCAAACTGTCTCAGATTCCATTACCATGACTCTGTCTTACATATTGGAAGCACTTTGGCGTCAAACACAGCAATTGAGAAAGAAATGAAGCAAACAAAAAAAGAAAGACTAACAGGTGGTTAGCCTTAATTTTATTGTTATTCTGTGACAAAGCGTCGATTAAAAAAAAAAAAGACACGCTGATAAGCATTTTTAAGCTTTTTTTTACCCATAAACTGCATCCAATGTTGCAGTAAAAAGTATCAATTAATGATGTAAAACGTTTTCCCAAAGTTACAGGCAACATTCATTCTGGATTCGATTTGCCAAATGAACATTTGGCAAAAGGATAGCGATTAGGATTAAGGGATCCGAGTTCGAATTCCAGTCGGATCCATTACATGCACGTACGTGCTTGCAAACAGTACGAATCCTCTTCTTCTACCCAAACCCACCTAGCAATGGGTAAATAGCAGGACAGATTGGGTTCTTTAGCCTTGAGTGGCAACCGGTCTAGGAGAAGTAAAAACTATGATTTCAAACCGGCCTGGAGATGGCTGCATCAAGTTACCTGATGGGTCACGTGTTTCGCGATCGATCGTAATCAAGATTTGGCAAAATGCCTGGGTATGACGATAAACTTTATCCGGTAGTCAAGTCCTCTGAAACTACCTTTTAATTGCTGTTGTTCCCAGGTCAACCTTGACCCGGGATAGTAGCACCTGTTAACGAGTAGTCTCCTATATATATATATATATATATATATATATATATATATATATATATTAAAGACATTTTTATGTTTAACAGATAAACATTTATAGATACAAGTATTTAAGTAAATGATCTGTTTATAATAAACAGTGTTAAGTAACATTTACCGGCCTTAATGTCCGAGAAATTTTCATAGAAAATATTCCTCCTTTGATAGGATTCGAACCTGCATCCTATACGGAACCGTCATTTACGCTAACGTGCCTTAACCGACTCGGTAGGCAAGGTCGAATTTACTGCTTATAAACTTCAATCTTCCATGAATCTCGTACATTCATAACTGCTCATAGCGTATCAAATGTAAACAAATGACGTCATACATTAAGAATTGAACAAAAGAACGAAATTTCTCGGACATTCAGGCCGGTAAATGTTGTTTAATACTGTTTATTATAAACAGAGCATTTACTTAAATACTTGTATCTATAAAAAAGAATGTTAAACATAAAAATGTCTTTAATAAATTGTCGGAATTTGTCCAATTCTTAATATATATATATAAAAAATGTCTTAATATATATATATATTAAGACATTTTTTATGTTTATATGTTCTTTTTATAGATACAAATATTTAAGTAAATGCTTTGTTTATAATAAACAGTATTAACGACATTTTACCGGCCTGAATATCCGAGAAATGTTCATAGAAAATTTGCATCCTCCGACAGGAATCGAACCTGTATCCTATTCCTGTACGGAACCGTCATATAGCCTGACGTGCCTTTACCGACTGAGCCACAGAGGAGCGCTTCGGCCAGTAAGGTCGATTTCACGGTTTTTAAAATACAATTCTCTATGATTTTGTCTCGTACATTTATATGTGCTCGACGTGTATCCAAATGTAAACAAATGACGTCACACATTATGAAATTAATATATATATATATATATATATATATATATATATATATATATATATATATATATATATATTACGAAGTGTTTTAATTACCCGAAATTGCTCCTTGTTCCACTTC
Organism: Acanthosepion pharaonis; assembly: GCA_903632075.3. NCBI lineage: Eukaryota > Metazoa > Mollusca > Cephalopoda > Sepiida > Sepiidae > Acanthosepion > Acanthosepion pharaonis. Next base: position 825,000 of record CAHIKZ030005489.1, on the reverse strand, counting down.
GATTCATTACGTGAAACTGCAGTACTTGTGTAACAATGTTCTATATTATTCAACTTTGCCTTGAGGTTGCTGACTTGAACAGGTTAAGATTGTAGTGATCAGAGAAACCATCTTCTTGGGAGTCTGTTCCACAGGGCAGTTGTCCACGGGAAGAAGGAGTTTGAGTGAAACTTCTCGCCGATGGAAGAGGGATGTTAGGAGGATGGTTTCTATTATGTAAGTGTCATGGTGGGTCCTAGCCGTGAAGATCTGATCCGGCGGAACACGGAGATGCAATTCGTCCAAACACTTTCTATCGTTGTAGCTGTAGAGCTGTCAGAGGCTCGCCACATCCCGCCTGTAAAAACGATTTTGGAGGGTGGAAATGATTCTTCCCAACAAGATCATTTGAGGTTTTCATGGAAATATTGCAACAATACATGGCGGTAATCGCAATGTTTTGAACGAGTATTGTAAACAGTAAACTTATAGGCGCTTTTAAAATTAGATTTACGCCTTCAAGAAAATTATTGTAAATTTTTTCTCAAGCTGGCTATCTGAAGGGCACAGGTTACGAAGAGAAAAGTTCAAGCAAAATTCATACATGAAAAAGCTCTTTCATATTTTACCAAGCTGTCTATTGTCCACCTTGTAAAAATGGTTATAGCATTACAAATTAATGGAATGGACACCAGACACTCCTGATGTTACTCTAATAAAAAATTTTGATGGATCTATAAAAAGAAAATAAGATAAATCTATAGAATGTATTAACAAATATCTCTTGTTTAAAACATGTTACATTAAAATTAGACTTTGTATAGAGATCAGAAAAAAAAAACTTACGACACACACGCAAATAAAAAATTGTAGTAAGTTCAAGATTATTGTGCAGTATATATTCAACCTTTCGATGGAAAAAAAGGAACATTCATTGGACATTAACCAAGCTTTTTAGCTCTTGAAAATATATTTCAATTGAGCACTGTTGAATGACAAGCTAATTCTACAAACAAGAGCCACCTGCGATAATGCAAAGCTCTTCAGTAAAATGAATGTAGCACTCCGGTTGATTGACATCTGTTTACATTTGTAAAAACAATACGCTAGATTTAGCTCCTTCATTCTGTCGAATGAAGATAGCTCAGTGGGCGAGAAAAATATTTTTATAGTGTTTTTCTTTTTAGTTAGTCACGTGGTTATGGTTGTTTTTATGCTGTAGGCTAAATATTCAGTTCCAGTTTTACCTTTTTAGCCAGCTTGCCCTGACGATCCGTGTAGGTGAAACCTAGGTAGGTTTACCTGACTCTTTAGATTCATAATTAGGTTTGCTCTGCTCTACTGTATTGAGCACTTTACTTGGTTACTTTTGCTTTACTCGGTTTGGAGGTTTTTTTGTTTTTTTTGGACTCTGAGCTTGAATTCTAGACGATTGTTTTCGCCTCAATTACATGTTCTTAGTTCTTTCTTTTTTATCCCTTATTTTTCCTTGGGCATTGGTTTGTTCAATTACAAGCCAAACGTGCTTAACTATTTATATTACCATATATATATATATATATATACAGTGTAACCTGGATATAAGAGACCCGAATATAAGAGAAACCCGGATATAAGAGAGATTTTCTCTGGTCCCAAATTAGAGCCTGTGTTAATGTATATAAAATAGACCAAACCCGAATATAAGAGAAACCCGGATATAAGAGACTTCTTCTCCGGTACCGACAACTCTCTTATATCCGGGTTACACTATATATATATATATATATATATATATATATATATATATATATATTCTAGTTGCTGATGATGTACATACGATAAATTCATAATTAGACAATCAGAAGTGTAACATCGAATCGTTATTATACAGTTTCCATTCATTCATCTAAACAGGTAATCCGGTATGATTCTGGAAGTAAGAGCACCGGAAAATCGATGGTCGATAGCGTGCTAAAATGGTTTATGAATAAATAGATGAAAAGCACCCAATTAAAGAAGATATAGTAAAAAATATTTCTTCATTATTTATTCCTTTATTTCACATAAATCAAATCCAATGTCTGTATAGCATTCAACTAAAAACTAGTATCAAAGAATGTTTCGGCTAGATTGAAACCACAAAGAGTTATTTGTAGTCAATGTAATGCCGTACCTTACTGGTCAGAACTCTGACAAACCGGATTAGGAATTCTTTGAACCCTGTGGTCGTGATAAACTACTTTTGATGAACATTTTTAAAGAAAACTAAAAAACAAGTAACAAATGAAAACCAGCCGTTTGGTTGCGATAATAGTGCCTGGCTTGAGAGAGCACTGTAACAGTGAATATGGCCTTGCGTGGGTTAAGCGAGAGGATAACATCAAATGTTCGACACACGACCTGGTAGAATGCAGAGACAATTAATTTCGAGATATATATCACGTTGTTTGGGCACCTCGTTTCGGTGTAATGGTTAGCAAGCTTGTCTCGCTAGAACAATTACGACTGAGTAGTGAGTTCGATCCTCACTGGGTGCCCTGTATTTTAGGCTTTGTGCCACATCTAAGCTACGCTTGGAAAATCACTTTGGGCACCTCGAGTCGGTGTAATGATTAGCAAGCTTGTCTTGCTGGAGCAGTTACGACAGAGTAGTGAGTTCGATCCTTACTTGGTGCCCCACTACTTTCGGCCTTGTGCCACATCTAAGCTACGCTTGGAAAATCACTTTGGGCACCTCGAGGCGGTGTAATGGTTAGTAAGCTTGTCTCGCTAGAACAATTACAACTAAGTAGTGAGTTCGATCCTCACTGGATGCTCCCTACTTTCGGCCTTGTACCACATTTAAGCTACGCTTGGAAAATCCCTTTTGGCACCTCGAGGTGGTGTAATTCTTAGCAAGCTTGTCTCGCTAGAACAATTACGACTGAGTATTGATTTCGATCCTCAAAGGGTGCCCCATACTTTCGGCCTTGTGCCACATTTGAGCTACGCTTGGAAAATCACTATCGAGCACCTCGAGGTGGTGTAATGGTATGCAAGCTTAGTATTTATCAATCCACCCACGAGGATAGAATGTGACACAAGCCCGTAGGCTCGGCTAAAAATATAGCCTTTTTGAACCCGCCTAGACGGGTTCAGGCCCTGTCTAACTCCCCGAACGAAACCTTGCCCTTCGGCAAAGCTTCGTCCGGGTTCCTCTCTGCTAATGCAGAGAGTTCGACAGACGCCGACTCGTAAGCTCACAAAGGCAGCGTACTACACTTTGATCATTGCCCCCGGGCCGAGCAGCTTGTCTCGCTTGAACAATTACGACTGAGTAGTGAGTTCGATCCTTTGATGAGGTCTTAGAGAGGATGCAAACAAGGAGAAGGCTTATAGTTAACATCAGGAAGAGGCATCTGGAGTTTCTGAGACCCATAATGATGAAGGAAAGCCTGGAGAATGTGATACTCACGGGTCGATTAGAGAGAAAGAGACACAGGGGAACACAATGCATGATATACCTAGCGGCCTTAAGCAAGTGAATGACAGAATGTGGTCTGAGGGAGGTGGCAGAGGGAAGGAGCTTATTGAGAGCTGCAAGGGATAGAGGGAGAGGGAGAGACCATGATCACCTAAGTACTGTAAAGACATAGCACATGGAAAGAATGAATATACTCGACTCTCCCGTCGAATTCGACGTATAAGGGTCAAGCAGATCAGTTTCTAGGTATATATATAAACAGATCAGTTCCTAGGTATATATATACAGTGTAACCCTGGATATAATAGAAACCCGGATATAAGATTTTCTCTAGTCCCAAATTAGAGCCTGTGTTAATGTATATAAAATAGACCAAACCCGGATATAAGAGAAACCCGGATATAAGAGACTTCTTCTTCGGTCCCGACAAATCTCTTATATCCGGGTTACACTGTATGTGAAATATATAGAAAATTGGAAAGAACTTGTTAGGTAAATAATCCAAAGTTTTTTAGTATTTTTGTTATTATTTTTTAAAAATAGTGCTCGATACAAAAGTAGAGCATAAATATAATTATTTATTTAAAATATAATTATTTATTTAAAAAATATAATTATTTATTTAAATTTAAAAATATAATTTATATTTATTTAAATTTAAAAATATTTATATTTATTTAAATTTAAATTTAAAAATATAATTATTTATTACATTTATATTTATTATTTATTTATTATTTATTATTATTATTTATTATTTATATTTATTATTTAATTATTATTTATTATTATTATTTATTATTTATATTTATATTTATTATATTTATATTTATTGTTTACGTATTATTTATTATTATTATTTATTATTTATATTTATATTTATTATTTATTTATTATTTATTATTATTATTTATTATTTATATTTATATTTATTATTTATTTATTATTTATTATTATTATTTATTATTTATATTTATATTTATTATTTATTTATTATTTATTATCATTATTTATTATTTATATTTATATTTATTATTTATTATATTTATTTAAATTTAAATTTAAAATATAATTATTTATTTAAAAATATAATTATTTATTGTAATTTAAAAAAATATAATTTATATTTATTTAAATTTAAAAAATATTTATATTTATTTAAATTTAAAAAATTTAATTATTTATTTAAAATTTATTTAAATTTATAATTATTTATTTAATTTTTTCTTATGTAGCGTGTTGGAATCATATTTTTTTAAATAAATAATTATATTTTAAATAAATAATGATATTTTAAATAAATAATTATATATATATATATATATATATATATATATATATATATATATATATATATATATATATATATATATGTATACCTCTGGGTGTGGTGACGAAGAAAATAGAATATCATAGACCTTATGAGTAATGCAGAAATCTTAAAGAGAACAAGAACACGTAGGAAAAACCAAAGAGACAATTGGATTTTTGACCATTACTATCCATTACTTATATATATATATATATATATATATATATATAAAAACTTGAAAATTTGGGGGTGTAGTCTTACACGCCCAGTCAACTTGTACGCCAGTATATATGGTAAGTGTTTCACCACTTAGAATAATTTATTCTAATTAAGCAAATGTTATTTACAATTTTATTTTCTTATTTCAAGAACAAAACAGTCGGAATGAAATTCATACGACAATGCAATAACCAGAAGAATGAAAGGAATCTACGATTTGTTAAATCGAGACAAATGTTTGTTCTAGGAAGCGCAGTATAACCTTTCTTTAATCCGCACATTAATTTCCATTGATACTCCCGTATATTCTCGTGTAACGCGAGATCTCGCCTATTGTGCAACCGCGACATTTTTACTCATAAAATTATTTTATTATGTATATCGTGTATCATGTGAATTCCTTTTTTAAGAGACCAAATTACAATAGACTAATGGTATCATTAGTAACACTATACTCGTTGCGTAACAGACATAAGCAACTGAACGGGAAACAGCTAAACACCTTATAAACGTAAACAATAGAAAAGATGTATATTCGATGTATTTGCATTTTATAATATGATACAAATATGGGAATATTACATGCACTATTATTGGATACATTTAAGTAAAACATCGGTTTTATCAAAATCATATTTATTTTAAATACAGCTATACTTGTAGACTATACTAAATGGATATATATTTTTCTCAAAGGCTTAGCCAGGGCCGGCAGTACATACGCTAATTTTATATCTCGTGTATTATACGACCCTCTTAAAATTAGCTTAAAAATTAGATTTTAAAAGGTCCTTTATGAGTTGGGTACGCAAATATTTCTGTGTAGTTTCAGTATGATTTGTTTGCATTGAAAACGAAGCTAGATTGCATTAAAGAATTTGACTTATTTACTTTTTTAAAATCAGGAGCACGAGATTCAATGAGAATTTAAAATAAAGGATAAAACGTAAAAGATTAATATTGCAAAGTTTAAAAAAATTTTCGCGATTATATAGAGATTTATGCCATTTTAATTTGGCGGGCAATAAAGACTCCGTTGTCTTTCACAAATCTTGACTTAGTTCTACTTTCGCAAAAGCTCTAAATGAGAGAGTTGTTATTAAGAATAAGTCGAGAGCATGTTTAACGTTTCCTAATAAACAGAATCCTTCAAGAGCGTCGCGATTGTAAGAATTTATCGATCGAAGATTTTCCAGGTCGTTCTGACTGCGAAGTAGTAAAAGAAAGGTGGATGGAAGACGGCTGGTGTTTTTGGGTGGGTGGGTATGTGCGGTTGGGTATGTGCGGTTGCGTGGGGGTTGGGGGTAGATTTTAAGCAGCAACAGAAGCAATATTTGCGGCCTCTTTGATGTTCAACCATTTTCAGTATTTTGCGTCGATACACCTTTGCACAGATACTACATGCCTTACAGGCTCTCTTTAACACTGAACACCTGTCTCTTGTCTCTTTTCTCCGCCGACTTCTGTGTCCTCAGCCACCTGTTCTTGTTCAACTGTTTTATCACCTAGGCCTATTCGCTTGCGTCCGTATGACGCTTGGCATCCAATAGATAATCGATGACATAATTTTTTTTAATACGTCTTTGTTCTTTTTTTTTTCTTAAGCTCTTTCTAGAACTAAGATGGTGCGAATAAGGAAATCTTTCCTCTTTGGTACCGCGACTGCGGGAATTTAAGCGTACAACTAGACTGGCAACTAGGTCACATCATGTTTCTCTTGAAATAGCTAAATGTAACAGTAAGTTCTATATTAATAGTTTTTCTCGCACTTTACACTCGTGGAACTCTTTTCCAATTTCTTGCTTCTCTGCTATTTACAATCTTCAAAACTTTAAATATTGTTTTCCGGGTACATTTTCTTATATTGTTCTTTCTCCTTACTAAAGGCTACTCATTTTGTTTCAGTCCCAGTAACAGCTTGCTTCTTAGTGGCTTTATCGCCATCTTCTGTCGTCCTGAAAACTTTTCTTTTATTTTCCTTTCTCCTGACAAAAGTCTCCACATTATCTCCCATTCCTTTGCGTCTTAGTGGCATTATCGGTTTTGTTTTGGTGAAGTAATTAAAAAAAGTAGCACAGCGGTTATCGGCGCGGAAAAAAGAAAAAAAATTATTTACTTTGGATTTTTTCCACTAATGTTCAGATGAATTACATTCTTTAATTTTAAAAGTTCAGACTTCCGCAGCTAAGCCTCTCTCTATTCTATCGCTATTTCCATGGCAAATGTTCTGATGAGCGATATTTTTCACTCCCACCAGATCAGATCTTGATCGTGTTGTGGGGCTCTTCCCTTTTTACATAAGATGGACTCGTCCAAAGTATGCTTATACTGACAGAGAGAATACCTGCTGTTGAGAAACGTCGAGATACAGTCTCGACGTCTGTCGAACTCTCTGCTTTGGCAGAGAGGAACCCAGATGAAGCTTTGCCGAAGGTCAAGGTTTCTTCCGGGGAGGTAGACAGGCCCTGAACCAGTCTAGGCGGGTTCAAAGGGTATATTTTTGGCCGAGCCTACGGGCTCGGAAAAATCCACTTTAAACTCGGCCCTGTGCCACATATACTCCTCATGGGTGGGATATTAAATACCGAGATACGTTGAGATACGTGGAGATACGTTGAGACAGGTTGAGAGATACGGAGAAAGACACAGGATGTTCTCATAGAGTTATACAAGAGTCCAGAGAGAGAGAGAGAGAGAGAGAGAGAGAGAGAGAGAGAGATGATGATTACGGCTTTACTTACAGAGACTTGTACATATACTTTCTACTAACCCGCATTCCTGGACTACTAATCTTCATTTCAAGTCTATATTCTTACGTTTAATACACTTATTTTTCTATCTCAATGACTGGCGTTGTTTATTTATTTGTGCAGGATTCCATTCTCGAATTCACAACAGATAGCTAACACTCTCACTATTTTATCGCAATTTCCATGACAAATGTTCGGATAAACTATATTCTTTCGTCCTACCAGTTCAGGCCTTTAGAGCTAAGCATTTAGGTAATTAATCGCTATTTCCATGGCAAATGTTCTAATGAGCGGTATTTTTCACTCCCAGTAGTTCAGATCTTGACAGCTAATACTCTCACTACTTTATCGCTATTTCCATGGCAAATGTTCGGATTAGCTACATTCTTTCGTCCTACCAGTTCAGGCTTTTCGTGCTCTACCTTTAGGTGCTCTCTTACTCTTCAAATGTTACGCTGAGATGCATTCTTTTCCCCCACCAGTTAAGACTTTGACAGATCAGCCCTTATCTACAATTTCCATGACATGTGTTCTCATGAGCTGAATCATTTAGTCTTACCATGTCAGACCTTTAGAGCTAAGCCTTTAGGTACTCTATCGCTATTTCCATGGCAAATGTTCCGGTGAGATGCATTCTTTACCCCCACCAGTTCAGACACTGAAAGCTAAGCCACTATCTATCCTATCGCTATTTCCATGGTACATGTTCCGATGAGCTACATTCATTAGTTCTTTAGACCTAGGATCTACCATGCTGTATGTACACGGTTGAACCACCCTACGAATTCTCTTGGAAGGAAGAATTTCCATTTAGACATCTTACCGGGAACCAATACTTTGTAGAAAAGTTCCCTAAAGGATGCTTCCCAGATTACTACAATCGCAAACTTTTCCATTCTTAGCGCAACACTTATCTATCTTCTTCTTACATGCATACGACAACCTAATTCCATAACCTTCTACATTGAGTATAGTGGTTTATAGAATAACTATTCTCTTAGACTCGTGTACAACCAAAGCTAGAGCAGACGCATAGATGAGGTGACAAGAGTTGCATCCAAATGTTAAATAATAGTTTATCAGACTGTTATTTTTAGGGGGTATTTCAGCTGCAATTTCCGGAGGTTGATTAAGCGGTCAGATACAAGTCATAATATGGTTAGTCGATTTTGACTGGCTGAGTTAGCGTGGGAAAGGTGAAATGTTTCAGAGAGTTGAGTCTTTCACGTCAAGCAATGTTGACGTGTTCTCTTTCGTGTCTGAAATGGCTCCCCAGTGAGGGAGAGCACCCGCCACTGGATAGCTAGTACATATACACATGAACGTTAATATAATACCTAAGTTAGAATTCTGTGTTGAATTCTTTTATCTCTGAACTCAAAACAACTAGCGATCACTGAATGTAAGAGAAGAATGCAACTTTATTATCGTATTGACGCCATCGCACAAGACTTCACAGCACGAGGGGTCTATAGAACATATAATTAAATTGACGCCGATGACTAAGACCTCCCCAGCACGAGGGAGCTATGCAACGCATAATTTTAGCACGGGCATTTATGGACAAAAACGCAACAAGTTCGCCCGGAATTTTAATTATACCAGCCATATCTTCTTCCTGTAGCGATAATCGTTGAACTACGAACTCAGACAATCCTATTTTCGCAATTATTAATCTTTGGTTTTATTTATTAATAGATATAGATTCAAAATTTTTACGGATATGAATACAAAGAGAACGCAGACGATACAACATTGAATTTGAACAGATTTAATGCATTCACTTTTCTGTTGTGCTAAACTTTAGACTATCACTTTTTTTGACCGAAATTCGTAGTGTAGATTTTTGAGAATGGTTTCCCAGATTTTTTTCTAATCTCGTGACGCATTGAAATAGCGATTCAACTCTCGTGTAAACGAGACCTATATCTACATTTTTGCTTGTCTTATAAACGTACCTATGACTACTTTTTGCCTCTCGAAAAATGGGATACATAAGTCTTGTTTACACAAGACTTATGTATCCCATTTTTCCATTCGTGTAAACGAGACCCATATCTACGTTTCGTCTCCCGGGTAAACGAGACCTATATCTACTTTTCATTTCTCGTTTAAACGAGACCTATAACTACCTTTCGTCTCTCGTGTAAACGAGACCTATATATTTACTTTTCATTTCTCGTTTAAACGAGACCTATAACTACTTTTCGTCTCTCGTGTAAACAAGATCTATATATCTACTTTTCATTTCTCGTTTAAACGAGACCTATAAATACCTTTCGTCTCTCGTGTAAACGAGACCTATATCTACTTTTCATTTCTCGTTTAAACGAGACCTATAACTACTTTTCGTCTCTCGTGTAAACGAGACCTATATATCTACTTTTCATTTCTCGTTTAAACGAGACTTATATCTACGTTTTGTCTCTCGTGTAAGCGAGACCTATATCTACTTTTCATTTCTCGTTTAAACGTGAACTATAACTACTTTTCGTCTCTCGTGTAAACTAGACCTATATCTACATTTATGCCTGTTTTATAAATGAGACCTATGGCTACTTATTGACTTTATTGTTAACCAAAACGATGTCTACTTTTTGCTTAATATGTAAATGAGCCCCATATCTTCTATTTACCTTTTGTGTAAATGGGATCCATGACTACTTTTTGACATTCGTGTAAATGGCAACATTTTTTTTCTTTCGTGTAAACCGGATCCATATCTTCTTTATGCCTCTGGCGTAAAACAGACCTATGTGCATTTTTCGTCTCTCGTGTAAATGCAATCTATTTATACCTTTTTATCTTGTGTTCAACTCTAGATTTTCTTTTTATTTAATAAATTCCACCCGGGTGCAATTCAAGGTAAAATATTACTGAATGAGATGTGTGATATGAATGTAGAAGGAAGAAGTACGAAAGGTAGATATTGGGATTAAGGTGAATCGATAACGATTAACCATTGACTTGAAGAGTTTAAGTTTGTATTGTTTTGGGTAATAATCATATTGGAGTCTTTTCCAGAGACTAGCAGCTTTTGGGAATAATTTAGCTGATGTCTGCCCTTTTAGGTTAGTGCTAACAAGACCTATGTATGACATTTGTATTTTAGTGATGACCGAGCTATTTGGTAATTTTTGACTCTCGCGTAAACCAGACCAAAGTCACCCTTTGGGACACTGATGTAATTGGGCCCATTTTTTTAACTTTTTAACTCTTGCGCAGATCATACCCATGTTTACCTTTTTGACTCTCATACAAATTGGACCAATGTCTACTATTTGACTCTAATACAAATTGGACCAATGTCTACTATTTTGACTCTCATACAAATTGGACCAATGTCTACTATTTTGACTCTCATACAAATTGGACCAATGTCTACTATTTTGACTCTCATACAAATTGGACCAATGTCTACTATTTTGACTCTCATACAAATTGGACCAATGTCTACTATTTTGACTCATACAAATTGGAACAATGTCTACCTTTTTGACTCTCATACAAATTGGACCAATGCCTACCATTTTGACTCATAAAAATTGGACCAATACCTACCTTTTTGTCTTGCATACAAATTGGATCAATGCCTAACTTTTTTTCTCGTATACGAATTGGACCAATGTCTACCTTTTTGACTCTCATACAAATTGGACCAATCTCTACCCTTTTGACTCATACAAATTGGACCAAAGTCTATCATTTTGACTCATAAAAATTGGATCAATGCCTACATTTTGTCTTGCATACAAATTGGATCAATGCCTACCTTTTTGTCTCGTATACAAATTGAACCAATGTCTATTTTTTGAATCTCATGTAAACCAGATCTATATCTACATTTTTTAGAATTAAGTGTGCTTTTTGTCCTGTGATTCGACCTTAACGACCCAGTAAAATCTGAAATATTCTTGAAGTCATTAAATTAAATTAAATCAAACACTTTTAACAGAATGTTTCAATTTGCATAGGAAAATACTTTACCTGAGATAGTTGTGAATTTACTACTGGCGTCAGAGGTTGGGGATCAAGGCCTGATAAATGCCATGATTTTGAATGCGGATTTTCAAGGCAGTCAAAGCTGCAACGCGTAGAGGAATTCTGTATAATAATCTTTCTACATTATCATCGTAATACGGCATTGGAAGATAGTGTAGTAGTAGTATTTGCTGTAGAAGATGAAAAAGAAAAGAAAAGAAAATATAGAAAGAGTGGGCAACAGATGTAAAACTCGAGAGAGAGGAAGTGAAATGAAGAAAGAAAAGAAAAAAGAGGAAAAAAGAAGTTGAAGATCATGTTAAAGAAATCAGTGTTGAGAAAAAGCGAATAACAGTATGAGAAGAAGAAGAAGAAGAAGAATAACAGTATGAGAAGAAGAAGAAGAAGAAGAAGAAGAAGAAGAAGAAGAAGAAGAAAAAAAATAAGAAGTAGAAGAAGGAGGAGGAGGAAGGGGAGCAGAAAAAGAAGAAACAGCAGGAGGGGAAGGAGGAGCAGAAGAAAAAGAAGGAAGAGAAGAGAAAAAATTATAAATGAATTAGAAAGAAGAAGTAAAAGTAATCATGGTTCAGAAAAATGAATAAAAATTAAGAAGAAGAAGAAGAAGAAGAAGAAGAAGAAGAAGAAGAAGAAGAAGAAGAGAAGGAGGAGGAAGAGAAGCAGATGGAGAAGAAAATGAAGGAGGAGGAGGAGGAGAGAAGAAAAATTATAAATGAATTAGAAGAAGTAAAAGAAATCATAGTTGAGGAAAATGAATAAAAAGTATGAAGAAGAAGAAGAAGAAGAAGAAGAAGAAGAAGAAGAAGAAGAAGAAGAAGAAGAAGAAATGATAGCTAAGGATCTATTATAAGTAAATGAAAAAATATTGGCTTAGAGAGAGAAAAAATTATGGAAGTTAAGAAATTATAAACAAATGACGAAGAAGAAGAAGAAGAAAAAGACAGAGGAGGAGGAGATGTGAAGAAAAAATGATGAATGAATTAGAAAGAAGAAGTAAAAGAAATCATGGTTGCATATGAGAAGAAGAAGAAGAAGAAGAAGAAGAAGAAGAAGAAGAAGAAGAAGAAGAAGAAGAAGTTATGTTTCAGAAAAAGCGAATAACATAGAAGAAAGCATTGATAAGTGTTCTAAGATCACATTTTTCCTCGCGGTTATAAAATAAACAATCACTCGTCTTCTTTTGCTTGAGAGACGATAATAGCGGCAGGGGAAAGACGTGGCGCCAAACAGAGGCCGGAAACAGACAACAGATGTCAGTTTCAGAAATCAATTGATTTCATACTGAGAAGGGAAGGAAATGAACAGCAAACAAATATAAATAATCTGTCGATGTATGTTTTGCAAGCAATTTGCCCGCCAAGTAGAATTTATTGAAAACGAATTGCATGGTTAGTGCCAACAGTTTACACGTAGATATCCGTTGTCTTCATCTAAGATAACGTATTTTATTTGTTCTACTATTCTTAAGCACATATCCGTATGCATTCGTCTGTGACTTTTTTTTTATGCTTGCAAGCATCTCTGGTCACTTTCAGAGAAAGGAATTATATGTTATGCTTTGAAAATTAAAAAAACAAAACAAAAAAAATAATTGGTGTTTCTGCATTTTATCAGGGTGTTTAATGTTTATGACTTTATAAATATAACCCAGACAGGGATCTTCAATGGGATAGGTCCTGATCTGGCATCTCGTCTGCAATCACTTTCTCACAGACATGCTGTGGCTTCCCTCTGTCTTTTCTACGGATATTTTCATGGTAACTACTCTGACGAGCTTTTTTCACTGAACTGTATGAATTTAAGCGTGCTACTCGGTTGGCATCTCGGTCCCACCTTTTCACTGTCGAAACAGTTAAATGTAGCCGTCTCTTCTACTCCAACAGCTTATTTTCTCGCACTTTCTGACAGTGGAACTCATTTCCTCTTACTTGCTTCCCTGATAGCTATAATCTTCAAATATTTAAATGTAATGCCAGTCGACATCTTCTAATGCCTTGATCTAGATCCCCGTCCTTCTCTTTATCCTTTCCTCAAACACCCCTCTTTACTCTTGCTCTCAATCCTCTGTAACTCCTTGCGTGCTAGTGGCACTTCCGCCTTGGTTGGTATGAAATATTTTTTTAAAAATGTAATGTTTCGTCTATTTACCTTATTTACATTTTTCGGACTATTTTCCTCAACTTTATTGTCATATTCACGACGTTTCGGCTGTTGTACGCTCCAGCCTTCTTCAGGTAAAATACGTTGGAATTTCGACGCCTTTATTTTGTGCACCGGGATAAATTGTTCACCGACTGAAAATGCTGTGAATATAACAACAAATATGAGGACAACTGTCCTAACAATGTAAATAGCGTCAAAAATTAAAATACCTCATCTCAGAAATATGCACACATAATGTTTTGTCTGTTGCTAACATTATCTTATAGCCATTTTTCAACTAAAAATTCAGTGGCCGGATATTTGGCCGACAGGCATTTAGCCGAAGGACATTTGGCCCAGAGACATTTGGCCGAACGGACATTTGGCCGACGGATATTTTACCGAAACAGTACAAGTAAAAATAATAAAAAGCAATACTTTGAATGTTTTAATTAGCAGTATTATAAGATAGAATAGGACTAATATTAGGTTGGTGCAAAAATAATGACGTAAGAATGTCGTTTTTTGACGTTAAAAATACGTCAAAAAACGACATTATTACGTCATTATTTTTGCACCAACCTAATAATTACCATTGAATTTCAAGTGATTAAATTATTAAACTAAATTTAAAGGTAAAAGTTTTCTTATTTTAATATTTGTTTATTGAAATTAGTATTTTTAAGAAATATTCCAGCGTATTTGGGTAAAAAGTAGCACCTAATTATTTAAATTCGTATTTATTTAACACTATTTATTCGTAACAGTAAGATAAAAGCTAGTTCATTCGTTTAAGAAAAGCGAAATTGAAAGATCTTTCATATCGTAAAAGCTTAAGATTTTTGCTTTAGTTAAATGTGCTTTTTCTCGAAATACTTATCATTTTACAGTAATATTTAAAGTAAAATATAATACATAAAGTATAGTAAAAGGAGGCCTGTAAAAAACAAAAAATTATAAATACAGTAAATAAATATATGTAGCCCATTACGATAAAGAGTGTGACAGACACATGTAAGTACGCCACTACATTTTCGGCTAAATGTCCATTCAGTTAAAGCTCCGGCCAAATGTCCGCGTAACAAAAATTCATTTAACGCAAGGCTCAAGAACAACTCAAGTTAGATGATTTCTTAATAAGGTTGTTGAATAGACGTAAGAGGAGGAGGTAAGTGCAGATTGAGTATATGTGGGATAGATAATATTTTGTCCTAGATTTTGAAAAGGTTAAGTTAGTAGAAAAGAGAATTATCGGCTAATTCAATCAAGCGTGACATGTATCAGTAGCACTCATTATCAGATACATTCGGTTTAAAGCTGCAAGTTTGTTGCAGACCAGTGGATGCGTTGAGAGATATACACGCGTGTCTACTGAAATGCCCACAACTAAATCTGGCAGACTCGGAGTATGAGTCCACCTAAAAAAATGTAAAGAAACAAGAAGAAACGATATATATATATATATATATATATATATATATATATATATATATATATATATATATTACCAAAAACTGTTAGAAGTGACAAATAATATGTGTAACAAATGAATGTGGGAAACTTTCTGGTTCAAAGTATGTGAAGTGAGTGAATGTGTATACGTACGTGTGTGTGTATGTATTGTCCATGCGTGTCCCCAAAAGGGAACGCGTTCTTCCGCTAGAGATTTACATGTTGACGTCTATGCGGAGAAATGAAAAAAAGAGAGAACGAGAAAAGATATCGCCAAATATTCATAGTACCGGAAAGCGTCCCCCTAGTAGCGGTTTCGAAAATTAGGAGGAGTTAACCCGACCAGCTCATCTGAACAGTTGTCATGAAAGTATTTATAGAAAAGGCACTGGGAGACAACCTTACAGCGGTGGGAAATTGGCTGAAGCTGAGATGCCAGGTCAGGACCTGTAATATTCTTCTTCTTTGGATTTCATCAAGGATATATATATATATATATATATATATATATAGAGAGAGAGAGAGAGAGAGAACACCAGAACATTTATGGCAGCAATATTCTAAGCATAGATGAATGGTAGACTTGTAAATATTTAAGATAGATACTGAAGAGAAAATTTGTCCCATGACACATTTAAATAATGGTATTTGTTTTTTGTCATAAGCTTAAGTGTTAATCGAAGAGTCAAGTTCCAATCGCCATTGTTTTTTTTATAGTACATGCACAACTGAATAAACATATATATTGTGATACGTTCCAAATAAATAGTTTTGCGCTTAAGATAGTGTGGGTAAGAAAAAAGATGGTAAAACTGTGACACTATTTAGCGGTTGCGTGTAACTTAAAAGCGAGAAATAATTAAGGCGAGAAGACATACTGAGCGATGTTATTTTTTTAACAAAGAAAAGTGGTAAAGATTTTATTTTCATTTGCGAAGAAAAAGTATATTTTTTCTCGCAGAAGATAGGAAATTCGTAAGATCTCGGATCTGTCGGAATTAATTTATGCTATGACGCGGCGAATACAAGATAACAATCTGCCCATGGCAATAATAAAAATTTCAAATTGGTCAAGTGGCCTACAAAACAGAATGCTGGAAGATAATCGCGACCACCCCCAAAGAAAAAGGACGGGAAAAGAGAAGAAGGGAAAAGAACAAACCATTAACTATCTTTCGAAGATATCATTTGGTTTTGGGACAAGACACCTGTTTTATGTTCAGACCTTGGCATGATAAAAGTTTGTTACCGGGACAGATTGTTGACGATAGGAGTACGAAGGCGTTGAGGTTACAAAGAGATTGACGTGACCATTCTGATGATAAACATTTGACGAAAATCTCGTTGATAAATTCCAGATGACATTCGGTTAAGATAGAGATTAAGGACCACACTATGAGTCGTAGGGGCCCAGTCGGGGAAAATAAAGAAAAGAAAAAGGAAGATAATTTTTTTCCTTTAAGCGATAATTGTGGACTGAGGCCAGACTAGCCACACCCACGCTGCTGAGCGTTCATTGGCTGAATGATGGCGTGAGCAATGGGCGAAGGTAAACATATGAGAAGGCAGGGAAACCTCTTGACGCCTTCTGAGGAGATTGGTGTGAGATACCGCTATGAGAAAGGAAGAATTTGGGAGGACGTTTCCCTTAATAACCCCTCTAAAGCAGAAAGTAATGGACTTCCAAAAATGGAAAGTGATAAATTTTCCTGTCCGAAAACAAAGAAAATCCTTATTGTGGATTTAGAATTATCGAGGAACCCAAGCCACAACAGGCCCACACCCGGTTTTGGTCGGCGTCCATATAAACGGAGGAGACAGTGGCAGTTGGACAGAGTTCGGCAGAGTTCCGAGGAGACGCAGACGCAGACAGAGTTGAGCTGTGAGCTCTGAGACCAGCCTCGCACGAAGCTGACTGAAAGATATCCACGCATCCCGACTTCGACTTCTAACCAAAAACAATTTATTTTTGAAGAACGACTTAGACTCACACCACCAAAACACGTTTTACGAATATCACCTGAAGATACCAAAAACCAGTTTCTGAAAAAAAAAAAAACTTAAGATATTAAGACTCGCCTAACAAACGCAAAGTGTCACGTATCCATAGAAGCGGTTTGGGAGAAAGATGCAGTCCTGTATTCAGCAACCAGATATAAAAATATTTGTTTTTCTTTTTTTAACACATTTGAACTTTTCGAGTTGTTACTTTATTTTCTTTTACATATACTTGTGCGTTGTCACCTTTGCTCGAATTCGGCTTGCATTACGGCCCGGCGACTGATTGATTTCGTCTACCTAAGATCAAATCACAACGTGGGTAGGTTAGACTAGAAATCAAAGCAGTTACTTCGGTAACCAGACGTTGGAGGCGAGCTGCGAACGACAAAGCTGATGCCGAATCTAACCAAATTCCCATCCGAATCGGCCAAGGGTTAGAACGTCACATTTGGTGCCGCGACCAATACCAAGTCACATTGGTCGTCACAGGATAGCACGGGGGCAGAGAGGCCGGGGTGACGTCACAAAACTATATAGTTAACCCCATAATATTATGTATTTAACAGTAATAAAACTTGTTGCGCCCCTGTGTACGCGTTGAGAGATGAAGACGTGTGTCTGTTGAAATGCCCACTACAAGATATGATAGACTCGGGATGTGAGTTCACCTAAAGAAATAAAAGTAACTACAAGAAGCGATATATATATATATATATATATATATATATATATATATATATATATATATGTGTGTGTGTGTGTGTGTGTGTGTGTGTGTGTACAAATAAACGATAATATATTAACAACAAATGTTACAAGAACAAAGACAATAATATATGCGACATATGAATGTGGAAACTTTTTGGTCCAAATTATGTGAAGTGAGTGAATGCGCGTAGGTACGCGTGTGTGTGTGTGTGTATGTATTCTTCATGCATTTCCCCAAAAGGGAACGCGATCTTCCGCAAGAGATTTACATGTTGTTGTATGAGCGGAAAAGTAAAAAGAGAGTGATAAAAATTTATCTCAAAATATGTATAGTCCTGAAAGTGTCCCCTTTTAGCGGATTCGAAAACTAGGAGGAGGTAACCCGTCAGTACATTAGCAAGAAAGGTACACATTTTAATTTTTTTTTCTAGGGAGCTAATGCACTAATAGTCACATTGGTGTGTGCGACAAGTTCTATAATCAGAATTGTACCGCGGGACAATAGTCTAATGGATTAAGTTGTGAATTCGGAGATATAATAATTGTGACCTCAGTTCCTGACCTCAGACTCAGTGAAAACGAGGCGAGAAACATTTGAGTAGCACTAAATAAGATCTTGATGAGATATCTCTAGACATAGTCAACGGAACGGGTACAATTTTACATCGGAGATGAAACAAGTATCCATCTCTATTTTTTAGCAGTATATCATGATGAAAAAGGCCCCGAACTTGATGAAAACAAAATTTTAATTTTTAAATGTTTATATTATTATTAAGAGAAAAGACGAAATTATTTTTTTATTATTTAATTAAGTTTTTTTAATCCTCTCTAGCACGTTCGAAATTTTCGTTAAAAAATCTTGTTTTTCTAGCGTCAACGTTGGACAAATATCTGTTTGTGAACTTAAAGGTCTTTTTTGTGGTAAAAACACATTGTTTTGGAAATTCATGCAAAAAATAAATTAATTGCCGGATTTTAATGAAATTGTCTGCCTGTATTCATAAATACGTAAAATTATTTTGTGAATTTTTTTAGAAAATCTTGCTAAAAATAATTTTTTTTACATCTGTTACCCCAATTTAATTTTATGAAATTTCGATAAATTAAATTTTGTTCCGTTTATATTAGTTAAAAGCAAGACTCCTTGGCGAATGTAAATTATCCAATTTCTTTTCAAACAGATTCTCATTTACCTAAAATCTGTTCCGAATTGTAAAATGAAAAAGTTCAATAAAACTATGACATTACTTAATTAGAAAAAAAATTTATTCCTTTTATAAATAAAATATATCCCGGACAATATTATCTTAACAAAAAAATCGATGAATAATTAATTGGTACAAGAACTTTTTTCATTTTTTTCATTTTAATTATAATAAATTATGTTTTAAATTTTTTTATTAATTTAAAACCTTTCCGATTATATTAGTATCAAGTGGAAGCTATATTTACTAATCCTAAATGGAAAAACTTAATACAAATCATCAAACGTCAAGAGTTTTAAAAGAATTTTGAATTTTATTTTATGCGTATAGGGGCGACCATACACGGCATTATCAGAAAATAAGAGCGATAACTAAAGAAAATTTAAAGTCCACATTCCTAAAACTATATTACGATGAGTATTTTCCAAAATATTAAAGATTATTGAGTACTTAATATATATATATATATATATATATATATATATATATATATAAAGGAAATGACGTCATTTTCTAAAATTATTTTTTTTACAGATAAAGTCTCCCTAGAACAACCAATCTGTCATTACATTGATATCACTCGTCAAGCATGTAAACATGTCTACTGGTGGCTAAAAACACAGCTACTTTTGGTTTAACCCTAGAATACTAACCATCAATTAAAGTTACATCACTACTAACCATGGGTATATCATACCCGATTTTGAAAATATCAAAAAAATATTAAATATAAATCGTTATTTGAAATATTTTACATGCAGGCACTTCAAACTTTGTACTTTGAGTTAACATTAATCGATTATATTATTATTAAATGAGAATTATATTTCCTAATCATAAACAGTAAAGCTTAATACCACTCTTCAAGTTCCAAGAATTTTGACTTCGTTTCTGTTACACTTTTTTTGTATATATACATGTAACTAGTGAGTTAGTCAAAATGACTTAACTCCCTATAGTCTACAAATAGAAGGTTAACCAATCAGAAGCCGCAGAACACTGTATCCGTCGTGTATAAAGGCGGCCATTTTTGTTTACCTACCCGAATGACCAGTGCCAACTTGTCAGGCGAAAATGACAGAATGAAGTACTAGGCTCTGCTACTTTTCTGCGATATCCACTGCTAACCTGAAGTACGCTTTCCTACTGTCTCCGAAATTTTCACTGCTAACCTCTGGATTCTATACTCGAAGACGACCGTCAAAATGTCTAACAGTTTTCATGTATATAAATGTGCAAGTTTTTTTTTAAAGTATAGGCGACCATACACGATATTATCAGAAAATAAATTTAAAGTCAACATTCCTAAAATTAGAGAATATTTTCCAAAATATTAAAAATTACTGAGTATTTAAAAATTATATAAACATATTATTTTCTTAAATTATGATTTACAGATAAAGTCTCTAGAATAAAAAAAAACGACTGTCAACACGTCAAAAGAGATATTATTGGGTTAAAACCACAGCTACTGTAGGACTAAACATGAGTTCCTGCGCTATTTTAAACTTAATTAAAAATAAAATAAAGGTTTCAAGAAAAATTTTTCGTTTTTAAAAATTCATTTTAAAAATTAGATCTTTTTTTTTTCTGTTTTTCAGTTTGAAATAACCTGAAAAGCAGAAACTTTGTGGTAACAGTGGCAAAAAGAAGAACGATTGTGCACATAATTAAAGGAAATAACAAAGAAGAATAACAGATTTATAAAAAGGAGAAAAAATATTCCCTACTAAAAACAACAAGTATAGTTATTTGGAGAAAAACAGAAAATAAAAAAAAAGAAAGAATGGACGAACGAAAGAACGTTTTAAAGAGAAAAAAAAGTATCTCCAAGGGAAAAGGAGATGAAAGAGCTTAAATGAAGCAAAAAGGCATCAAAGACTAAAACCACAAAGAAAGAATGAAAGCGTAAAAGAAGGAAATAATAAAAATGGGAATGAAAGAAAGATGGAGAATATCCCTCGAGAAGATCTCGACTGCCGGACACTCGGAAATTTCAGACTCATTTTGTAAATCCTAAGCTGTTAATTTGACGGGACAATTCGAGTCAGATTAGCTAATTTCATGAGATGAGGCGATCGCTAAAGATGACGCCATTAAGTACATTGAGGGCGGTTCTCTCTTTTCTGATTGCTTTCCAATTCTTAATGTTCGTGCCGTCTGACACATCCTTTCTTTGGTTTTATTTTGAACTATTTGCTGTGTTCTTAATTTCTCTTTTATACTTACTTAGTTTATTACCGTACAAGGCTAAATAGGGAGAAAATCGGAATAGCAAGATTGTTTTACGCTTGTCCTTCAAGGTAGGCGTATCTCTTGGCCTTCAAGAACAGCATTCGAAAGCTAACTTTATATTTAAGTTCGCATGACTAACATTTGATCTCTTATGAAAAACGTAAATATTTCAACAATAGGGCAGGCTTTATCCCACTAAAACTTTGGTGACTATATTTGGTATATTAACACAGAAATCGATATACAAAAAAATAAAATAGTACCACAAATTCAGTATTCTATTAACTCTACGGCAAACATCGTTAGTCTTTTTACATCACTGATACAAATGGCGGTTGAGTCGTACTGTGTTTTACAAAACGAAAGCTTGTAAAAATTAAAAAGACCTTATACAACTGGAATTTATAAACGGGGATCATATCATTCATATACAGGTTCGGGGTTGGTGTATCTTATTTATATAGTTTACGACGAATATTCTCGCCATTTAAATCATTAACCTCTATATTTGTTTTTTTTTTATGAATGATTCATGAATTTATAAATTATATTTGCACTTTTTAATTGAAATTAAAATAACTGATTCAACGTGCAACTCTCGGATAATAAGTGTGACATTACTGTAATTATTGAACAATATAGTTCATGCCATATTCACGGAAAATCTACCAGTAAAAAAGAATTCTCTTATTGCTATATTTGTACAAAAACGCACAACCTTAAAATTTAAATTCAAACTTAGCGTTGCGACCGCACGTCCCAAAACAATAACACATTTCTCATAGCATTTTTTCGGATTGCATCTCTATTTTCGTTGTCCTCTTATTACTGGGAAGTAAAAACAAGAACAAAATCTACTTCCATACCTGATGATGTCTGTAGGAACAGACGAAAGCTTGTAAAAAATTAAAAAGACCTTATGCAACTGGAATTTATAAACAGGGATCATATCATTCATATACAGGTTCGGGGTTGATGTATCTTATTGATATTGTTTGCGACGATTTATTCTCGCCATTTAAATCATTAACCTCTATATTTGTTTTTTGTATGAATGATTCATGAATTTATATATATATATATATATAATTATTTTTTATAAAAAAATATTATAACATAAGTTTTAAGAATAGTAATTGTTGGTTATTGAATTCATTCCATATATATATATATATATATATATATATATATATATATATATATATATATATATATATATATATATATATATGATGCAATATACGTTACCGACCAGTGTGTGTTGTAGGTTGTTTTCTATACAGCGCATATAGAAATATATTATGGTGTCTCGATATACAGGTAAGTCGTGGGACCTTATGTAGTTTTGGGCCGAAGTTTTGGTCTACTGCTAGCCTACCGTATCTTTGGTGGTCGAATTAAACGGTAGGTAGATACGTAACTTATAAAATTTGAAATAAAATATTCGGCGGCGACTTATACGCCAGGTCGACTGTAATTCACGATAGATCGATCAGTAGACAGATAGGAAGAGGATTAGATAGATATGTAAAGGACTGTGTGAGGGTGTGTGTTGTTATTTTAGAAACACGTGCGTTTTATTTCCTGCTAGAAGAAGGCCCAACTACAAGACAGTGGCAGAGTCTTCTTGTGTCTAATCGAAGATGCAAATAAAACAAACCGATATATATATATATATATATATATATATATATATATATATATATATATATATATATATATATATATATATATATATATATATATCAACAAATATATGTATTAACACAATTTTACAATGTACATAGACAATAACATTTGCTTGTGTGTGAACATTTGTGTTTATTCTTTGGTGAATGTTCGTACGTGCGTGTGTGTGTGTATATTGTACATGGTGCCTTCCCAGAAGTGGAAAACGTTATCTTTTTGCGAGAGCTCACATTGTAGAGATGTTCACTGAAATGAAGAAATGAATAAGAGGATTCTCCTCACCTCCACGAGAGGTGGAATGCGGCACGAGGCCTGAAGGAAAGAGAACGAGGCAAGAAGTCGCCCAGTATTTATAGTGTAGGGAGAGCGACCCCTGGAGAAGAATTAGGAAATTAAGGAGGAGCTAACTCCGACAGATATACAGGTAGATAGGAACAGGATTACATTGATAGATAGATAGATAGATAGATAGATAGATAGATAGATAGATAATTATATAGCGAGCGAGTGTCGATGTTAAAATATCTTATATTTAACAAGAGGGAATTCGAATGTCTCTTTGTAAATACATTAATATATTCTCATCTCTGTTTAGCTTTCAATTATCTTTATTATGTGTTTAAAAACTTAAAATGATTTTTCTGTACCATATAATTATTTCAAATTATATCCGTTAAATTTGATTTTTTCTTCTTTCTTTAGCGAATCTAGTATTACAGTCACAATGAGCACCTTATAGATTTTATGTGATACTCACCAGAGTCAAACATCACTTTCTGAGAAACACTTTTCAGTAAAAATTGTAGGTCTGTCGAACAATCACGTAAACAAGATAACCACTCAGTTGTGGAGCAAGCTGAGAAGACTAATCAACATAGAACAGAGCTATTTATGGTGCAATGGAATCTATTATGCTAAAGTCCATTGCTTGGGCTCTGATTGGCTGCTGGTAAAGTGGAAGTATTACTATAAAATACTAGCATGATTTCTCAGTTTGCAGGATATTGTTCAACCTGCTTTATTTTTGTTCGCCAGCTGGATAGTTGGAATTCTTACGCCGGTACGTGCTTTTTATTATTGTTATTCATCTCCTTCCCCCATCGCGTGTGGGTAGTGGCCTTTGGGGAGGGATGAGTTCCTTTAAACCTGGCTGGTTGTGAAGTAGTCTGACAATGCCTGAGGGGTTTTGTCCGAGAATGAGCAGTGTTTGATGTTATTCCAGCGTCGACTGTTTGTTGCACTGGTGTAGGGTCTCAGGCACTAGGTCTTGAATTGAATTGTTGGTGTATCCAGTTTCCTGAGAAATCGGCGATTTCAAATTCTACCTGATCCGTCAAATACGGTATTGGTGGTTGGGGAGGATTTCAATGACCTGACCTGTTGTGTCCATCGACGGGTTGTTGGTCTTTGTAGTGCCACTATTTTGTCCTTTTTTGAAGGGGGTTTAAAGTGTGTGCTGTTCTGTTGTATCGCTCTATGAGACGAGCGTTCCGCCGGGACAAAGAATCTCATTTTGTGCTGCAGTTATCCAATTCGCGTGGCTTATAGAGTGTTGTCGGGATGGTATGTAGTCACGTATTCGGCGGTTAGTAGTTGAGCAGGGGATAGCCCAATGTTTTGAATGGGCGTATTCCTGTAAATCCTTATCCAATGATCCTTGGGCCCTGTGTTGCATTTACGACTCTTGGCATTCAAGCCATTGGATTGTGGGTAACCAGCAGATGATAACCTTTGTTTAACAGCCCAGTCTTGCAAAATTGCTTGAATGGAAGAGATGTGAAGGTGGCCCACCATCACTGCTGAGTTCAAATCGCCGTAGGTTTGAAATATGTCTCGGCAAATCGAAATAATCCTTGAGGCATTAGCTCTCCGTGGCTCAAGTGGTATAAGATTCAGCCAGCCCGTTAATCTGTCAGCGCATGCTAAGTAACCATGGTTTCCAATTATGGAAGATGTCCATGACGATTTACTGAAATGAATCAGGAGATGGTGTCAAATTGATTGGCTCTTTTTGGTTGACTCAGGGGCAACTTTTGAGCAGAACGTTTCTAAAACGAATTTTCATCCCGGGCCAATAAACAGATTCATTGGCACGTGCCTTCATTTTGATGTGCAGAATGTAGGCTTGTAATATTTTTTGCGTTGTGAAAACAATTATCTAAGAGCACTAACCCGTCGTCAACACTTTAGGCGGTGCCTCAATATCCAATATTCGCGGATTTCAGGTGCAGTGAGGATGCGCGTTCTTTGGAATCCGTTTTGTATTTCTTCTATAACGTCTGCTGAGATGAGCTCCAGGTTGTCATTTGCACCGAATGTTGCTAATAAGGTTTTTGATTTGACCCAATCATCCATGTTGTCAGACTCTATGATGTCTGATTGAGAAGGTTCAGCAATTGTCAGCTTCTCGTCCGCAAACCTTGTTGCATGAGTTTTGGCCGAGTCGGTGGAATGCCTGCTTCAATGAAAAGAGTTCCCAATTTTTAGGTGTCATAGATCCTGTTCGCAGCGCCATGTCGAACAATCACGTAAAGATAACCACTCAGTTGTGGAGCAAGCTGATTGAAGACTAATTCAACATAGAGACAGAGCTATTTAAATGGAGCATCTCATTATGCTAAAATTAGTCCATTGATTGGCTGCTGGTACCTGATAAATTACTATATAAATACTAGCATGATTTCTCAGTTTGCAGGATATGTATTAAGTTCAACCTGCTTTATTTTTGTCTGCCAGCTGGAAATTGGAATTTTACGCCGGTACGTGCTTTTTATTAAAACAGGTCAAGTTGCAGAAAAATTGTTGCGAATATTCTCTAGAGTTTCTGGAAAGAATTTATTCATTATATAGAATTTGATTCCGTAATTAGGTGGCACCGTGCCACTTAATTACGGAATCAATTACGGAGTAATGGATAACGGCTTGGATTGAGGAAGCGGAGAACTGAGTTCGAATTCCAGTCGAGTCTATTGAATTCACTTATCTCAGGAAAGGTACGAATTCTAAATAGACTGATTTACAATGGCAACTGGTTTACCGCATAAAGAAATGGCAAATGGGAAAATTCTTTTGTCAATCGAAAGATACATGATTCGTTCCCCAACTAACTGAATCACACCTAGCAATCTTTTTCAAAATATAACTCTCACTCCGCCTTCGTGTTTATTTTCTGGAAACATCTGATGACGTAGTAGAAATAAAAGTTTTAGTATTTTATTTCATTTAGTTAGTTTAGTTTGAAATTACCTACTGAGTAACAGAATTGCCAAGTTTTATTTTTACTGATGAATATCTGTACAAGAAATATTGTAAAGTAACACTTAAATTGCGATTAGCTCTAAAGATAAAAATTGCGATTGGTTGAAACAGTAAATATATTCTTAAAATGTGATTGGCTCAAAAGTTAAATAAGCATGAAAATTGCGATTGGCTCATACGATAAATCATTTTTAACATACGATTGTTTCAAAAGTTAATCGCATTAAAATTGTGATTGACTCAAAAGATAAGTCTACTCTTAAATTGTGGTTGACTAAAAAAGATAAAACAGTCTCTTAAATTATGACTGATTTACAATTGATTGTTAAATGGTTCTCAACGGGTTCGTTCCTTTTTCTGGGCAAATTAACTTCGGCCATCGATTAAAAGAACTAGTCAAGTAGTTTATTTGTTGTTTCGCCCCGCTTATTATACCTTCATATGCTCAATGAATGTGTAATTCACCAGGCCTTCTTTCTTCATAATGTACTCCCAAAAATTCAATTGTCTCTTTGGTTTTTCCTAATTGCTCTTGTTCTCTTTAAGATTTCTGCATTACTCGTAAGGTCTATAGTATTCAATTCACTTCTCTCTCTCTCTCTCTCTCTCTATATATATATATATATATATATATATGCGCGTGCGTGTGTGTGTGCAGGTATGTAGAAAAATAGGAAAGAACACGTTAGGTAAATAGTCCGGAGTTCTTTAGTATTTTTGTTTTTTTTTTTAAAAAAAAAAACAGTACTCCATACGGAAGTAGAGCGTAAATTTCGTTTTTGAAACATGAGACATCTTATGTAGCGAAGGAACCATATTTTTAAAAATAATTATATATATATATATATATATATATATATATATATATATATGTGTGTGTGTGTGTGTGTGTGTGTGTGTGTATAAAGGGAACATTGAAGTCAACTCTCAGAGGCGACAGGCTGTTTCATGCTAGACGCAATCGTCAGGTCGCGAATGTTGGTTTTATCCTCGGCTATTTATATATATGGATCAGTGGCGCATTATGGGTAATCTGTTCTGGCGGTTATTTTTGCGGGAGTGCCTTGTTTGTTTATTTATTCGGTTGGGTTAATTTATTTTCCTTGTTTTTCATTTTATTTTGTATTATTTATTCTTTTCGTTTCTTGATGTTTTATTAACGTCGTAACAAATTAGGTCACTTATTTAATAGTTTGTTTTTGGCCTGGGAAGATAATTAATTTGGGCGGGTTTTTAATTAATTATTTTATTTAGATTCATTATTTTTATTTGGTTTTGCTTATTTATGCTTACTTTTATTAGCTCCAACGGTTATTTTAGCTATGGCGATTTGTTAATTTCTTCATTTATGTAATTATCTGGATTTACTTTTATATTTGTTTATTATTTATTTCCTTATTTTTTATTTTGTATATTTCTATTTACTCTATTTGGATTTCTATTGAGTAACGTAGTAATTCTTTTTTATCGTTGTGTAGCAGTCATAGCTAATTTTATGTTCAATTTTTGGTTTGGTTGTTGTAGACTATTCTAACGGTTATTTTGGCGGGATTAGTTTGTTAATTTGTTTACTATTATTTCATTTGTTTATTTATTTGGGTTGATAATTTTTATTTGTTTTTTATGTATTTTATTTTTATTTTTATTTATTCTATTTCCTCTATTCTAATAGGAGTGGTTTGTTAATTTGTTTATTATTTGTTTGGATTATTTTATTTTTCTCGTTTTTTATATTATTTTGTTTATTTGTATTTATTCATTTCAGTTTTCGATTTTTAAGTAAAGTAGTAAAACATTGTTTTCATGTCTGCATTTTGAGATGAGCACAGATCGTTAATTTAATAATCTATTTTGGTCTGGGAAGGTAATAATAGCTATTTTTTCCTCCAAGCAAAGTTTGCAGATTTTTGATTGATTGTTGTAGGCTGATGATCTGTTCCTTATTTTCCATGATATTTTTGGTGTGATTTTTGTTTTGTTTTTAATTTCCCAGATATAATTTGAAAGCATTGTGCTGTTCAGGTATTTACTATTTGTGAAAGATGTTTTATGTGAATAGTTTCTTTGTTTCCATGGTCCTTCAGTTACTCCTATATATACTTTTTCTTTATTATCTGGAGCTTTTACCGTGTCTTGGTATATTACGTTGTTTTGTAACAAATTATCGTTTAAGGGACATTCATTCTTTATTCTACAGTTACATGTGGGTCTAATTTGTTGATAGTTTTCCTGTTGTGCATTTTGATTACTATTTGTGCCATGTTCTCGAAGCAACTGTAGCTGATTTTTACAGTGTTTTTCTTGAATATTTTGTATAGAGTGCTTGATTTAGGGAAGTGTTTGTTTAAGAGTTTGAAGAATATTGTTTTTACGTTTTTGCTGTACGGTGGGTTGAAAAATATGATATTTCTTTTCCTGTTGACTTTTCTTGTGCTCTTTGGTGTGTATGTGAGTGTTTCCGGGAATCCAGTATCTTTTAGGGCTGTTTCGTAGTCTTTCTTGGCTTCGTTAAATATGGTTTTATTGCAAGAATTGTCAGAAAGCCTGCAGTTAATGGATTTTGGCATCTGTTTGATTATCGGAGGATGTGTTTACATACGCTCTATCTCTGATATTGAGCACTTTAACCCATAAATATAGCACACCTTAAAACTATATATCTTCATATATATATATATATATATATATATATTTTTTTCAACCTTTATTTCCTTTTCTAAGCCTTTTTCCTTTTATTTCTCTCCTCTCTCTCGCTGTTATTAATCACTTAGCTTCCTTTCTTTCTCCACATGTAAATTCTTTTTTATCTTTTATGGGAAACTTTCCAATGACGGAAGTGGAAGATGTGCTTCGTTAACTGCATTTCGGAATAAAATATTTTAGTAGCATCGTGATTTCCCACCTGATGAAACGTTAAAGAAATTTTAACGTTGAAACAAGATGTACAGATTTATAGTGGGTATGTGCATGTTCTAATGTAATACTGCTTAAACACACACACACACACACACACACACACACACACACACACACACACACACACATATATATATATAGATGGCCACTCGTATTCAAGTATACCCGTCTACTAGGGTGGCTAGTCAATCCCTATTGCAGTCTCTCGCTCAGGCACATTTGTATTTGTTCAACACCCACATAGCTAAAACTATGCTGAGCAGATCTTAGTTAAAGTTTCTGGGAGAGAGCGTGTTATCTGGAATGAACAACAATCTGAAAAACACCAGCACACTCAAACCCTCGGTCACGATGACTTGTGACTTCGTGCTATCGACTGCCTCAAGTGTTAAGTCTAGACAAATTCAATTACAAGACTTGGTCGGTTTTCAGGCCCCAAAGGTGTGTTAATGCCTAGACTGATAATAAATTCAATTACAAATCGAAAAGATTCAATTGTCTTCATGGTCTATGGTATTCAATTCTCTTCGTCACCCACACCCACATGTGTATATATATATATATATATATATATATATATATAGATAGATAGATAGAGAGAGAGAGAGAGTGGAGATTCATAATAAAAACAATAAATAAATAAGTATATTAACTTAATACACTTCAATCAATAAATAAATTAATTAAATAAATAATAAACAAATTAAAACTATGAATGCACACATCTGTTTATATTTCTGAGATGAAGTATTATGTACACTATTTACATTATTCGGACTATTGTCCTCATCTTTGTCGCCATATTTATTACAACGTTTCGGCAGTTGTATGCCCCGGCCTTCTTCAGGTGGTTGGAATGTCGAACTGAACCCTTTATTTCGCTCGCAGGGGGAGACTAGTTCTAGTTCCACGTGCCATGTGTAATTCTTCTGTCTTCCTTATCTTTCTTTATTTTCTTTCTATCTTTCTATCTTCTTTTCGTTTCTATCTTTCTTGCGTTTTCTTTCTTTCTTTTTTTCTTTCTTTTTCTTTCTTTTTCGGCTTTCTTTCTTTCTTTCTTTCGTTCACTTGTCATCTTTTTCTGTCTTTTTGCTACACTTCATCCTTGCATTTCTTTAAATTGTGAGCACAAAGCGGATTTATTTTTAATACTGAATGAATGAAAGAAATTGAAATATAGAAAGAATAGTCTTACGTCGTATTTTCTTTCTTGCTTTCTTTCCTTTCTTCTTCTTTTTTTCATTCGTTCTTTTCTTTCACTACTCCCTTTCGCTTTGTTAACTTTGTCGCTGTCCCTCTTCATTTTACGCATAACGAACAGAATTATTGCTCCAGAGATAATATCGGATTATCACAGCAGAATTTGGATTTGAAGAAATACGAGCAACAATTCAGCAGTGAACGAATAAATAAAAATGATTGAAGATTAAAAATAAAAGTGAAAATTCAATCATTGGCATCAACATCAACATCATGATCGCCTCCAACATCATCATGACCACCACCATCTTCCCCCATCATCATCATCATCATCATCATCATCATCATCACCAATCACAACCACCATCATCATCACTACCATTATCATCGCCACCACCACCACCACCATTATCATCACTACCACAATCATCCGCATCACCATCACCATCACCACCATCATCATCGCCACCACATCACCCCTACTACCATCATCATGGCCACCACCATCTTCCCCCATCATCATCATCATCATCATCATCATCATCATCACCAATCACAACCACCATCATCATCACTACCATTATCATCGCCACCACCACCACCATTATCATCACTACCACAATCATCCGCATCACCATCACCATCACCACCATCATCATCGCCACCACATCACCCCTACTACCATCATCATGACCACCACCACCATCATCATCAACACCACCATCATCGACACGGCCACCATCACCATCATCCACACCAACATAATCACCGCCACGACCACCATCACCATCGCCAGCAGCTCATCACCACCATCATCATCGCCACCACCACCATGACTATCACCATCAACATCAGTACCACCACTACCACCACCACAACACTGATCATCATCATTATCATCAACAAAAACGACATCACCACCACCAACAACAATTAATAAGTTTCAGGTTTTCATCTTAAATGTAAATACGAACTTTAAGCGAAACTTTCATATAAAATGAAAAAAATGTCTTCACTTAAACCCATATCCTCCTGGTGTCATTTTAAACTGACACCTTATTTTATTCCCTGTATCTAAAAGATAATTTCGGAAAGTGACAGTTTTACCAAAATAATTTGGTAATTTGCGAAGTTCTCCTCTGAAATCAAGAAAATCTGAACATTAGCCAAATAGTTAAAAGAAAAAAAGAAAGAAAAAAGAATGTGGATTGATAAAAATTTGACAGAAGGAAAGAATGAAAGAAAAGACGAAAATGGATCCATAAGAATTTGAAAGAAAGAAAGAAAGAAAGAAAGAAAGAAAAGTCGAAAATTGGATCCATAAGAATTTGAAAGAAAGAAAGAAAGAATGAAAGAAAAGACAAAAATGGATCGATAAGAATTTGAAAGAAAGAAAGAAAGAAAAGTCGAAAATTGATCGATAAGATTTTCAAAGGAAGAAAGAAAGACGAAAATGGATCGATAAGAATTTGAAAGAAAGAAAGAAAGAAAGAAAGAAAGAAAAGTCAAA
Source organism: Acanthosepion pharaonis (assembly GCA_903632075.3). Taxonomy (NCBI): domain Eukaryota; kingdom Metazoa; phylum Mollusca; class Cephalopoda; order Sepiida; family Sepiidae; genus Acanthosepion; species Acanthosepion pharaonis. Next base: position 792,977 of record CAHIKZ030005489.1, on the reverse strand, counting down.
AATGGATCGATACGAATTTGAAAGAAAAAGAAAGAAAAGACGAAATTGGATCAACAAGAATTTGAAAGAAAAAAAGAACGAAAGAAAGAAGAATCGAAAATGGATCGATAAGAATTTGAAAGAAAGAAAGAAGGAAAAGTCGAAAATGGATCGTTAGGAATTTGAAAGAAAAAGAAAGAAAAGACGAAAATGGATCAACAAGAAGTTGAAAGAAAGAAAGAAAGAAAGAAGGAAAGAAAGAAAGAAGGAAAGAAAGAAAGAAAGAAAGAAAGAAGAGTCGAAAATGGATCGATAAGAAGTTGAAAGAAAGAAAGAAAGAAAAGTCAAAAATGGATCCATACGAATTTGAAAGAAAAAGCAAGAAAAGACGAAAATGGATAAACAAGAATTTGAAAGAAAGAAAGAAAGGAAGAAGAGTCGAAAATGGATCAATACGAATTTGAAAGAAAAAAAAAGAATTTGAAAGAAAGAAAAGACGAAAATAGATCGATAAGAATCTGAAAAAAAGAAAAAAGAAAGAAAGAAAAGACGAACATTGATCGAAAATGGACCGATAACAATTGGAAAAAAAAAAAAAAGAAAAAGAAAAGCCAAAAATGGATCGATAAGAATTTGAAAGAAAGAAAGAAAAGACGAAAATGGATCGATAAGCATTTGAAAGAAAGAAAGAAAGAAAATCGAAAATTGATTAATAATAATTTGACAGACAGAAAGAAAGACGAAAATGGATCGATGAGAATTTGAAAGAAAGAAAGAAAGAAAGAAAAGACGAAGATAGATAAGAAATTGAAAGAAAGAAAGTCGAAAAATGGATCGATAAGAATTTGAAAGAAAGAAAGAAAGAAAAGTCGAAAATGGATCGATAAAAATTTGAAAGAAAAAAAATAAAGAAAGAAAAGTCGAAAATGGATCGATAAGAAATTGAAAGAAAGAAAGGCAAAAATGGATCGATAAGAATTTGAAAGAAGGAAAAAAGAAAGGAAGAAAGAGAGGAAAATTAGATGAAGAAAAATGAAAAAAGAAAGACAGAGTGAAAGAGAAGGAAAAGAAAGAAACTCTTAATTCAAAAGTAAGCCAAAGATTAAAGGAAATAAAGAAAGAAGGAAGAGGAGGAGGAAAGAAGGAATACAGAAAAAGGCAACTGAAAAAGGAAACAAGCACTTGAAGAAATGCTACGAATATTATGAAATTTGTGTAAATGAATCAACGAAAGAATGAAGAAGAATGAAAGGAAGGCGAGCAGGTATTTTTGGTATAATTGTAGAGGAAGCGAAAAGAAAGAAACAAAAAGAAAGTGAGGAAGAAATAAATACACAGAGATTAATAGAAAGAGAGAAACTCTGAATTGAAACACAGAAAAAAGAAATTAGAAAGAAAATGTAAAAAGAAAAAGAAAGAAGAAAATATATGGAGAAATAAAAATAATAGTATAATATTAGAGCATGCGAAAGAAAGAAAGAAAGAAGTAATGACCGAAAGAAGGAAATAATGAAAGAAAGAAAGAAAGAAGTAATGGCCGAAAGAAGGAAATAATGAAAGAAAGAAAAAGAATAATGACCGAAAGAAGGAAAAAGAATGAAGGAAAGAAAGAAAGAAAGAAAAAAGAAAAAATGAAGGAAATGAAGTAATGAAAGAAGGAAATAATGAAGGAAAAAAAAGAAAGAAAAGAAGTAATGACCGAAAGAAGGAAAGAAAGAAAGAAAAGAAAGAAAAAGTAATGAACGAAAGAAGGAAAAATGAAGAAATGAAAAAGAAAAATAATGAAAGAAAGAAAAAAAAAAGAAAAGAAGTAATGACCGAAAGAAGGAAATAATGAAGGAAAGAAAGAAAGAAAGAAAGAAAAGAAGGAAATAATGAAAAGAAAGAAAAAAAACCGAAGGAAATAATGAAGGAAAGAAAGTAAAGAAAAGAAGTAATGACCAAAAGAAGGAAATAATGAAAGAAAAAAGAAAGAAAGAAGTAATGACCGAAAGAAGGAAATAATGAAGGAAAGAAAGAAAGAAAGAAAAGAAAAGAAGGAAATAAAGAGAGAAAGGAAATAATGAAGGAAAGAAAAGAAATGAAAGAAAGAAAAGAAAGAAGTAATGACCGAGAGAAGGAAATAATGAAAGAAAGAAAGAAAGAAAGAAAGAAAGAAGGAAATAATGAAGGAAAGAAAGAAAGAAAGAAGTAATGAGAAAGAAGGAAATAATGAAAGGAAAGAAAAGAAAAGAAAAATAAAAAAGAAAGAAATGACCGAAAAAAGGAAATAATGAAAAAAAAAGAAGAAAGAAGACCGAAAAGAAGGAAATAATGAAGAAAAGAAAGAAAAAGAAAGAAAGAAATAATGACCGAAAGAAGGAAATAATGAAAGAAAGAAAGAAAGAAGTGAAAAACTGAAAGAAAGGAAACTGAGAGAAGGAAATAATGAAGGAAAGAAAGAAAGAAAAGAAAGAAAGAAGTAATGACCGAAAGAAGGAAATAATGAAGGAAAGAAAGAAAGAAAGAAGTAATGACCGAAAGAAGGAAATAATGAAAGAAAGAAAGAAAGAAAGAAGTAATGACCGAAAGAAGGAAATAATGAAGGAAAGAAAGAAAGAAAGAAAGAAAAGAAGGACCGAAAAAGAAAGAATAAATAATGAAAGGAAAGAAAGAAAGTAAGAAAGAAGTAATGACCGAAAGAAGGAAATAATGAAAAAGAAAGAAAGAAAAAGAAAAAGTAAGAAGAAATAATGACCGAAAAAGGAAATAATGAAAGAAAGAAAAAGAATGAAGAAAGAAAGAAAGAAGTAATGACCGAAAAAAGAAAGAAATAATGAAGGAAAGAAAGAAAGAAAGAAATAATGACCGAAAGAAGGAAATAATGAACGAAAGAAAGAAAGAAAAAGTAATGACCGAAAAAAGGAAAGAAAGAAGAAAGAAAGAAAGAAAGAAAGAAAAGAAGAAATAATGAAGGGAAAAGAAGGAAATAATGAAAGGAAATAAAAAGAAAGAAAGAAAGAAGTAATGACCGAAAGAAGGAAAATGAATGAAAGAAAGAAAGAAGTAATGACCGAAAGAAGGAAATAATGAAGGAAAAAAGAAGAATGAAAAGAAAGAAAAAGAAAGTAATGACCGAAAGAAGGAAATAATGAAGAAAGAAAGAAAGAAAGAAGTAATCGCCGAAAGAAGGAAATAATGAAGGAAAGAAAGAAAGAAAGAATTAAAAAAGTTGTAAAGAAAGACGAAATGAAACATGCGGAGAATAAATGAACGAAATAATGAAAAATAACGAATATAAGGAAGAGGGAAAAAAGGAAACAAAAGAAAAAAGAAAGAAAGAAAGAAAGAAAGAAAGAAAGAAACGCACAGATAATATTAGAAAAAGATGAAATGAAGAAAAAGAAGGAAAGGAAGATAGAATGAAAGGAAAAGAAAGAAAGAGAGAAAGAAATATACAGACAACCGTATAAAGGTAAACGAAATTAAAAAAAAAGAAATAAAGGAAGAAAGAATAAAATGAAAGAAAGAAACGCTTAACTAAACAAAAGAGTAAATAATTAATAGAAAAGAAAGACAGAATGTAAGAAAGAAAGAACTAAAGAAGTAGGCTAAATACAAAGATCGTGTAAAAGTCGAAAACATGAAAAGTGAGAAAGAAAAAAAAAGAGTTGGACGAAGAAGAAGAAATAAATGAAAGAAAGAAATTTCTTTTCTTATTTTATCGTTCCTTTCCATTTTGTCATCTGTTTTTCTTTTTTCGGCCTTCATTTTAATTATTCACTTGTTTTCGGGCATGTTTCTTTTGTTTATATTCTCCAAAGAATTTGCCTTTGTTGAAACATCAATGAAGAATTTGTCTCAGCCAACAGCTGCCTCCGTTCAATCCAAAATGGAGCTACACACTCCTCAAAAATTTGTACATCTTCTTTGTCTTTCTTTCTTTCAATCTTCTTGCACTATTCGGCTTACTATTTCTTTTCTTTATATAATTTTTTCATTGGTATCCTCCCCCTAAAAAGCAGAAGAGAACAAGTGTCTGAGTCAGTGAGTCAGAGAGAGAGAGAGAGAGAGAGAGAGAGAGAGAGATAATAAAACGACGGCTATTCTTTGTTTTTCCTTTTCTCTCTATATATTTTTCTTTCGTTCTCTCTTTTGTTTTTTTTTTCAGGCGTTTCTCGCTGTCATTCATCTGTTTTGGTTCTTTTTTTGTTTTCATTCTCTTTTTTCTTTTTTTTTTCCTTTGTCTTTTCAGTCCTTCTTTTCCTTCTTTTTTTTTTTCCTTCGTCTGTCACTTCTTTCGCTTTTGCTTTTCTCTTCGTCTATATCTCCTCTTCGTCCCATTCTTTCTCGACATCGATCTCCTCCCCTATTTCTTTCTCTAGTTGTTTTCTTTATCTTTTTCATCTCTTTATTTTTCTTCATTTTTTCTTTTACTTCTCTTATTTACTCTTACCCAATGAGGATTCATAACAGAAGTATTATTCTTTTTCAATTTTCTTTTACACTTTTCTTTCGTCTTCCATTTTCTACTCGGCATCAATTTCCGCTTTCTTCTTCTTCTTCTTCTTCTTCTTCTTCTTCTTCTTCTTCTTCTTCCTCCTCCTCATCTTCTTCTTCTTCGCCTTTTCTCAATATTGATTGCTGCTACTGCATTTTTCTTTTACCACGTTATTCTTTCTTTTCCCTTCTTCGTCTATAATTTTTTGTCTATTTATCATTTCTCTATTTTTCTTCTTCTTTCCATTCTATTTTTTCTTCTTTTCGCCCGCCTTTCTTCACAAATTAATTCTTTTTCTTCTTTTCCTTCTTCACGTCATATTCGTTTTTGTTTTCCCAAACTTGATTTCTTCTCTTTTTTCTTTCTTTTCCTCTTTTTCCTTTCTCTTCATCTTTCATTTTACATTTTTTTATTTTTTCTTAACCATGATATCTTCTTCTTCTTCTTCTTCTCTCTTTTACTCCCCCACAACACGACAACCTCTTCGTTTCCCACTCCATTTTTATCTTAATCCCAAACACTCATCTTAAGAGCATTTAACCAACAGACTCAAAACAAGCGCGTCCAATCAAAAATGACCACAACAAAATCACAACCAATAAAATTTATACGAAATGAATTCTTAAAACTGGCCATTGGTCAAGAAACGAACAAAAAAACATTATTCTGGTCGACCAGACATAAACTGTAAATCAAATCCCCTAGCTTAAGAACTGATTTTTCTATATATATTTGGGGAATAGTCTGAAAGGTTCTAATTGACCAGACAGGTATTTCACGGTGAAAATAGTTTGAATTTACGATATTTCCTCCCTGACAAGGTAAGAGCCGCGCAGCAGGAGGTGAATACTAAATAATTCTGAAAAGAGAAGAAGCAGAAGCACTAAAATTAAAAAAATATATATAATACAACATTATCCCTGTGAGATATTAAAAAGAAACATTAATAAAAAGCTAGTATAGGGTGCTTTCACTTCCTATGAGATAGAAGTGCTTGGGGTACATAATAACCCGGTTCTGAATACGATGCAATTGCAAACAACCTTTGCTCATAAAAATCCACCAATATGTCAGCCATCGCAGGGCCTAAAGGGGTACCCATTGATATCCCGTAAATCTGCCTATAGATCATATTTTCGGAATTCGACAGTCACTTATATTCAAGAGAATCGAATTCTACAATCTTTAAATGTACGTTCCTTAAGAAATGATCTAATTTTAAGTCCTCTGTGCTGAGTGGGTTATTTCATTAAAGTTTAAAAACACCAAAACGTCCTCCATAAGCTCGATGAAAAACACTTTCAGTAATACGAGTAATATGACTTCCACACAGGACATCAGCACATAATTTCCAGAAGTGTTAAGTCACATTGGGCTCTGCGATCACAGAACACTTTATTAAAAATCGAGAGGATGAACCATACTTGCGTGAGTACTGCTCACAGTTTTGGGTGAATCATATTCAAACTATCGCTTAAAAGTCCTCCGAACAATGTATATTAAATCAAGACAATAATCCTTATAAAATCCAAAGATTCTTAGAACATACCGTGTTTATAGCTATGTAGCAGTGCAAAAAGATATAAGTGGATGAAACATGACTTTGATACAAGACATGAGCTCATATCTCTATTGTTTCCTGAAGTGGAACACAAGGTTTATTTTGGTTTGGTTTGTTTTACGACATATCAACTTCAATGGGTTAGTTAATGCCGAGAAGATTTTCATTGATGGTAATATTTTTTCAAAAATGTATTGCAGGTAATAATTGTTTTCTTAAAAAATGTATTGCTGGTAATAATGTATTACTTGTAATAATTATTTACAAAAATGTATTGCTGGTAATATTTCTTTCCATTAAAATGTATTGCTGGTAATATTATATTGCTGGTAATAATTATTTACAAAAATGTATTGCTGGCAATATTTTTCCTTCAAAAATGCATTTTTGGTTCAAAATTTTTTCCTTCAAAAATATATTGCTGGTATTGAAACCTAATTTTACACTTTCATAGTATTTTGACCCCAGTTTGGAGATTAACTATTTGCCCATAGCTGGAACCCTAACTGGTGCTACCACCCTGGGTTAGGGTGGACCTGGGAACACCAGCAATTAAGAGGTAGTTCCACGGTTCTCAAAATCTCCTGATCAGAGGCCTTGCTGTTGGACGTAGTTTAACGTCTTACCCAGCACGCGAATGTAGTTTATCGTCATACCTAGGATGATGGAACGCAAGGAAAAAGACTATTGATGAAAGTTAGCTCAGAGTGGAGTAAATACAGGATGGTCCAAGACTGGGCTCGCCGTTTATTTAGTATGTTTTTCACAACCAGTGTTAACTTCATTGGACTGTACTTTCAGCAAGATAGAGAACCTTCCCATTCATTATCAGTAAGGGACTACCTGTACCAAACCTTTCCACAGCGTTGGTTAGGAAAAAGGAACAACATCGAATTGCCATCACGTTCACCTGGACTTTTTAAAAGCATTTCGCCCCAACAAGGCGGGAGTGTCACTAACACGCAAGCGGTTACAAAGAGTAAGAGCAGGAGTAAAGACGGTCGCTTGAGGTAAGGATATAGAAAAGGACGGGGATCCTGATGAAGCCATTATAAGATGTCGATTGATATTACATTTGAATATTTGAAGATTATAGCTATCAGGGAAGCAAGTAAGAGGAAGGGAGCTCCACTGTCGGGAAGTGCAAGAGAAGAAGCTGTTGGAATTGAAGAGGCGGTTACATTGAACTGTTTCAACAGTGAAAGGGTGGGACCAAGATGCCAACCTAGTAGCACGCATAAATTCATGCAGTTGGGGTACCATTAAAACTAGCTCGTCAGAGCAGTTGCCATGAAAATATTTGTAGAAAAGACAGAGGGAGGCCACAACACGTCTGTGAGAAAGTGACTGTAGACGAGATGCCAGATCAGGACCTAACATCAATGGATCTCTTTTTTTTGGCGGCTGTAGTAAAGAAAATGGTTTATGAAAGAAATCCCCACACAGTGAACGGTGTAAAAGATTACATCTCGGAAGAATTTATTGAAATTGACGCAAATTGGGATTTGTGTCGTGCTGTGTAGCATAGAGTTTTGGAGAGGTTCGAGGAATATTGCCTTGTTGAAGGAGGACATTTTAAGCAAGATTAAAATTGGGCTAAAACTGTAAGTAAAGCGATAAACAAATGTATATAAACAGTTTTGAACAAATATGATTGTAACAAAGAAATATAAATGTAATATGTTTTAAAAAAAATAAAGCGCATACCTACTAAGTGTAAGCCTACTTTTGACCCACACTGTAATTTGCAAGGTGATCAGGCAGAATACGATTAATAGGTTCGATTCTCATTGCAGACATTTTCTTGATTCATCTGTATATATTTTCCTTTGTGTGTGTGTATATATATATATATATATATATATATATATATATATATATATATATATATATATATATATATATATATATAGTGTATATCAGATTATTATATAAACATATATTGTTAAATATAACAGACAATGAATATTTTTTTTATTTTTAGATCAAGGGCCAGCTTAATAAAAATGTGCAAATGTTGGACAATTTTTGCCTTTATTTTCACCCGAAATTAAAGCAACCATGCAAAGTATAGAACGGCTCATGATCAAACATAAGAGACATTCATTGTCTGTTATATTTAACAATATATATATATATATATATATATATATATATATATATATATATATATATATATATATATGAAGACTCTTCCGTAAATCAAGTCGAGTTCTCTCAGTCACTGTGTGTTTATCTAAAAATAAATACGCTTAAATTCACCTTCATCCCTGCCGTGCGCCAACGCCTTGTTGGTAGAATCCTTGACTGACACCAATTTCAGTTGGGTTTCGATCCTAGCCAGAGGCAACCGGACGTCTAGCATCACTGACGAGCTATGATACGGCGAAATAGTCTGTCTAGGGATGACTAAGTATATGTATGTAAACAGAAAGAGAGAAATTTAATAGATAATAATAACACACGTGTTATTATAACAACAAACTTGCTATCATCTAGCGTCAGTTTAAAAAATGTGCTTTATATATATATATATATATATATATATAGTGTATATCAGATTGTTAAATATAACAAATAATGCATATTCTTTCTATTTTTAGATCACGGACCATTTGGACAATTTTTGTTTTATTTTCACCCAAATTAAACGTTGAGAACGGCTCATGAACAAACATAATAGACATTCATTGTCTGTTATATTTAACAATATATATATATATATATATATATATATATATATATATATATATAAAGAAGGAGAGAGAGTGAAAGAGAGAGATCTAATAGATAATAACAACACACGTGTTATAACAACAAACTTGCCATCACCTAGCGTCAGTTTAAAAATGAGCTAATATATATATATATATATATATATATATATATATATATATATGTATATGTGTGTGTGTGTGTGTGTGAGGTGTTTATTCAGAAACCTTCAAACGGGAAATCGTTCGATCGAAGCAAATATCAATTTTACTGCACGATACAGCCGGCTATTCTTTACTTGTAATTTGTATTTTTAATTTGTTATTTTTTCCCTAAAGAAATATACTGAAGCTTATTAACACATTAATTAATGAGAGATAATGAGATTGTGTTTTAATTGGCATCAGTTAATTCACCGCTTCTAGAACGTGAACATCGAGTTAACTTCATTAGCGACGCGGTGCGGGCCAATTCACACTGTCTAATTACAATACGTAGATGCAGGAAAGCAACAAGACTTTCTTGAAATCGTAGTTTGCCAATGTTGATCTGTCTCTCTATCTATCTACTGGGCAGTACTTGTTTTCTTTTTTAACAACTTTACTAAACTTTACTCAACGAAAGACTACGCTGTTGCCCAGCTTATTTTTTCTGTTTCTTTCTTTTTTTTTTTTTTTATATGGACGCCTTAGGCTCCAATCAGTCATAAGATTCATGTATCGCTCTACCATTGGTTGAGCGGGTGAATATTACTTTCTCATCACATCATTCTTCCTTTCTTTTTTATTTCCCATAGGGGGGAACGGATGGCCAAGTGTTTGAAAGCAACGTTTAAATCGAACGGATCTTGAGTTCAATCTCTGGGTCGGAAGAGAACGCCAAGATATCTATCTATCTATCTCTAACTGTTCATCTCTCTCTCTCTTACCATCTATCTATCTATCTATCTATCTATCTATCTATCTATCTATCTCTAACTGTTCATCTATCTCTCTCTCTCTCTTACCATCTATCTATCTATCTATCTATCTATCTATCTATCTATCTATCTCTAACTGTTCATCTATCTCTCTCTCTCTCTTACCATCTATCTATCTATCTATCTATCTATCTATCTATCTATCTATCTATCTATCTATGTCCATTTCATAATGCGTAACGTAATTTATTTACAGTTGGATACGCATCGAGCAGATATGAATGTACATGAGAGAATCATGGAAAATTGTAATTTAAAAACAGTCCTTGCTAACCGAAACGCTCCTCTGTGGCTCAATCGGTAAAAGCACGTCAGGCTATATGACGCTTCCGTATAGGATACAGGTTCGATTTCTGCCGGAGGACGCATATTTTCTATGACAATTTCTCGGACATTCGGAAAATGTTGTTAATACTGTTTATTATAAACAGAGCATTTACTTAAATATTTGTATCTATAAAAAAAAGAATGTATAAACATAAAAATGTCTTAAAATAATTCTTGGACTTTGTCCATTTCATAATGTGTGACGTCATTTGTTTACATTTGTATACGCCATGAGCAGATATGAATGTACGTGAGAGAATCATGGAAGGCTGTAATTTAAAGACAGTAAAATCGACTTTGCTAACCGAACGCTCCTCTGTGGCCCTATAGGTTAAAGGCACTTCAGGTTATATGACGGTTCCGTATAGGATACAGGTTCGATTCCTATCGGAGGACGAAATTTTTTTTATGAATTTTCTGTTATATTTATTATAAACAGAGCATTTACTTAAATATTTGTACCTCTAAAAAAGACAGTATAAACATAAAAATGTCTTAAAATAATTTTTTAATTATTAGCACAATTCATAAAAGTATTTTCATGGGTCTAATTAAATTTTAAAATGGTGAATTAAAGGAAAAAAGTAAATCATACTTATTATAAAACCCAGGTTGTGTGTGTGCGTCTGTACGTTTATATATTGGATCGGATTTCCTACATTTTTCAACCGATTTCAACAAAACTTCAAAGGACTACGTAAAATTAACTTGTGGTGGTTCTGACGGCGCCAAAAATTGGAAAAACACAATTGTTTTTGCACGAAATCAATTTAAAAACACGATTAAGAGGCATCACTATCACCAGAATGAAAGGGGGACAACTCATATCGAGTTATACTTATTATAAAACCCAGGTTGTGTGTGTGTGTGTGTGTGTGTGTGTGTGTGTTGTGTTTATATATGGGATCGGATTTCCTACATTTTCAACCGATTTCAACAAAACTTCACTTTTTTTTGGCAGGTAAGTTTTTTATTGCCTTGCACACTTTTTTCTTTATTTTTACATCAGAATGTTTTAAAAATTCCATTTAGAAGACAATTGTTTATAATAAAATTCTATTCAATCGGTAGACTCATAACGATTAAAAACAATGTTTTTGTTTGAGTTTGGGTTTGACCAATTCGTAAAAAAACAAAGCAAAACAAAAAAAAAAACAAACTAATTAAGACATGCGTGTCCGTCAACCTTAAACAATAATCTTTGTCAATTTTATTTTTCAGTCTTTATGATGGTCGATATTTGATCTATCTCTTACTGTTACATCCCCGGGCAACGCCGGGCTCTACTGCTAGTATTTGATAAATCATTTATAATCTGTTTCATTCAAACATTAGTTTTGAAATTTTTTTAGAATAAACTGAAATAATCCAACAATAAAATGTCTCCTTTTGACTTTCTCTTGTGAGGATTATTTACAATGAAATAGATAAATAGCCAACTAGATTAAATATTTGGTTCGGGAATTTGATGGCACTGAGTTTTTTTAATTCAATCTCTGGGGCAAACATTGTTCCTTGGACTCATTGGAACAAAGCTGAACAATAACTAAACCTCACGAAAAAAAAAAAAAATGCAACGCCTTCGCCATCTTCGATTTTACCGAAATTCTTTTATTGTTCTTTCTCCTCACTAAAATCTTCCCATTCTCTTTTACTCCCAATAGCTCTTTTCATCTTAGTTGCTTTATCGCCTTCCTTGTGGTAAAATGATTAATACAATAGAAAAGAAAAGGGCTATCGGTACAAGATCAAGCTATCCCTGTAAATTAAATAATGAGTTTTGAAATTAGCTGAATGTTACCCGGATCAAGAAACACTTGATGACGGCCGGAAGGAAGCAAAGACTGTAATGTCGTTAACCAACAACAAAGTTCAGGACAAAAGTCCGCGTGTAAATCATATAAATAGCAAAAAGTTCTAACTAAAAGCAAAATTATTAAGACGCGAATTAATAGTTGATAGTGTATCCTAAAGAGATGACTTTCTGTAATCTTGTAATGTTCTTCAGCATATTCTTACACACATCTTCATTTTATTTCTTCCATTCATCTTGTCCTTTCCTAAATTCTTGGAGATTTCTTTCCATTATCTTCAACTTCAACTGTCTCTGTGAGTTTTTCTGTCAGTATATAATCTGGTATTTGAGTTGGCTAGGGTAAAACATCACTCTTATTTTTCTTTAACCAACGTTTCACTAAGTTTGAGGAAGGGTCAAGATCATTTTCCTACATGAAGACCCAAGTAATTCTCCACATTTATGTCGTGGTGTCTTCCCCCTAATGTGGGCTCTTCCACTTACTATAAAAATAGTAGGAAAAGTAAGCCTTGGGGGAAAACTGTGATATAGACTGTTCTACTGAGGCTGTTCACAGTTCCTGTCGAATTCTCTTCTTTTAGCAGAGAGGAACCCGGTCGAAGCTGTGCCAAAGGGCAGAGTTTCGTCCGGGGTGATAGACAGATCCGAAACCGTTTATGTGGGTTCTACGGGGATTTTTTGGCCGAGCCTACGGGCTCGGATGGCCCACGTTAAACTCGGTCTTGTGCCACATGTTCCCTCGTTTTCAGTGAATATAACGGTGAGATAGTCTCTAACACTCTTCTGTTGTATTTACTGTTCGATACACTATTTATCTGCAACCTCTTGTTTTGTTATTTCTTAACCAATTACTTGGTCACAACACTTTATAAACTCCAAGTTATCAATGTATTTTTCGTTTTTCATGATTGCTATTAACTTTAATTCAACTCCCAGGATTTTTTTGTTGCAAAACAACACCAGAGACTCAAAATAAAAAAAAAATAAAAAAAATTCTTCACAAATGTTATGACACTTCACAACCCCATTTATTAGAACCTCATATCAATCAATGCATCACATCAGATTTTTGAAAAGGCTTTTAAGTTTTATCTCTCATGATCACCGAAGTTAAGGAACGTTGTAGCTGGTCAGTAACTAGATGGGTCACCGAATGCGAATACCAAGAGCTGTCAGATTGTATGTACGGGGAATCTAATAGATAACGTCTTGGAATTAGAAATCTGAGAGCCGAGTTCTAATTTCAGTTGGATGCGTTATATTCACGTATGCGCAAATACTCTTGTGAAAGGCATGAATCCACTCCCGCCCCTGCCAGCTATGTGTGGTGTTTATTGGCTTAAATGGTATCGATTTTGTCTAAAGAATGTTTAAATCTGGGCCGTACAAGTAGAACTCAGATTTAATCATCTTTTTTTTCTTTCTTTTTCTCTCAGTTCATTCTTTTTGCCTCGTATTCAGTTTACACTTCTTTTCTCCCCTTATACTTTCTTTCTTTCTTTCTTTCTTTCTTTCTTTCTTTCTTTCTCAGTTTTCACTTTTTTCTCCCTTTATTCCTTCCTTCTTTCTTTCTTTCTTTCTTTCTTTCTTTCTTTCTTTCTTTCTTTCTTTCTTCTCAGTTTACTCTTCCTTTCTCCGCGTATTCTTTCTTAGTTTTTACTTTTTTCTCCCCTTATTCCTTCCGTCTTTCTTTCTTTCTTTCTTTCTTTCTTTCTTTTTTAGTTTCCCTTTTTTCTCCCCTCATTCCTTCCGTCTTTTTTTCTCTCTTTCTTTCTTTCTTTTGTTCTCTCAAGATAAGCGAACCAAAATAGGTTTTTCATCCCGCTCACACTTACAAACTCAAGAAAAATATTTTATATAATAGAATTTCGATTTTAATTTCAGCTATGTGTCAATCAGTAGGACTTGATCAGTTAATCTTCAAAAATTCTTAAAAATCCAAAAATATTTTCTGATTCTAAATAGCCCGCGAAGGGTTGATATCCCGTAAAAAAAAAACAATTCAATCCAACACTGTCAAGGAATAGTTCTTCGTCCTGTTATGTCTGGGATCTGTCTAAGGTCAGCCAATTTTTGCACTATGATTATTATTATTAATTTTCACCTAAGGTCAAATTACCACTCACCTTACAATCTACTAATACTTTCTGGTTGTAAATAATCAGCAAAAGGTTGATAAGCCGTAAAAAACAAATCAATTAGTCTAATTTTCATTGTTTTTTTATGTGACATGACAATGTCATCATGGACTGACACGGGGGAAAACACCGTGTGACCAACTCGACGTGCTTGCGTTAATAAATTGCAGACGAGGTGGTGGGAGGGGTGGTAATAGGAGAAACATTTTCTAGTGATACAAAGGATAGAAAGTTTGGGAGAGCCATGATCATCCCAGCCCTGAAGAGACACAGCTCGTTAACAAGAACCTCACTATGTGTACAGCAGAATGTTTCCATCAACTTACAGACAAGTGTGTGGTGTTTATTGGCTTAAATGGTATCGATTTTGTCTAAAGAATGTTTAAATCTTTTTTCTTTCTTTTTCTCTCACTTTATTCTGTTTTTCTCGTATTCTTTCTTTCTTTCTTTCTTTCTTTCTTTCTTTCTTTCTTTCTTTCTTTCAAGATAATCGAACCAAAATAGGTTTTTCATCCCGCTCACATTTACAAACTCAAGGAAAATATTTTATATAATATAATGTCGATTTTAATTTCAATTTTTCTTTTCCTTTTTTGGGAAATACGTTATTTTAATTGTCTCGTTTTTTTTTGTTTTTTTTCGAAATTCTTTTATTTAATTTCTGACTGTTAAATCATTTTAAACTTGTTGAAACAATATTTGCAAACGGAATAATTTGATCTTGCCAGCTGATCACTATTCCATTAACATTCAAACGCGTCTAATTCTGTTAGGTTTCCTAAAAGCTGTTTATTATTAAACATCCATCTACACTAGGTACCGTAATTCCCCATGTATAATACGTCTTCATCCATAATACGCACTTCTAAGATTGTGCTGGAAGTGCGGGAAAATGCTTCTACTCATGCATAATACGAATCCTTCGTTTGGTAATTAAACTCTATAAAATGTACCTCTCCAATTTCATTACGGCCAGCGTTTTATACTCTTATTCAAGCTGTAATTGAAGATATTTCTCAAAATTTCCGATCATCACGATTTTAAAAGGAAACGGAAATATCTATATTGTGCTTACTGCGCAGACCCATTAACCTGTTTTTGTTCGATAAAATGTACAATCTACGGGATCTGTATGAAGTTTTTTTCACAAAAAATGGTTTTAAACATAGAATAATATTCCAATTTAGTTTTATAATTTTTATTTTATTTTACATTTGTAAGTATTGTTAGGTACATATGATTGTATTTGACATCCTTATGGGGTCGCAATCGGCGATTGTTAATGTCAAATTGTCGTATGTTTGTGGAGAGTCGTCATTTCACAACTGAAATCGACCTATAAAACGGCAATTTTTTAAAAGATTTTTTTGTAGCTGTGAATATTTTCCGATCACCTAATTGTGTTCATCATTTTTTAGAAAAAAAGATGCGTATTATACATGGGGAATTAAGGTAAGTGAAAAACAAGTCGTCCTCGGGAATTGCTTGAACGATAAAAGTGAAATCACTACAGTGTTTCCCAGAAGTCATTTAGCGATTTCAACATTAAATAATTTTAACATTTTTCTTTTATTCAAATAGATTTATGCAGAATGAAGATTCAGACTTTTTCTCCTATGTGCCGTGTCCCTTCAGGACATAGGTGATCATGGCTCTCCACTATTTCCTGTCCTTTCTAGCTCTTAATAAATTTTGTCTTTTTGATATCTCTCCTAAACTTTGTTCCGCCATCCTTTTACTCAAGCCCGTTCTTTTGCTTCTATGAGCCGTGTGCCTTTAGGACATAGGTGATCATGGCTCTCCACTATTTCCTCGCCTTGTAGATCTTAATAAATTTTGTCTTTTTGTTATCTCTCCTAAGCCTTGTTCCGCCATCCATTTACTCAAGCCCGTTCTTTTTCTTCTGTGCCGTGTCCCTTCAGGACATAGGTGATCATGGCTCTCCACAATTTCCTGTCCTTTGTAGCTCTTAATAAATTTTGTCTTTTTGTTATCTCCCCTAAGCCTTGTTCCGCCATCCATTTACTCAATCTCGCTAGGTAGGTTATGATAGTTTTTCTTTTGGCTGTAATATGTCCTTCAGTATCACATTTTCCAAGCCTTCTTTCCTCATTATGGGTCTACTAATTTAAACGCTCTCTTTCTGATATAAAATATATGTGTCTACATATTCGGACCATGATATTATCAGCATTCTTCTGCTGCCTCAAGTCTCTTCAACTGTGAAGAGGTGATCTTGGATTCCCTGGGATATTGGAGGCTTCGAGAGAAGGGTGGGTTTATCGCCCGGTGCCTGAGGCGGCCCCCAAATCGGGATGTGCCGAAAGGAACTGAGCATTTTTCCTACGGTATTGCCATTAACCCCACTTTAAACCGCGGCCTTTTTTCACATTCGGTATCGACGTGGGCACGAAAAAATACCCCTGGCATATTGGAAGACCGACATTACATAAAGGTTCAATACTCTTTCCTTTACTTCTATGGAACATTTCTTGTTCCATAATATAAACATTCGCTTCGGATTACGGTGTCACATATTCCGTCTTCTGTTATAATACTTCGTTAAATTATTGTACAACCTTGATTGTAATATCGCCAATTAGTAGTACGTATCTTAGGCTGTTCCTATTGTTGGCAAACTGACACCCAATCCCTTTAGAAATTGATGGTTAGTCCCTTCTTCTCACAATCTTTTAAGACGTTTGGTGAGACTTCCTCCAATTTAATTAATGGTTTGGTTGATTTGTTTTTCTCCATATCAACTTCAAAGGGGTATTTAATGCCGACAAGATTATTATTGCTGGTAATATTTTTATCTATCTATCTATCTATCTATCTATCTATCTATCTATCTCAGCATATATTATTTTGATTTTTTTTCGTTTTACAGCATATCAGCCTCAATTGGTTATTTAATGCTGACAAGATTTTTATTGCTGGTAATATTTTTTTTATCTATCTATCTATCTATCTATCTATCTATCTATCTATCTATCTATCTCAGCATATATTATTGTGATTTTTTTTTTCGTTTTACAGCATATCAGCCTCAATTGGTTACTTAATGCTGACAAGATTTTTATTGCTGGTAATATTTTTTTTATCTATCTATCTATCTATCTATCTATCTATCTCAGCATATATTATTGTGATTTTTTTTTTCGTTTTACAGCATATCAGCCTCAATTGGTTATTTAATGCTGACAAGATTTTTATTGCTGGTAATATTTTTTTTATCTGTCTATCTATCTATCTATCTATCTATCTATCTATCTATCTATCTATTTATTTGCCTGTCTGTCGCAGTCTATTAATATCTATCTATCTATCTATCTATCTATCTATCTATCTATCTATCTATCTATCATATATATATATTGGTTTGGTTTTATTTAGTTTGGTATGTTTTACAACATAACAACCTCAATGGGTCATTTAATGCCTACACGATTTTTATTACTGGTAATATTTTTTATCTATCTATCTATCTATCTATCTATCTATCTATCTATCTATTGCTTTGATTTTTGTGTTTTACGGCATATTGGCCTCAATTGGTTATTTTCTTCACAGCACCATCAGAGGCCTTGCTGATATACGTAGTGTATCGTCTTACCAAGGACGTGGATGTAGTTTGTCTTATCCAGGACGTGGACGTAGTTTATCGTCTTACCCAAGACGCGGATATAGTTTATTTTCATACCCAGGATGTGGATGTAGTCCATCGTCTTACCCTGGACGGGGATGTAGTTTATTGTCATACCCAGGATGTGGATGTAGTCTATCGTCTTACCCTGGACGCGGATGTAGTTTGTCTTATCCAGGATGCGGATTGTTATGATCCGGTTCCTTGTACCACGGTGATAGTCCAAGGTAGAACCAATAAAGAAGAACTCGAACACGGATATGGAATAACACAGATATATTACAAGCAGGAATATATACAGTGAAGTAGAAAGTGTTAGTACGAACAATCAGGTTTAGTAGTAATTTTCTGAACGCGACTCTGTTTCGGACTGCCTCTGCCTCTGACTCGACTGACTGACTCGCTCGCTCTGACTGACTGACAGACTCCTGACGGACTTCACTTCAGACTGAACTCTCTGCTTCCTCTTGAAGCGCAGTATTTATTACGTATGGAATAGTCCATTATGTTATTATGGGTAAGGTCCCATAACTAGGATGTATTTTATTGTCTTACCCAGGACCAGGATGTAGTTTATCGTCTTACCTAGGATAATTAATTTATGCGTCTGCTATCTACACTGTGTCATCAGCATATCTTTTAGAATTAGAATTATTATAATAATTTTTATTATGATTATTGCTATTGTTATTGCTTACTGTTCAGAACAATACTTTACCAGTTCATTATTCGATACCTTTTTTTATAATGGTGTCCACTCTATACAATTCCACTCTAGGTAGAGTGTTACAGAGTAAGTGGCACAGTTTACAGGAATATGTGACGAAGATAACGATTGACATTTCATTCACTGGGTATCAATAACCGTGCCACCCGATACAAGATAATTAGCTTTTTTTTTTTTTTAATAAAAGATGGTCAATTGTTTTTATACAAGATGATCAATTATTATTATTATTATTTTCTTTGATTTCTGGCGTTTACACATTTCTTTCCGGGTTCCACCTTCCAAGCATGGACTTCCAGGAATCCCTTCAATTAATCTACTGGAATCATTTCGAACCAATCCTAGGGCTCTAGCTACAAAAGTGGTTGTTGATGTTCCCAGATGCCACAGTTTTGAGATTTCTATTTCAAGGTCCTTGTATTTTAACAACTTTTTGAATATCTTCAAAAATACTTTGCAGTCAGCAGGGACTGCCATATCAATAAGGAGGCACCGTTTTTGCTTGTGGTCTTTAATAACAATATCTGGGCGGTTGGCTTTGATTGTTCTGTCAGTGTGTATTGTGCAGTCCCATAGAATTATAACAGGTCCTATCTCCGTAACCGGGTCTGGTTCGTGTTCATACCAGTTTCTTTCAGTTTTCTTCCCGTAGAAGTTGCAGATTTTCCAGTGCAGATATTGGCCTACTCTGTCATGCCGGGTATTATATTTAGTGGGTGCCAATATCGTGCAACCTGATACAAGATGATCAATCGTTTCTGGATATTTATCACAGAATCAGCATTTTGGCCTGACACAATATTTTAGTATATGTGCTTGATAATTCCTAGTTAGCAAGCATTGGTCCTGCGCAGCAAGGATAAAACCTTCAGTTTCAGCTTTCAACCCTGCACCACGTAGCCACTGATGGGTACGGGTTTTGTCTACGTCAGCTTGTTTGGTACGGGCAGAGTATTGGCCATGAAGCGGTTTATCTTGTCATCGCTTTTGTATCGGGTCGGTTGCATTTGTCTTTGCTGTCTTTTTAAAGTATTTTGCAGTTATTATTATTATTATTATTATTATTTCCTTTGATTTCTGTCTTATGGGCATTTTCTTCCGGGTCCCAACCAGAGACCTATGGTAGGAAATGACTTCATGACATTTTTCACTAATCATTTCTGTAAAACCATCCTCTAAGATCACACACATTTTACACAGATAAAACTCTTCATAATAATTGAGCTGTACTTGTGAGTACAATTTTCTGGCATTTCTTTAAGGCATGGGCTACCAGGAATCCCTTCAATGAGTCTATCGGGACATTTTCCAATCAATACGAGGGCTCCAACTACAACAGAAATTATTGATATCTTCATGTGACACACTTTTGAGATTTTCACTTCTGCAGGAGATGTCATGTCAATAGGAAAGCAAATTCTGTTTTTGTGGTTTTTGATCAAGATGTCATCTCCCATCCCCCCACCCCAGTATCATCCACTCCCTCTATCTTCCCCGTTATCAAGAGGCGTGTCTCCTGGTTATTCATACCATTTTATAGCTTGTCTCAGCGTTCATTGTGTGTATGACAAGGCGGTTGTGTTACAGTCTCTTCTTTTTCTACTTCGACCCACAAGGAAATCATCTTCATCGGCTGTTATCACAAAATTAAATTTTTTTGCCAATTAGCACAACAGCGATACTCTTCCGATTGGACTCGACAGAAGCAGCCGCTCACAGCCACATCATTTTGACACACTGGTTCCAGTTCCGAAGTTAAGCAGCGTCGAACCGGGTCAGTACATAGATGGGGAAAACCAGGTGTTGTAATCTTGAATGCGGTTGGGGTAATGGATAATGGTCCGAATTATTATTCTGAGAGCCGAGATCCAAATCCCGTTCGGTTCGTTATATTGGGAAAAGCATGAACCCAACTCTTCTCCCCCAGCTATGGGTTAATTAGTAAGACTTGTATCACTAAAACCATTATTATCTAAAAAAATATAATGAAGTTTTGTACAAAATATTTAGATTTAGCATTAGATAACCCATATAGATTGATATGATGCTAAACATAAACAACCAACAAACAAAACAAATTGTGATAATGTGGATTCAGAAAAATGGCGCAATACAATCTTCCAAATGAATAGTGCCTACGAATTTTTAATTTATTTTTTAACGGGGACATTTTAATAAGAATAGTATTTACAAGAAAAGTGCTGTTAACATACAGAAGGTGCGAGTAAATATTTCTCTGACACCGAATGTCGATTGACTGATTTGATTTTTTACAGGTTATCGTCCCTTTGTGAGTTATCTAAAGCCAGAACCTATTTAGGGTTGCAAGAATAATTTTTTTTCTGCGATTGAATATTGTATTATCAATTTTGCGTGGTAACAGTGTTTTTTTTTGTTTTTTTTTAGATACAAGTCCTACTATTTAATCCATAGATAGGACACAATAAGGATTGGTTGGTTGATTTTGTTTAGCGGTATGTCAACATCTCTGTGGTTTATTTAATACCGAAATATAAATATTTTGAACGTAATTTTATGCTTTGAACTACAGATATTTTTCACAAATTTTACACTTTCAGAGTAAAGGTATGTTATTTTAGATATATTGTTTGTTGAGCATCAAATGTATTGTTAGTCATTTTACTATAACAATAAATGTAGTGAATGTGCTAAAATTGACGGCAATGTGGAGTTATTGATTCGAGTTCACGTGGAGATTAACATCTGGCGATATTTCCCTTCTTCGCCATAAGCATCTCACGAGATTTATGGTGCATTTCTTATTATCATCAAAGGTTTTTTTACAGTTTCCAAAAATTTCAGTAATGTATGTATTAAATATTAAACTAATTTCTCATACATCTATACAGCCAGTTCGGAAAATATTTACTCAGTGCCCAAAAGTTTGGACACATAGGAAATCACATGATTTTTTAAATTTTTTTTACCTCTACTGATTAAACATGTTTTTGTCGAAAGAATTGGCTTCTTCTTGTTGTGGTATGCTAAAGGAGGTGTACTCAATAAAAATCACAGATGCAACACACTTGATTGAACGCATAGAGAAAGAATGTGCTAGAATTAATGGCAATATTGAGTTATTGCAACGAGTTCACGTGAATCTTGCATCGAAGTTTGCACTGCAAACGATGGAAATCATATTGTTATTTGTTAATATTCCAATTCAATAAAATGTAGTTGAAAATTTAATTTCTTGAAAATATGCATTTTTGCCTATGTTTTCAGACCTTAGCCTCTCTCTCTCTCTTTTATATATATATATATATATATATGTATGTATGTATGTATGTATGTGTGTGTCTATATTTCTGGGATGAGGTCTTATATACACTATTTACATTATTCGGACTATTGTCCTCATCTTTGTTGCCATATAAACAATATATAAACTATATATATATATATATATATATATATATATATATTCCCCACATCTTTGTTGCCTTATAAATAATATATATGTGTGTGGGTGTGGGTGTATTTAGGCAGAATTTCATTAAATAATATAGACAAGTTTTGTCTATTTATTTTAAGTAAGTTCCTTTCATATTGTCTCATAAGCTTAATAACATTATCATTGAAAGACGAAAGGAAATCACCATATTCATACATGTTTTTTAATCCTATCTAAGCTTCCGGCTTACATAAGCCATTATCAAAGATGACAATTACTTTTCAATATATCAACCAATGCACGGACAAAACAATAATGATAGTCTGTTTTTGTTGCATGAAAGATTTCCAAGCAACGACTAACTCGTGTATCTTTGATAATGACTTATGTAAGCCGATAGCTTAGATAGGATTAAAAAAAAACATGCATCAATATGGTGATTTTCTGTCGTCTTTCAATGATAATGTTATTAAGCTTATCAGACAATATATCAGACAAAAATCTGTCTATCTTATTTAATGAAACATGCATCAATATATATATATATATATATATATATATATATATATATATATATATATATATATATATATATATATATATATATATATATATATATATATATATATATTATTTTTTAAAAAAATAGAAATATTTAAGTAAACAACATTTGCCGGGCTGAATTCCCAAGAAATGTCATAGAGAATATGTGTCCTCCGACAGGAATCGAACCTCTATCCTGAACAATATCAAGCAGTTAATCATTTTCCCCGTTTATTTGGATGTTAACTTATGGCTGTGCTTCTTCTGTCGTTGTGAGGTTTGATTCGATACGTATTGCTTCTGCTTTATGAGAATTACAGTTCAAAAATAATTATAGTTCATTTAGCTCGTTTTGTCATGGCTATATCATCCACATATGATCCACATACGGGGATATATGTGATCTCCAATACAGAAATCACATTAGACACCTTGTTTATTATTAATAGGGATCATATTTCTCTATGCAACTATCCTCTTTACATATTATTATTCCTTGAATGCGCAGCATGTCAACAAAGCGATACTGTAGTAAACTAAACATGCGTAATGTAGCCACTATAACAGCCAACCGGATAAGACTACACCAGTCACAGCGAAACGCGCACTGGATCTAACTAACATCTTTATCCACTGGGACATGTTTCCAGGTCAAGGACACATGGCCCAATGGATAAAGACATTAATTGGATCCAGTGGGAGTTCAATTTCCAGGCCACAGTGTTGAGTTAAAGGGAAATAACTGCGGCATCAGGAAGAGGCATGGCACGTGGAACTAGAACAATCTACCCTGGTGGACGAAATAAAGTGTCCGTTACAAAATTCCAATCACCTGAAGAAGATCGGGGCGTACAATGACCGAAACGTTGTGAATATAGCAATGAAAGTGAAGTAACTGTCAAAATAATACAAATTATGCAAATAATCCTAATGCCTCATCTCAGACAAACGTTTTACCATTATGGGTATTTTCCATCAATCTTTGCTACCTAGACTTTATGAATTTATTCGTACTGCTAGACTTCCAGCAAGGTTTCACCATTTTACGGTTGAAATGGCTAGATGTAACCGTAAGTTCTATGCTAAAGGTTTCTTCACTCGTACTTCTCGCTTGTGGAATTCTGACAGGTTTTTATAAAAACCAATGCATAACGTTGCAGGAGGGGCAGAGTTAGAAATACCTTAAGGTTTGCTAACTCATTCGGCTCCACATACTCTTCGATTGAATGTGTAACGAAGTATTTAGATGTGACTCCTAAGTCGTATTGTCTGCTTCGTTCTGCAAACAAAAAAATCACCTTTTCCACATCGGAATACGATGCTTATACACATACTCAAATCCGTGAATTTTTTTAGTCTTTGTATACAACGTCCACCAGAGCCTTGTCCATTCCTGTCTTTACAGTTTTTGATCGTACCCAGAGAGCCAGTTAACATAGGTATAAAATGGACAAAGTCCGACAATTATTTTTAAAGACATTTTTTATGTTTATACGTTCTTTTTCTAGATACGAATATTTAAGTAAATGCTCTGTTTATAATAAACAGTATTAACCACATTTACCAGCCTGAATGTCCGAGAAATTTTCATAGAAATTATGCGTCCTCCGACAGGAATCGAACCTGTATCCTATACGGAACCGTCATATAGCCTGATGTGCTTTTACCGATTAAGCCACAGAGGAGCGTTTCGGTTAGCAAAGTCGATTTTTTTATTAAAATCACTAGGATCATATATTATGTGTAACTTTAAAATTGCCCAAATCATGTAAAAGCAAAATTGTCCATTTTTAGATTAAGCATTGAACCGTTGTATCTTAGAAATGATTAAAGATATCTTATTGGAATTCTCCGAGTTTATTTTTATAACACTTTACTTTGAACAATAAGAATGTATAATTACTCTACAAGCTTAACAGAAGAATCGTGATAAATTCTATTATAAACGAAAATGACATGTTCATTATTAATTATTCATACCTAAGGATCAGAAGCTCGTGAAGGATTGAAATAAATTTCAAATATAAATAATTATAATTTAAGCTCTACTGAGGCACTGTTTTTTTTTTTTAAAAAAAAAAACTATATATTTGCATATATATATATATATATATATATATATATATATATATATATATATATATATATATATTCCAGAACCATTTTCCAACTTATTCAAGATGATCTTCACCCTCTCTAACTTACCTCACACGTTTCACGTACTATTTCATGTTCAACTTTTGTTGTCACTGCTCTTTAGACTGTCATAACTGAAACCCCTCTTTCACGTGCCAAACGTCTTATGGGTTGAGTTGGATCTTTTCTCGTTGATCCCTTTAGCTCAAAGTTGAAATGATGATCCCTCGTCCAGTTGTGATCTCCTGATCCAGTTTTAATCTCTAATGTTTTCGCTTTTTTAAACTTATTCACCGCTCTTTTGAATGTTCTTGAATGGACTTTGAAAACAAGCCAGAGTATGAATTTTGGTACCATTACTGAAGGAATGAATGATCATTTTCCTCTCACCATTGCTCAGTTAGGGAGACAGCGGAGCTGATACAAAACGATTTTAACATGTCCTCTTTCTAGCTGAATAATTCAAAGGATTTTTCAGTGATTTTTACGATATGGAATCATGATGGCTAAACATCTTACCTGAAAACTTGGAAAAAAGAAACTCAATTAATATTGTGTTTTTGCTTTTTAGATATTAAACACTTTGCTGGGTCAGTTAAATCAGGCACAATTAGCGGTTGCAAGAACGAAATCCTAATCAAAATATATCCATCCCTACAATTTTTTGTTAGTCTACAGCAGTTTCTCAGCCTTTTTACCCTTGCGTAACCCTTAGAATAAATCAAATGTCTCAAGGAACCCCTGCGTAAAAACAAAATTATATACAATATCTTTCTCATTTTATTTGCATCGTAGTTCACGTGGTAAATATCATAGTATATATTTTTAAATAACTGATTTAAGAAAAAATTAATAATTTGTCAAATTTTTCGATAATGCTAAATAAAATTCATACTATTTTCAATTCCTTGTACTGCATTTTGTCCAAGCATTTTGCCGACTATAATTTTACAAGCTGGCAGTGTTAGGTTCTTACCAACTGTGTGACTTTTCCTTTTCTGTGCAATAATTTCTGCTACCAAATAACTTGCTTCAAGAGCCTTTTCACTTACACTACTTTACTAAAAAAAAACTGTACTCTGTTTCTTCTGATATCCCAACAGCCTTTTAAAATAATCTGCACTTATATTTTTCATATGCGTGAGATTTGTTGTGATATATCTTTTTAGTTTAGTTTGAGCCATTGATGCATTTGAAAGTTGTTTGCCGCAGACGACACATAACGGATGTTCTTTCTGTCCATTGTTGAACAACTAGTGAGAGTGGAATTGGTCAGGAGTTTGTGGTTCTTCATTACTAGTCTCATGAGATTTTGGTTCTCATCAGAATTTTCGAAATGTTTCCTCTTCAAAAATCGCCATATTGGGTGATTAGGTATTTCTTTAAAAATAAAGGAAAAAAAAAACAAAGAAATAATTAACATTAAGTAGAGGTCCTGTTCGCTGAGTGGCCACTGACTAATAAAAGTCGTTTCACATTGGCGCCGTAAAGACATCACTAAATATATTCCCAATAATTGTTATATTTTTAATAACATAATACGTTAGATAGGATGATGTCTGCATGACAATAACCAAGAATATGTTGTGTGTGTTTAGTAATATTACGTATGTGAAGTTAAATAAAAAGTCAAAAGTCCATTAGCTTATCTCGACTGTTCTTGCGAAAACCTTGGGGACCTTTTACAGAACCTTAGGGTTCCGGAGAAACCTGGTTGAAAAACACTGGAGAGATGTGAATCTCTGCTACTACTACGACTTCGGTGAAACCCCATGTAATCCTCGTTGGAATTTGCATCCTTTTAAAAACGTTACGACTGCTTGTCTCACTTTGAATCAGAATCAAAAACAGAATGACTGTTTTCTAAGTGTAGCTTAGATGTGGCGCAAGGCCGAAAGTATAAAGGACCCAGTGAGGATCGAACTCGCTATTCAGACATAATTAATCCAGCGAGAAAAAAATAGCTTCATAAACATCACACCACGCTGAAGTACCACGATTCAAAATCGTATGGGGGCAATTCAAATCGAAACATTTTTGGTTTTCAGTCTTTATGCTTTATTTTGTCTTTTTACCTTAGAACATTTGAATCGGTCTTTTCTTCGGCCATCATTCGCATACCTGTATTCTTTAAAATAACTCTCCACACTTCTTTTAGATTTAAATACTGTATTTTAAATTTAGTTTAATTCTTTTGATCGTAGTAGGCTTTTTTTTGTGTTCAAAAATGTCGGAAAAAACGGGTCCGTAGCGATGACAAAGAAACAAACAAAAATTTAGGCATAGAAAAAGATAAAAAAAAAATGACAGTCTTCAAACGACTAAAGTTTAGTTTTTCATTCAATTCTATAATCACTGCTCTGAAACAGTAGATAGCGACGGTTTTAATGATTATGGAATTGATAAGAACATAGCAAGCGGCCGGTTGTCAATACTAGACGTGTAGTCGGGAGATAATGTTAATGCTAGTCTCAACCAATGAAAGGCAATGACGAAAACGAAAATTCAAAACGGGTCAGAATCAATAAAGAACAATGGATGCCGCGCTGCAATTAATTGGTTTGCGCATGCGCACAGCTTTAAGCAAACTTGTTACTCATTTCGTTGCGAAGCTGAGGAGGAAAAGAAAAGAAATCCGGAAAAAAAAGAAAGAATTAAAAAAAAAAAATAATAAAAGAAAAATAAAGAATTATTGAAAGAAATTAATAGAAGAAAATAAGTCAATTTATCATGCTCGTCATTGAAAAATCATCGTTTATTTTCTTTGTGATTTTTTTTTTGTATAGTTATATGGCGGTTTCAGGTAGTAGGAGTTTTAATAGTTCTGTTCAATAACAGTAATCAATATACTGCCTCCACTAACTTTCAGTTTTTGTGTTTTTAGTTCCTTGTTTTTTCTCCTCCTTTTTTATTTATTATCTTAAAGCTGTTTTTAAATTTCTTTTCTCTCCTGTAAATCTCACTCATATATCGTCAGGTCGCTATTCCGTATTTTACCTCTTCTTTTCCTACTCCGTTGTATAAAGCTTTTAATTATTACTGCACCGACTAATACAACGATGACCGTCACCGTTATATCAACCACACTACGACTATTACTACGTCGGGTATTGTAACGGTTAACAGCTATGAAAGCGAAATCGGCAATCCGAGTTCGAGTTCTGGTCGAGTTCATTACATTCACTTTCGCATAAATACAGTAGAAAAGCGTATGAATCTATCCATTTCTAAAAGAACTATAAATTCAAAAGGCGAAACGCACATTGTAAAACTATTAAAAAGTGATGTAATGGAATAACCTGTCATCCTCATGAGTGACTACACTATAGGAAGTTTTTGTAGTCTATGCACTGTCACATTCTCTCGGCAAACCGAGACTTAGCTCCTTCGTGAACTCGTTTTCATTTATTACGGGCAGTAGTGAATAAGCGTTTGTTGTGGCGAGAGCTGTCACGCTGGTATAGCCGGAAATAGTGGTTCCTGTGTGCTATAGCGGCCGAACATGCTGGTGTGAACCCTGGAGAGGATTGAGGTTTCATCTGGTATTTCTGTGAAGGAAATGGAAACGTCCATGCCGTTTTTGACCCAAGAAGCAACCTCAGTGGCACAATTTTTAATTGGAGGGTTAGTCTCGATGAAAATCATAGAGTGAGTCCCAATCCGCATGCTGGTATCGGAAAGGGGTCTTTTGAAAAAAAAAAAAAAAAAAAAAAACATATAAAATCCATTATTTACTTATTCATAATGTTGGATGCGTTAAAATTATTCAACTTTTTAACAAGAAAAATCTCAAGTTGATGTTAAAAATTGCAGCAAAATATTGTTGATTTATTTAAGACAGAAAGATCGATTATGACTTGACCCTAATTTTATTTAGTTACATTGTATTTATCTTCCATATTTCTAGTTGAATTGTTCACCTATATTGCATATGATCTATTATTCTACACGATTAGGTAACAATAAAAATAAAATGTATATTTTATATGAATAATACCATATAAAAATTGAGATGTAATAGATTTGATGGGATGGGTAGGAGACGCTTGAACCAGCCCTACTAATACTACTAAGTAGTATAAATACTTGTATACAAGTAGTTCAATCACGACTGATACCAGAATACTAAAATCATGTTGATCTTGACTAGTTTATCACTAAGATTTTTTACTTCTACCCCGATTAAATCTACTGTTTCTCTCAACCACTATTGATGACGTCTACACGTCTTCTGATACTAAGACTTATAATACAATATCTACAAGTATAACAACTATTGTTACTACTACTACTACTACTACTACTACTACTGCAAATGCTTTGTTTTCATTTTTTTAAATTAAAAAATATCAGACAGTATTTTTTTCTATTTACAATTGGATATTTTCTGCGTTTTAAAATTTTATTTTGGTATTAGTTTATGCCATTTGAAAAAATATATTTTGGAATCATTAAAATTATTTCTGTTCATTTGAAATTAAAATGCATTCTTGCAGACTCTTCTGATTGTTGTAATTTCTTTTATTTTTTTTCTCTTGTTGTATTGGAATTATTTTCTTGTTTTCTTGGTTTTTCCTTTTAAAGCCGATACAAAAATGCCATCGGTTTTTGCTATTTTTCATTTCTTGTTTTCTTAAAATTAAAAATAAAAAAGTGTTTTTACTTTTTTAGCTTTTCTCTCTTCTTACACTTTTTCTGTCTTCTTGCACTTTTTATGGATTCTTGAACCTTTTCTGGTTTCTTGCACCTTTTCAATCTTGCATTTTTCTGTCTTTTTGCACCTTTTCTGTCTTGTACTTTTTTGTCTTCCTGCACTTCTTGATTCATGTACTTTTTCTGGCATTTTGCACTTTTTCTCTCTTCTCGCGCTTTTTCTGTCTTCTTGCATTTTTCTGTCTTCTTACAACTTTTCTATCTTCGTGCAATTTTTCTGTTTTCTGGCACTTTTTCTGGCTTCTTGCACTTTTTCTGTCAACTTGCATCTTTTCTGGCTTCTTGCACCTTTTCTGACTTCTTGTAGTTTTTCTGGCTTTTTGCACTTTTTCTGTAATCTTTCATTTTTCTGTCTTCTTGCACTTTTCTAGCTTCTTGTACTTTTTTGATTTCTTGCACTTCTTAATTCTTGTACTTTTTCTGGCTTCTGGCACTTTTCCGTCTTCTTGCAACTTTTCTATCTTCTGCAATTTTCCTGGCTTCTTGGACTTTTTCTAGCAACTTGCACCTTCTTCTTCCATCGTTTCTGACTTCTTGTGGTTTTTCTGGCTTTTTGTACTTTTTCTGTAATCTTTCATTTTTCTGTCTTCTTGCACTTTTTTGGCCTCTTGCTCATGGTTTTCTTGCATTGTTTCTGTCTTTTTGCACTGTTTCTGTCTGCTTGTACTTTTTGTTTTCTTGCACTTCTTGATTCTTGTACTTTTTTTTAGCTTCTTGCAAATTTTCCATCTTCTTGGAATTTTTCTGGCTTCTTGCACTTTTTCTGTCCTTTTGCACCTTTTTTGCACATTTTCTTTCTTCTTGCATTTTTCCATGTTTTGTTGTTGTTCTGTTTTTTTTGCACAATGGACGATGTTGCACTCTAAATGAGGCTCCCTATTATGAACATTCCAGATCTAAAATGGAGCTAATATTTACAGTCCATCGCTAAAGATGAGTGAAATATTGTCTGCTCATTGTATCGTTCTGAAAAGCATCTAACTCCTAGAATGCTTTATCTTTCTTCTTCTCGGGGTTTGCATTCGGTGAAATTTACGAAAAAAGAAATATAACCTGTTTCGAGATATGAAAATATTTGAAGTATTTCTTGACAGACCTTTTTCAAACTCGGGCGTGAACACTACAATCTTAACCTCATCAGTTCTGGGGGGGGTCAATCCTTATCTATCCTCCATATCCTTATAAACTTCCTACTTCTTCATCTTACGTTCATATCGCACACCTCATTCATTTCCCACTTACCTTGAGTGGGTGAACAATAGAATAAAAAATAAAATGTAAATAATATCTAAAATCTTTATTATAATCTAATAATTTGCTGATTATAGTTTTTTTGTCTTTTAGGTCATAAACTGAACAAATTTTCAGAAAATCTATTTTTATATCAGAATTTTCGACGATTTTCTTTAGTGGCGCAATGATGTTGATGTCAGAATTAATTTTTATACGACATTTACCTTAAATATACATTTCCCGCTAAAAAATTTTCTACCTACAAATAACAACCATAATCATATTACCATCGTTGAAGCTACCGGATTAGTGAATCACAGATTAGGGATTATTTTTTCCCATCTATGTATATGATACGCTATTTTTAAAAAATCTATAACTCTTTTATAATGGAATAATAGGAAGCGTCCTGATTGGAATCTTATCGAACTATAGATAAATACTATATATGCTATGACAATGTTGTTAAGTGTTAAACATTTTAGAAAATAAATATACAAATACTGAGTTAGTCGGAGCGCATGGATATAACCTTTTGATCTGACGCCGAAATCTGGAGATGAAATTTGCTTCCAGGAAAAATGCATAACCTTTGGTATATGTGACGTCGTCCCCCGGTATCAGCGCCGACTGTGTCGTTCTATCCTGATCCACCACGGCGCCAGATGTGACGTCACGTGGCTGCCCCAGGCTCTGATGTCCCGGTCACGGCGTCAGATGTGACGTCCCCAAACAGCACCAATTGTGACGTCTTCGCCGCGGCGTCAGCTGTTCGCTCCTCGCCGCTCCAAACGTGACGTTCTAACCGTTTGGTGATTCGGGTAGGAATCTGGTTAGATTGATACCAGCCTCGCCGTTCCCAACCTGCTTCCAACGCCTGGTTACCAGGGTAACTGCACTGATCCCCAGTCTGTCTACCCACGTTGTGAATTGATCTTAGACAGACGAGATCAAACAGGGGTTGGGGCCGTAATGCAAGCTGAGTTCAACGGGGGTGATAACACACAATTATGGATAAATGAAAATAAAATGAAAACTCACAAAGTTCAAAGTATCAAAGAAAAAGGTAACAAACTTTTATGTCTATTTGTTCGGTACATAGGACTATGTCTACTACCCGACCCGTTCTGTGGATTGTGGCACGACGCTTTCGCTAGGCAAACTTTAAGGCTTCAAGTTGTCTGCTCTCTAAGAAATTTGTGTTTCGGTGTGTCTTTGGACGAAAGTCGAAAAACTTATTTCTGTGGTCTGGTTCTAAGTCGCTCTTCAAACTACTTGTTCTTGGTTGAAGAAGAGTCCAAAAGTGTGCGTGAATCTTGGTCAGCTATCTTGACGCGGTTTCAACACTGGGCGCTCATCTCTGCTTGTCGTCCAGAGCTCAAAACTTCTCGCCAGGGTCCGCGGCTGCACTCCGCTTGCCGTCCGCGGCTGCACTGATTTCTGTCTGGTGGGGCTTCGTTTTTATTGACGCCGTCAAAACTGGGTGGGTCTGTTTGGCGTCGGGATTCTTCGATAATTCTAAATACGTATCTACCCTTCTTATTTCTGGTTAGGGATTTTCCACTCTTTTCCATTTTTGGTAACTCCTTTCTCACTCCCACTCTCTCACTGTGCTTCTGAGGGGCGTGCACTAACTTCCCCACTTCTTCGTATCGGCTCCTCACACTTACACTTCTGATAGAGGCGTCGACCGATTTTCTTCGTGCGTCACGTGACCGCTCTCGGCCAATGAGGTCCTGGTCGGGTATCTTCCCTCCTCCTTCGTGCGTCATGTGATCACCACTTGACCAATGACGCCTCAGTCGGGCGTGAATAATCCGTGGCTTTGTTTCGGAGAAAAAAAAAATATCTTGCTTAACTAAGAAAAATTAATGATCTCTCCTCTTTCTTTTTTTTTTCTTTCAAATCGCCGTTATCATGGGTCTGGCCACCAACAGAACAATATGACAACTTTTTTTACACGGGCGTTTGTCAAGCAGTTTATCGGTAATTAATCAGGTCGGTTGATTTTCCGACATGGCCTCAGAAAAGAATTTCCTCAAAATTTCCAGTCAGACTGTCGTCTCTAAAGAGGAAATAAAAACATTTCTTATTCCATTCATTTTCCTTCGGTTCATGTGTCTGATAACAAAATTTTATTGCCGTAGAGAATCCGGTCGGTGAGAATGCCTGTGTGGGATTTTAATTTTTCATATCTAACTACGGTTCTGTAGCCACACCTGTGTTTTGTCAAAAAATTAACGTTTTCAAGTGGACTTTTCTTTGGCGAACATTTCTTGACAACACAATTCCATTATCTCTATTTTAGTCACTTATCGAAATAAAAAAATTCGTTCGAGTTTTTTTTTTTTTTTTGGCCGGTGGTCTGTGTTTTCGTATTAATGGTTTGTCTTCATATCCCTAGATACACTTCCAATTGATAACAAAATTCCATTTTTCGTGGACACGCGGAAATCGGTCAAATACTTGTTCGTAGGTGACCTAGATATTTTCGACATCTGCTACCTATCAATTCTAGCCGTGTGTGTGTGTTCGCCTATGACCCGTTTTCGTATTATTTTTTCTTTCTTTCTTCTTCGTTTTCTCTTTCTTTCTCCCAATTCGCTTGAATGTAAAGAAAGAATTATTCTTAAAACCTAAAATATTTTTCGGCCTTAAATAATTATCAAATGGTTGATAAACCGTAAAAAGCAAATCATATATCTATGAATATTTCTTTCAAATCATCAGGATGCATGGTGCCACATATATATGCCTAAGATAATCCTTTAATCTGTTTATGGGTATTAGTCATTCATTCATTCATCCATTATGCACTTCTGTGACCACCATTCACCCCCATCTTACCATCGTGGTTCATGGTGTCTTTCAAGGTAGAATAGTGCAATGGCTTGTTGCTTTTGTTGAGCTTACCCCGCCCTTCTTCTCAGGTGTTAAAGAGGCAAGGCTTACAAATGGTGGTTTGAATTCAGAGTTTCCTTTCAAGACTTTTTGCCAACCAAGATTACACGACCTAGACTGTCCTGCTATTTACCCATGGGGGGATACAGATTCATACATTTCCCAAGGATATTAACACATGAGTAAATGTATTAAGCCCAACTGGATTTCGAAAAAGGCTCTCACGGTTCCTCAGTCCGAGTCGCTATCTATTACTTCACATTACCTTCGTTAGTCTTAATTAAATATAAAAAAAAACTTACGTCTGAAAATCTAAAGATTAACAACATATTGCAAGCAAATTAGAAAGAGACAGCTGAACTTCGACATATAATAAGAACGGAAGCTTCAGAAAATTTAACACTCACATCGAGGGCAAGAGAGACAGAAGGAGGCAAAGGTCCACTTACCTGACAGGCTTGTATGAATAAATGGCAGAACTGGGAGTGGAATCTTGGCTTAGGGAGAAACGTTGCTAAGGGTTACAAGGGATAGGAAGTTGCGGAGAGGCATGATCACCAACTTAATGAAAGGACACGTCACGTAAAATAACAAGACGATACTTTTTACGGCATGTATAAACTTGTATAATTATATTTTTAAAGACTCACACTTGAACGATTAGCAAAATAAAACGCCATTTTGATGGCTTGAGTAATACAAACAAATGATTCAAAAAGAATTATTACATACTACTACAAAAAGGGAAGAATAAATACTTATAGAGACGCATGGGAACAAAACTTTTAATATTAGTAAAGACTTAACAGAATATGACATTGTTTTGGATAGTATATGTTGACTAGTGTTTATATAATACTCTACAGGACATGACGGGGAAGAACTTTCTACTGTTATTAAGTAATAGACTGACCCTTTTGTGCATTTATTATATTTGTTTAGCAGGCTTATTTTCTTTGAGAAGTGTATCTCTGCTCGGACTTCTTTGGTTTGATCTTTGAGGTCAGATACAAGACAAAACAAAAGAAGGCGATTTTGATTGGCTTAACGAGCATGAGATATAGTAAGGTTTTTGGGCAGTCGAGTCTTAACCGTCGAATAATGTAGACGTCTTCTCTGTCGTCTCTGGATCTGCTGCGCAGTCGTGGGGGGGGGCGACAACACTGCATAGTTAGAAATATATACGCCAATGTTAATAAAATAGTTAAATTTAAATTATCTTTGTTGATGTCTTTCTTCTTTCGTCACCCGGCAGGGAGAAGACGACAGAAGATACCACAATGTATTAATTGGCGGAATGACCAAGAGAGCCCCCCCCCGCCAAAAAATAAAGACGGCTATACAATCCATTTAGTGCATATGAATATAATAATTAGAAAATATATTGTAAATCTCCAATATAAAACCTTCATATTGTGTCGGAACAAAAGTTCATAACGTTTTTTAAGTGAATTTCAAAGAGAATGTTTACATATTGTACAGGCATTTTTCAGCCACATTTCTAACTCATCTTGGATATGACGATAAACTACATCCGGTAACACGGCATCTGATCGGGTGAGTGGATGTTTTTAGTGCCGTGGAATCACCTCTTAATTTTTGTTTTTCTCAGGTCCACCATGACCCTGGGTGGTAGCACTTGTCAATGGGTTATTTAATGCCGACAATTTTTTTTTTATTGCTGGTAATATTTTGTTTTGTCAAAAATCTGTTTCTGGTAATATATTTCCTTCAAAATTGTATTGGTGGTAATCATTTTTCAAAAAAGTATTGCTGGTAATTGTTAACTATTTTCCCATAGTTGGGACCCTAACAGGTGCTACCACCCCGGGTCAGGGTGGATCTGGGAACACCAGCAATTAAGAGGTGGTTCAACGCTCCTCAAAGCCTCCTGATCAGAGGCCTTGCTGTTGGACGTAGTTTAACGTCTTACCAAGGACGCGGATGTAGTTTATCGTCTTACCCAGGACGAAATATAGCAATAGAGATGAGGATAAGAGTCCGAATAATGTAAATAATGCAAGTAATATCTCCTGGTCATGTAAATATTTAAGGCTTCAAATTCTGAGTACTCTTAAGTAGAATCAGTTTATTATACCTGATTTAATTTTGTTGTTATGATAATCTAAATTTATTTGATCGTTTTTCGTGGTTTGTTTCCAGTGGACACCGAGTTTTAAACTCTTGTTAACGCAGTTTATCTTATCTTTCCTTATCTTTCCTAGATTTTAAGCTGTGGAGTAAGAAGAGTACTAATTGTTTGCCAGTTAGTAGGATTGATCGTTATTACAGATTAGTGAGTTTGACCATTCTCGGCTTCGCCACACTAGTGACTTTGTAGCGAACAAAGCGGCGACCCTACTGAATTTACCGGTGCAGAGATGGCCTGATTATCAGTTTGGTATCGATGAATAAAAGAAGCCCATATGTTCGTAGACGGTGATAATAATACCTCATCTCAGGGATATAGAGACCAACACGTTGTGAATATAGCAATGAAGATGATAATAAGAGACCGAATAATGTAAATAATGCAAATAATCATAATACCTCATCTCAGAGATATAGAGGATAGTTAGAAATATATACGCCGACGTTAATAAATTAGTTAAATTTAAATTGTCTTTGTTGATGTCTTTCATCTTTCGTCACCCGGCAGGGAGAAGACGACAGAAGATAGAGAAGATACCACATTGTATTAATTGGCGGAGTGACCAAGAGAGCCCCTAGAATAGGGCGGCTATAAAACCCATTTAGTGCATAACATCTTTTTTTTTACTCCAGCAGTTTTACGATTATTTCTTTACGCTGAGAAAAAAAATATATTTACAAGTACTTTCTGGAAAGTTCTTGGCCCTAACAAAAATCCCTTTCCCAGAGTAAATTCTGATGTTTGTTCAGTTGAAACTATTTTAGGTAAAAGCGTCCCTGTCTCTTTTCCAATTGATCGACAAAACTTTCCTTCTGGATTTCTCTCTTACTTCGTCTATAGTAAATAAACTAACGGTTCAAATGACAATTTCATATTTCTCAATATTTAAGCCTTTAAATACAACAGCCGGGACACTGCAAATAGTGTAAATAATTACACTACCACATCTCAGAAATATAGTCAGATTTTTAAAAAGACGGGTATGTTTTAAATGAACATGTGATAGGTCCTGACCTGGCATCTTGACTCCAGTCACTTTCCCACACTTTCTGCCCATATCTTGATATCAGGGTTTTGTTTCTTAAGCTTCCTTTTAGCACAGTTTAACCTCTCAAGGGCTCAAAATGTCCTTCAACAAGAAATCTATTGGTTTAAGGTCCTGATCTGGCATCTCGTCTACAGTCACTTTCTTACAGACGTGATGTGGCTTCCCTCTGTCTTTTCTACAAATATTTTCATGGTAACTGCTCTGACGAGCTGCTTTCACTTGTACGCCAACTGAATGAATTTAAGCGTGCTACTAGGTTGGCATCTCGGTCCCACCCTTTCACTGTCGAAACACTTAAATATAACCGCCTCTTCTACTCTAACATTTGTTTAATGTTTTTCCATTCATCAACACTTTCACATTCTTTCGACTATCTCCCTGGACTTCTTCCTTTGCGCATATCAGGGTTTTGTTTCTAAAGCTTCCTCACCAATATTGAATATTTTAAAGTCGGCTTACACTTAGTAGATATGCACATTACATTTAAAAAAAAACAACATTTTATTACATTTATATTTATATATATATATATATATATATATATATATATATATATATATATATATATACACAAAGAAAATATATGCAGATGAATCAAGAAAATGTCTGCAATGAGAATCGAACCTATTAATCGTATTCTGCCTGATCACCTTGCAAATTACAGTGTGGGTCAAAAGTAGGCTTACACTTAGTAGGTATGCACTTTATTTTTTTAAAAACATATTACATTTATATTTATTTGTTACAATCATATTTGTTCAAAGCTGTTTATATACATTTGTTTATCGCTTTACTTACAGTTTTAGCCCAATTTTAATCTTGCTTAAAATGTCCTTCTTCAACAAGGCAATATTCCTCGAACCTCTCCAAAACTCTATGCCACACAGCACGACACAAATCCAAATTTGCGTCAATTTCAATAAATTCTTCCGAGATGTAATCTTTTACACCGTTCACGGTGTGGGGATTTCTTTCATAAACCATTTTCTTTACTACAGCCGCCAAAAAAAAGAGATCCATTGATGTTAGGTCCTGATCTGGCATCTCGTCTACAGTCACTTTCTCACAGACGTGTTGTGGCTTCCCTCTGTCTTTTCTACAAATATTTTCATGGCAACTGCTCCTACGGGCTATTTTTCACTGGTTCCCACCAACTGCATGAATTTAAGCGGGCTACTAGGTTGGAATCTCGGCCCCACCCTTTCGCTGCCGAAACAGTTAAGTGTAACTGCCTCTTCCACTACAACAGGTTCTTCTCTCGCACTTCTCGACAGTGTAACCCCCTTTCTCTTATTTGCTTCTCTGATAATTATAATCTTCAAATATTTAAATGTAATGTCAATCGATATCGCCTTGATCTTGAGCCCCATTTTTCTCTATCCTTTACTCAAACACCCCACTTTACTCTTAGTTTCACTCTCTGTAACCCTTTCAAAACGTCTGCTATGACGAGCTATTTTCACTGCCCCCCCCCGACTGCATGAATTTAAGCGTGGTACTAGGTTGGCATATCGGTCCCACCCTTTCACTCTTGAAACGGTTACATGTAACCGCGTCTCCTACTTCAATAGCTTCTTCTCTCGCGCTCCTCTTACTTGCTTGCCTGATAACTATAATCTTCAAATATTCAAATGTAATGTCAATCGGTATCTTCTGATACCTTGATCCGGATCACTGTCCTTCTCTTTATCCTTTCCTCAATCACCCCGCTTACTCTTACTTTCACTCTCTGCAACCCCTTGCTTGCTAGTGGCACTTCCGCCTTGCTTGGGGTGAAATGCTTAAAAGAAGATAGATAGATAGAATCTTTAAATATTCAAATGTAATGTCAATCAACATCTTCTGGTGCCTTGATCTTGATCCCCGTCCTTCTCTTCATCCTTTCCTCAAACACCCCTCTTTACTCTTACTTTCACTCTCTGTAACCCCTTGCGTGTTAGTGGCACTCCTGCCTTGCTTGGGGTGAAATGCTTAAAAAATAATTCGTAAAAGAATTAGGACCAATAACTCCTAAATCATGGATTGATTTGATATTGTATCGATATTATAAACAGCGTCCCATCTCTAAGTCGATAAAAAAAATCATCATTTTTTTGCATGATAACACAATGTTTGAATAAACTTGTAACTGTGAGAGTATACGAATATTTGATAACGAGCTTCACAAACACGTTAGAGGATCGGGATATATCATTCAACTAGTATCGCCGGTTGGCTAAACCAAAGAATTCAAACGTCGATTAGAAATAGTGATGATTAATTACAGACCCCCCCACACACACACATACCAAAAAGAAAATTGGGACCGAGACTGTATTAAATAATATTACGCCCAGTTAATCAGTGGCTTGTTCTAGAATCAGCATACGAACTATTGGATCTTGAAGGAAACGCTGGTATTTATTTTATTCTTTTTTTTTTTTTGCGATGTGAAACCGAGCGAATATGACACAAATTGAGGTTTGTGGCGCAAAGGTCAAGAGTTCGGATTTCGATGAAGGAGGAATGATGTTCTTGAAACGAAGAGTGAGAAAGGCACGAGAGGTGGAGGAAAAGGAGGAGTAGGGGAGAGGAAACCATTCTAATTTGATAATGAGGAAAACCAACTACGTTCTTCTTTTTGATACCGTGCTATATATAAAAAAGAACTGCTCGAAAGTCTTCTTTTTCTTCTGTGTGCCGCGTTCTTTCAGGACGTGGGCAATTATGGCTCTCCACAACTTTCTCTATTTTGTAGTGTGTTTTGTCGTTTCACCATTCCTGATAAAGGAGGCACGGTGGTGTAATGGATAGCGGTTTGGATTGAGGAATCGGAGAGCCGAGTTCGAATTCCAGTCGAATCCATTACATACACTTACGTGCTAATACCCTTGGAAAAGGTATGAATCCTCTTCCTCTCCCTCCAGCTATGGGTAAATAGCAGGAGAGACTGGGTTCTATAGCCTTGGATGGCAACTGGTCTAGGAGAACAACAACTCTGAATTCAAAACCTGCGGAGGGTCGTTTAGGGACCTTGTGGCACGTAGTACACCAGGTCTCTGTATTCGGCCCTTCAAAAAGTGTGAATGGTCCTGCACAAAACCTTCACCACTATAATCAAATCTCATGTGCTATACATGCGGGATGGGGACAGCTTGTGAATTCCAAATTCCCATGAAACTCCAATATTGGAGCCGGCTCAAACCACCCCGGGTGAATGCCGTTACAAGAACAAGAGAGAGAACATTCCTGATCTGCAATCCATTTACACAGACTCATTACTTAGGATACTCTCTCTTTACTGGTGTCCATCTTGTCTTTAATATATACAGCGATTGTAAAAATTCTCCAAGCCTTCTTTTCTTATATAGTATAGCTTAGGCGCATTTGTGGTTATTCAACACCTACAGAGCCTTCCTTTATACTTTTGCCGTTTCTGGGCGTGTTGTAACCTAGGGAAGGCAACTGAATAGAATAATTAAAGATTGGTAAGGAACGATAATACTTAGGACATGAACAACGCATATATGATTCGCCAGCGGCGCGTAGAAGAAGTAATCAACTGCTAGAAGTGAGTCAAGAGAATTCCAACTGAAGACCGCAGACGATATATACCAACTGTCAGATGTGAAAGAAGTCTGAATTTAATGTGTGGTTCTCGAGCCCGTAAGCTCAGTCAAAAAATTCCCGTACACCCCGTATAAAACGGGGTCGTGTAGGTGTTTCCCGAGACGGGATTCTGCTCTTCGGCATAGCCCCATCTAGGGACGCTCTCTGCACAGAAGCAGATAGCTTAATCAGCCTAGCTCAAGACGAATCTCTAACTGCAGACCGCAGACCTTCACAGACAGTATTCACGACTGTATTTATGAGAATGATGACATACCCATTATCGTCTGTATGTATGTTACAACAGGAAGAGAGCGTGTTATCTAGCGTGATCAACAATTTCTACAAGGTCAGCACGCTCTCAAGCCCTCGGCCACGATGACTTGTGACTTCGTGCTAGCACAATTATCGACTGTGTTCTGTCTACCCAATTTCACTCA
Organism: Acanthosepion pharaonis; assembly: GCA_903632075.3. Classification (NCBI taxonomy): domain Eukaryota; kingdom Metazoa; phylum Mollusca; class Cephalopoda; order Sepiida; family Sepiidae; genus Acanthosepion; species Acanthosepion pharaonis. The sequence goes on along the minus strand of CAHIKZ030005489.1, from coordinate 752,440 downwards.
CAAGGCTTGGGTCAACCTGTGGTATGCTTTTCAGGAACTTTCCAAAGGTGCCGCATGCTGGGATCCATCCCTCCAGTTAGATAACATCAAGAATTCTCCTTCCTGAAGAATCGACCATGGTGAGATTCGAACCCAGGTGTCATAGTCAGAATGCTAATGTTCTAACCAGCCGGCCACGTGCCCAAATTCGCTGTCAAAGGATTGATATTACATACGTATTCGGGGTTTGGTGCGATTCCTCTGTTAAAACAATTCCCAGATATCTACACTTTGTTTGTACTTGGGAATCTTGATGTGGTGTAATGGTTAGCAATTAGAACAATTACGACTGAGTAGTGAGATCGATCCTCACTGGGTGCCCTCTACTTTCGGCCTTGTGCCACATCTAAGCTACGCTTGGAAAATCACTATGTACATTTTTGTACTTGATTTATTTGGGAATCTCTAATACGTAGCGTGCTTCTTGGGCAGTTTCTCACCTATATAACATTATGTATGTGTGTTGTGTGTGTGTGTGGGGGGTCTCTAATTAATCCTCGCTATTTCTAATCAACGTTTGAATTCTTTGGCTTAGCCATCCGGCGATACTAGTTGAATGACATATGTCGGTACTCTACCGTGTTTGTGAAGCTCGTTATCAAATATTCGTATACTCTCACAGTTACAAGTTTATTCAAACATTGTGTCATTATGCAAAAAGATGATGCTTTTTTTTATCGATTTAAAGATGGTGAGATTCGAACCCAGGTCCCATGGTCAGAGTGCGAATGTTCTAACCAGCCGGCCACGTGCCCAAATTCGCTTTTATGCGATTGATATTACATGTCTTGAGGTATCGGTGCCACTCTTCTGTTAAAACAATTCCCAGATATCGACATTTTTGTACTTGATTTATTTGGGTATCTCTAATGTGTCGTGTGCTTCTTGGGCAGTTTCTCACGCTAACACCTGTATAACATTATGTTTTCATAGAAGTGATGGTTTGTCCGTCACAAATTTAAAAAAAAAATGAAAATTTAAGGCAAAAACACCTCTCTGTGGCTGCTCGGTCTCACGTTGATAGCTGACTTGAGATGGAACAAATACATTGAGTCAATTGCTTCGTCCACCGCAAGGAAAGTTGGCTCCCTGTGCCGCGCGAGGAAATTTTTCTCTCCGGAATCGATCCTCCAGATCTACAAATCAACAATTCGCCCTTGCATGGAATATTGCTTCCATATATGGTCTTCTGTTTGCTTCGGGGTTCTTGATAAGATCCAGAGGCGGATATGCAATATAATTAGCCCTGTTCTGGCATCTCGTCTACAGTCGCTATCTCACAGACGCGTCGTCGCCTCTCTCTGTCTTTTTTACAAATACTTCCATGGTAATTGCTCCGAGGAGCTGCATTCGCTGGTTCCCAGGCTCCATGAATTCAAGCGCCCTACGAGGCTGGCATCCCGCTCTCACCCTTTTCACCCTCGAAACTATTAAATCTAGCCGTCTCTTCTACTCCAATAGCTTCATATCTCGCACCTCTCGCCTGTGGAACTCCATTCGCTATTCCAGTTTCCCTGAGAGCTATAATCTCCAGCTATTCAAATGTAATGTCAATCGACATCTCCAGTTGCCTTGATCTATCCACTATCCTTCTCCTCATCCTTTCCTCTATCACTCCTATCTGATCTTGCTCCAAATCTTCTGTAACCCCTTGCGTCATACTGGCTTCACGCCTTGCCTGGGGCGAAACGCTTAAAAAAAAAAAAAAAAAAAAAAAAAAAAAAAAAAGAGATAAGGCTGTAATGACGGATTTTGTAAATGCCTTCATCAGTATTTGCGATGAATAATTGTTAAGAAGAATTCAAACCAGAAGGAAGGTACTTAGGTCACCTCGTACGTGGTGTAGTTGTTAACAAGCTTGTCTCTCTAGAACAATTACAACTGAGCAGTGAATTAGATCCTCACTGGAAGTCCCATACATTCGGCCTTCGGCCACATCTAAGCTAGGCTTAAAGATATCGCTTCAAGTGAGATACTGATAAAAGATGGCAAGCAAAACGATGAAAATCTTGGGAAATGTAAGACTTCACTTACTCCTTAACTGTTTACAGTTGTTCTGGGCCAAGTTCTGCAGATTTCTTTCGACAGCATCGCGAAAAAAGGTCTCCTTTTGTAACCTCGCCAGAGTGGTCGGTACACTCCACAATGCCCGACTGAGCTTGACTTTAGTATCTGTTTCTGATATGAGGTATTATGTACATTATTTACATTATTCGGATTATTGTCCTCGTCTTTGTCGCCATATTTATTACAACGTTTCTGCCATTGTACGCTCCGGCCTTCATCAGGTGGTTCATATGGTAGGCCACAAAAATCTCCTGAGCCGACCAAGCATAAAAATGAATACAATATGCGAATCAGTAATAAGGAGTGCCAGAGAAAAGCGATAATAACAGCAAAAATTGGAATATGAGATCTGGTAAAAACTTGTGTTGATAACAGCAAAAATTGCAATATGAGCGCGGGTAAAAAATGATTGCTGAAGTCATTAGCTTTATAATACCCAGAAATTCATACCCAGATGTCCTCAAGGACACATGGCACAGTGGATAAAGGCATTAGATCCAGTGACAGGACCCAAAGAGTGTGAGTTCAATACCCGGTTAAGGCTACCTGGTTAAGGCAGTGGAGAACTTTCAGAGGGGAATTAACAGGAGATAACTGATAACTGACATCCATAACTGACAAAGTGTGAGTTGAATACCTGGTTAAGCCGTTGGAGAACTCTGAGAGTGGAATTAACAGGAGATAACTGACATCCATTAGACATGACACATGGAACTAGAACAGTCTACCCGAGTGAGCGAAATAAAGGGTTCAGTTCAACAGTCCAACCACTTGAAGATGTGGTATTATGTACATTATTTACATTACTCGGACTATTGTCCTCATCTTGACGCCATATTTATTACAACGTTTCGGCCGTTGTACGCTCCGTGGTTGTAATGTCGAATTTAACACTTTATTTCGCTTACTGGGGTAGACTGTTCTAGTTCAACGTGCCATTTGAAGGAAAAATATTATCAGCAATAAATTTTTTATGGAAAAAATATTATCAGCAATACTGTTTTTGGAAATAATTTTTATCAGCAACAAAAATGTCATTAGCATTAACTAACTCATTCAGGTTGATATGCCGTAAAACAAACCAAACTATACCGAATGTTTAATGATAAGAAAATGGTTAATATTTAAATTAGCATTACAATGAAGAGAGATGATGCATAAATATAAGAGCAGAAAGACACGGTATATAAAATTAGGAAGCTGTGAAGGCCCATAATCGTCATGAAGAGACATGGTACGTAAAGATAGATGGATAAATAGAATCATGAAACCCACACCTACTGCAATATTTTTTCCTTAAAACCCATCTATTCGAAGTGATGAGGCTTTTTATTTTCATTGAACAATGTCGCCGGTATGAAATGCTTTACAAATAAATAAAGTAAAATCGAAATCATTTTGAATAGATAACGTTTGCATACTTCATTGTGAACGAATTGCTGCGATGAATGTTGCAATTCTGGAACGTTAATTATAAATACCTTTTACAATGTGTGATAAAGAATGAACACTTCAATACAATGGCGTGTTGATGTTCAAACATTAATTAATGCCTTTATTTGTAATTAAGTTAAAACAAAGATGTCGTCTGGCTTCTCTACTTGCTTCTTATTAAATCCTAAAACTTACACAAAAGCTGTCTCCCCACTGAAAAATAAATATCGCAGGGATTTTTTGTTTCTTTTTGTAAGCAGTATTAGTTAGATTTCTGCATTTAAATTGCTTGGCATTTAAATTGCCTGTATGTGTATTTTGACTTGGAAAAATGTCTTCTTCAACTGCAGCATTTTTAAAGCAGAGAAATAATACAGAATGAATTAAAAAGGCGGGAAAGGTGCTAACAAAAACGGAAATTTGGGCTAAAAAGAAGTTAAAAAAAATCAAAAACAGAATAATGGAATACAGTAATAAAACAAGAAGGGATAGCTTGGCAACGCTACAAAATTCTTCGCTGGGCACCTCGAGGCGGTGTAATGGTTAACAAGCTTGTCTCTCTAGGACAATTACAAGTGAGTAGTGAGTTCGATCATCACTGGGTGCCTCATACATTCGGCCTTGTGCCACATCTGAGAAATGCTTGTAAAATCACTTTGGGTACCTCGAGGCGGTGTAATGGTTAGCAAGCTTGTCTCTCTAGAACAATTACGACTGAGTAGTGAGTTCGATCATCACTGGGTGCCCCCTACTTTCGGCCTTGTGCCACATCTGAGCTACGCTTGGAAAATCACTACAAAATACTTCGCTTTAAAATCCGGTGATAAGATTTTCTGTCTTTTGAATTTTTATAAAGATAAGACTATCAGTGACCTGTTGGGTCATTGACTGTTCAGGTTATAAAACATTGAAGTTGATTTTAACATTCCATTGAAATGAAAGTTAATTTTATTATGATTCAGTTAAATATTTCAATTCGTTCTCATCATCATTGGTGTTATACCGGAACATTACCTATTCTATTGTAATAGACTCTCCCAATCACATAATAAGTAGTAGTAGTAGTAGTGGTCGCCAGTTGGGCTCAGTGGAGTTGAGTGAGTCAGTCGATGTCGGACATTAAGGTATGAACCACCACAACTAGATTGCTGCGTCATTAACTATTATTTCATGTTCCTAACGTTTTTTTACGTCGGACCCTTTTAAGACCGACTTAGTGAAATACAAGCCTCCATTATGAAACTACCCTACAACAATTGGTCCGGATTACGAGTTCATGTTTGACGTTTTATTGAATGTTTTACAGCGTTTAATGAGAATAGAACTTCCGGGATAAACTTTAAATCAGATTAATTTAAAAAAATCTTTTAATATGCCAAAAATATTTGAAAATTATATTGAGTTGAAAATATTTTTATATATGCTAAAAAATATCTTTTAAATATTTAAAGTATTGTTTGTTTAAAGAAAGCTGGAATCTAAATAATTACTTTTACAAAAAAATGGACGAAATGTTTCTCTTTGTGTCTCTCTTTAACTTAAAAACAATTAAAACGAGTAAAAATATGTCTGTTTAAAGAAAGTTAAAAAAAAAAATTAAATCATTATGCGCCGGATGGACGCACCAGGTAAGTCAGGGGTCGGCAACTCATTCGACCCCCGCGGGCCGGATCGTGTTATAATGACGGGTTGCGGCGGGCCGGACGAAGCCATTAATGAAAAATAAGGAAAATTACATATGCAGACCCGTGTCAACCTAAATATTTAAAACCATAATGAAAATAAACATTGAGAAATCAGAAAAAAAAAAAAAAAAATCTAAAATTAAAAAAAAACAGAAACAAAAATTACTTTTCCTCAAGGAACGTCAAAATACTTCAAAGTGAAAAAAAATCAACTGAAGTGAAATGGATGAAATTGTGACGTGTAGGTTTGAAACTGTTATTGAAAATTGTTCCACAAACGAACCACACACACACACACACATAAAAAAAAACAAAAAACAAAAAAAAAGCACATATATCCATACATACGAGTACGAATAGTTGCAAACATATACACTTACGTACGTACACATGCGGTATCATCCACACATTCATGAGGCATGTATGTATAATGCGCGTATGTTTAACTGTCTTTAGATTTCTGCTACCTCGCATGTCAGTCCCCCCCTGGCGTCTTTCACTTTATCGTTCCTTTCGCTTCTGTTATCTTTTAATGTAGCCAAGGGTCATAACAAATATGTATCCATTATTTGACATTAAACGTAGGCAACGCAACTTGGTAAAATAAGTCTCATGAAAGATAACTGGTAGATAGTCTAAAAATAGAGTCATTGGTAATCAGGCTCGCGGGCGGGCCAAAATGCCTTCGCGGGCCAGATCCGGCCCGCGGACCGTAGGTTGCCGACCCTTGACATAAGTACTCGCGCAATCACAGACTTTTAGTATAGTACCTCCCACAATAATTAAGAGTAAAAGTTCTCCATAGGTATAAAAAGTTGAGAATCATTGATCTATATTATAAAATAGTCATTTTCCAATTAAATATTTTAATTACAGCTACAAATATTGGAATTCTAGTAAATTTAAAAAAAATCTGAGCCTCAAAATAGCTAAAGCTGCTCGAATAATTCGAAAAATGTAAGAAATCAAAAATATCTTCGCTGGCGTTTAAAATATGAAGAGGCTGAGATAGACGGTCGGCAGATGTCGAGTAGGTGGTTTTAAAACGAGGGGAGATAATCCCGCCACAGTCAGTTGAAAACATTCGAAAGACCTTGTCATATGATCTGGGGATCATCTCAAAATTCTCCACAAATTCCCAAGAAGGGTCTGTAATGTAGTCGACCCTGAACAGACCTTTCGACTTCAGTTACTTTCTCACCGACGTGACATGGCTTCCCTTTGTCTTTTCTATAAATATTTTTATGGCAACTGTTCCGACGAGCTTGTTTTCCATCTGGTGCCCAGACGACATCGATTTAAGAGTGCTACTAATTTGGCAACTAGACCACAATGTTTTACTGTCGAACTAGCTAGACACAACCGATAATTCTGCGCTAAAAGGTTCTTTCACACCTGTGGAAATCCTTTCCGATTTCTTACTTCCCTGCAAACTACAAACTTTAAAAATTGAAATGCAACGTCAATCGTTATCTTCTGTCTTCTTGAATCCGGTTCATTTTTTCTCCTTTCCTTAATCCTCCCCATTCTCAGTCTTCTCATTCTCTTTCACTCCCTGTATCCACCCCCACGCGCTTTCTAGTGGCCTAATCCTCTTGCTTGGGACGAAACGATTAATTATGTATATATAAATTAACCACAAATTTAACAACATAGATAAAATTAATATATAACCCCATAAATCAAGCTCTACCCACATTTCTTGCCCATACATGACAAACATGATTTTGGAGGTGTTGAGGTCTCACACTTATATTACATACCCATAATAATATATACACTTACACACTTCATACATACTCCCAAAGAACAAATGATAACATACATTTAATACGCACACATCTCCTTCCTAGCATGCGAAAAAACTATCAAAATGGCCACGGGAATTCTGAGTCGAATGAATCTCCACAGACTATCTTAAAAAGAACATAAAAGAGGCCGTTTGGCCTGTTAGACATTTTCATGACGGTCGTCTTCGAGTATAGAATCCAGAGGTTGGCAGTGAATATTTCGGAGACAGTAGGAAAGCGTAGTGCAGGTTTGCAGTGGATATCGCAGCAAAGTAGCAGAGCATAGTTCTTCCGTCTGTCATGTTCGCCGGACAAGTTGCCTCTGGTCCTTCCGGGTAGGAAAACAAAGATGGCCGCCTTTATACACGACGGATCCAGTGTTCTGCGGCTCCTGATTGGTTAATCTTCTATTGGTAGACTATAAA
>CAHIKZ030005489.1:662500-740000 GCA_903632075.3 Acanthosepion pharaonis | reverse complement strand
GTGCATATATTGTATGAATATAATTACTAGAGGCGGTGATATATGCGTGTTTTATGTTGTAGCGTTGTTGATGCTATATTTTGGAATACAGTTTCATTCAAGAAATTGTAGGATATATCAACTAATGTCACGAAAGAGCTCTTTCATGTTGTTTGGTTAGTTAGTTAATTTTTTTATCGGTATATCAACACTTCTATGGGTTATTTAATGCCGAAATCTAAATATTTTGATTGGTTTGTTCTGGTTCATTTTGTTTAGCAGCATATCAACCGTTATGGGTTATTTAATGCCGAAATCTAAATATTTTGATTAGTTTGGTCTGGTTCATTTTGTTTAGCGGCATATCAACCTCTATGAGTTATTTAATGCCGAAATCTAAATATTTTGATTAGTTTGGTCTTGTTCATTTTGTTTAGCGGCATATCAACCTCTATGAATTATTTAATGCCGAAATCTAAATATTTTTTACATAATTTCATTCTTTCAACTAAAGATATTTTTGACATAATTGTATACTTCAAAGTAAAAGGTATGTTTTATATATATATATATATATATATATATATATATATATATATATATATATATATATATTTGTTTAGATGATAAAATGTATTATTAATTTTACTATTAAAATGTATTTTTATACTTTTTTAATTCTTACATTGATGTATTATTGGTAATTTTATTATAAAAATGTACTGTTGATTTTTGTTTGGGTGTTCACTCTTTGCCCATAGCTGGAGCCCTAACAGATACTACAACCCCGGTTGAAGGTAGATCCGGGAACGACAATTTAGAGGCGTTTCCACGCTCCTGAAAATATCCAATCTCCCGATTGCTGCCAGATGTAGTTTATCGTCATAGCCAGGACGAAAGAATAAACTTAGAATACAGTAGTATTAATTAATGATCAACGCAAATTTCAGTGGACTGAGTGACGAGGATAGAAGAGACAGCTACATTTACCCGTTTCGACATTAAAAGGGTGGGACCGAAATGCCAACCTAGTAGCACGCTTAAATTCATGCAGTTGGGAAACCAGCGAAAGTAGCTCGTCGGAGTATTTGCCGTGAAAATACTTATAGAAGCGTCAGAGATGAGCCACGGCCCGTCTTTGAAAAAGCGACTGTAGACGAGATGCCAGATCAGGACCTATCACACTGCATATCCGTCTCTGGATTTTGTCAATGACCTCGAGACGCACAGCAGGACACAGGGAGCCATCTTTCCTTGCCGGAGCTGAAGTTATTGAGTCTATGTATTTGTTGCAACACATATCAGCAGACAGCGTGAGACGATGCAGGCGCAACGAGGCACTCCCGTGAAGTTGACCATCTCAGCCATTCTGATAGGAGGCAGGGAGGGTTCTTTATGGTGTGTAAATGAGAGTAGTTTCGTTTTGGAGGCATTGAAGTTTACAAGCCATTTCCCGCCTTAGTCCACCACAGATTGAAGGCCCTTTTCGAGACCGGCGGTCAGGTTATATTTGTCAACGATTGCAGATTTACTATTGAGACAGGAGTAATTAGTAGTGTAATCCGTGTGGATGCCTACTTGGCAACTGGTGACATCGGGAAGGTCGTTAATAAAGATCTGAAACAGTGTCGGATCCAAGATAGAGCCTTGGGGAACGTTCGTGATAAAGGAGGTGGAGGAGAATCCGTTTAGGACAACCTTCATTTCAAGGTTTGACAGGAAATAAAATACAACTGCAATATTATATGTTCTGACCTAGCATCTTGGTTTCAGTCACATTACCACCGCCGTAACGAAGCTTCCCTGTGACTTTATAAATATTTGAATATATATTGAAATGGCAAGAGGTAACCGTAATTTCTATGCTAAATGTTTCTTTTCTCACACTTCTCGCTTGTGGAAATTCTCTTCTGTCTTTTTGCTTTTCCGCGGACATTGATCTTCTTAAATTTAAATGTTTACTGTTATTTAAATATTAATTCTTATAGTCTGTCTACTTGACTTTCTTTTATTGTTCTCTCTCCATTATAATGTTTTCTTTTTCCCGTATTTTTAGCCCCTTGCTACTTAGAGGCTTTATTGCCTTGCTTGAGGTGAAATGATTAAAAATAAACAACATAACGTTGTGACAACGTTGAGGATGAGCGGTCATTTTGATATCAGGTAAATAATTCAATTGCAATGTAACAGGAATATTACCAGAATTTATCTGCATTATTGCAAGAAGGGCCAACAGATATTTCCAAGGCCTGACTTCGTCTGATACTTTTTAAAAATCGAATTGCCAAAAAGGTAGTAAAGACACTAGGACACAAGGGGTTACTAGATGTGGCAGAATTAGAACACAGAAACATTACTAAGTAGTGAGAAAATAGAGAAGTAATTAGGAAGACAGTAGGTAGCCATTGATATTGGATTTCCATTTTTGAAGATTATGTTGTTCATGATGACGGTCGTCTTCGAGTATAGAATTCAGAGGTTAGCAGTGAATATTTCGAAGACAGTAGGGAAGCGTGTTTCAGGTTAGCAGTGGATATTTTGGTAAAAGTGGCAGAGCATAGTTCGTCCTTCTGTTTCTCTTCGCCTGACAAGCTGGAACTGGACATTCGGGTAGAGTAAACAAAATGGCCGCCTTTATACACGACGGATTGAATGTTCTAAGTCTTCTGATTGGTTAACTTTGTATTGGTGGACTATAAAGTGAGTCAAGTCATTTGGGCTGACTCACTAGTATATATATGTATACACAAAAAACTGCAACAGATTAAAGTTTGATGCATGGGACCGGAAGCGAGTTCCACAAGCGGGAAGTGCGAGAAAAGACACTGCTAGTATAGAACTTACGGTTACATCTAGCCAACTCGACTGCAAGATAATGAAACATTTCCACTAATTTAGTAGCACGTTTACTAGAAATTCTAGATATCAAAGAGAAGAGCATTATTTATTCTGTATAATGTGGCTCAAAGCCCAAAAATTGGAAATGGGGAAAGGATGGTCTTATCATTAAACTTAGCTAGCCAAAATCACAGACCCAAATATACCACAATATTCCTTACATCATATTCTTACTCACCATTCTTACTACATCCACCATAATTCCTCAGAATCTCCATGGAGTCCTAACCAATTCCTATATGTACAATTCTTGTCTGTGGAGGAGTGTAATAAAACAACAATTTAAACTGTAAACCCCAATATGTATTTACAATATGAAATAATTCTATTTACAAGAAACTAAATAAAATAGTGTTAGTAATAAAACGCCCCACAATTCTTAACCGTGGAAGAAAAATCAGTTAACTTGAAATCAATGTAGGACTTTAATAATATAAAACACTGACATCTCTGATAACCTAATGAGATGGGTTTATGAGGGCAGAAATAAAAGAGGCCAATGAGCATATAACGCTTAGCTAAGTTTATTTGAAAGAAGATACTAAAGACAAAAATGATCCTAAACTAACCTTATTTCGGGTGGGGTTGCCAATTTTCAATCCAATTAGCGCAATATCCTAATGCCTAACCGGCATCAAAGTGCTACTCTAACTCGGCCCCTCTTACTTGACACAAATGCGCAAGACTCCCCTATATGTTGCCAAATTCCGATAGAGGTAGCCGCCGCCATTCTGTTCTAATCTTGACTTTAAGCAGATGCTTAAATTAAAATATCGGTTGAGAAGAGATAACATTTTCGTTCCCATAGAATTCCTTCTGACGTGTCTCCCAAATCAGGAAACTGATGACGTCTAACCAGCAAAGGAACCCATAATTTTTAACCTACGTCAACGGCGTTACCAAATTGTTACAGACAAATGGAGGCCGAAAATTTTTTCGCACTGTATGCGAAATACGATACTTTAATAAACTTGCCCAAAGGGACTACAACCCTGCAATGAGAGAAGGTGTGATCCAGGGTCTCTAAAATCTCATCACAGCGACCACAGTTTAGAGATTATTCCAAGCTCGCCGAACAAATACTTTTGTCGACCCAGAGGGCCCTATGAATAACCAGCCAGATGAGTGATGCCTTAAAACTATTGATGAATTTCAGCGTCCAAAGCCATATTGAGTGAGCCTCCTGCTTTGTAAGTCCGAGCTCGTATATCAGATCATCTTGTACGGACCCTTTAACTAACACGTAATAAAATGCCCTTCCGGGCAACGTTTGGAAGATGGAGAGGCCATCCGTCGCCCATAAGAGGTGGTTTAGAGAAACTCAGCATTCACGAGAGAAGGAGCACTTGCCTCGGGATAAACGAGAGAGGGGGTTAGAATGGTGGAGGTAACAGATCTCCCGAGGTACCTTGGGGGTCTTGCGTCCAGACCAGAAGAATAACAAGAGACTTAATTATGAAATTAGTGTGGTAGATGGAAATTGAAGTGCGAATTGTTGGTAAAGGAGACCTCATCCGAACAATCACCATGAAAGAATTTATAGAAAAGACACAAGGAAGCAACTTTACGGCGATGGGAAAGTGACTGACGCGGAGATGCTAGGTCAGATCTTTCTTCCTATTTTATCAAGAATCTGTTGTGGCTCGAGTGGCTAAAAGGACGTCAAAATAGCTACAGAGAACTTTTGGAAAAGAGAGCCCTACCACTCATAGAAAAATAAATGGGGAGTAATTTTATTTTGCAGCAAGATAACTGCAGCATCCATGTGGCCAAATCAGTGAAAATTGGATGTGTGAAGCAAATATAACTACTCTGGAATGGTCTGGCAAGAAGTCCAGACTTAAATTTAATTGAAAACATATGGGAAATGCTTGCTTGTTTACGACGGGCCAGAAGTAACCAGAGAGGCTGAACTGTGGCAGCGCATACAAGCTGCTAAAAATAGACTGCTAGAAACACGAAGTGATGTTATTATGAATATGTACGAACATTATGAAGATAGACTGATAGAAGTCATTGAAAAAAGGGTGCTGCCATAAACTATTAGCATTGTTTATGCAATGTCCGAAAAATACTGTCGCCTGTGTAATGTGAAAATTTTTAAAAATTAAAAATACTAATTTGAATTCTGCTTTTCCATTTGTAGTATTGAAACAGTTTTTAAATGTTATTGCCATTACACTAAAACAGTACAGACTGCCTGTGCTACCTAAAACTTGAAAAAATAAAGTGTCTGAAAAATAGTGTCGGCCCCCTGTACATTCTGGAGTTAAAACTTTTTTAGATCGACACAGTGAACCATCTTTCTTTGCAGCTGACCTAGCAATGGCTCATTTCCACTTTATGCTAGCCGAGGATCTTACCACGAAAAGATTGAACGTGTGACTCTGTTAGAGGTTAGCATCAATCATAATGATAGAAGACATAAAAGGGATCTCTCAGATGATTAATAAAGAGCAGTTTGTTTTGCGGGTGTTAAAATTAACAAACCATTCTTTGCCCCAGTTAACAACAGGCTCTAGGTTATTTTTTGTCATCAGCCGCCATTTTGACCTTAATGACCTGATCAGCCTTACTATCGAGACTGGTAAATGGTTGTGTCATACATAGATAGATATGAGCAGACTGAGATAGATAGATATGAGCAGATTGAGATAGATAGATAGATAGATAGATAGATAGATAGATAGATATGAGCAGACAGAGATAGATAGATAGATAGATAGATAGATAGATAGATAGATGGATAGATATGAGCAGACTGAGATAAATATGAGCAGGCTGAGATAGAAAGATAGATATGGTGACTGAGAGAGATAGATAGATATGTGCAGACTGAGATAGATAGATAGATAGATAGATAGATAGATATGTGCAGACTGAGATAAATAGATAGATAGATAGAATGAGAAGACTGAGATAGATATAAGTAGGCTGAGATAGATTGATAGATAGATATGAACAGACAGAGATAGATCGATTGATAGATAGATGTGAGCAGACTGAGATAGATAGATAGATAGATAGATAGATAGAATGAGAAGACTAAGATAGATATAAGTAGGCTGAGATAGATTGATAGATAGATATGAACTGACAGAGATAGATAGATTGATAGATAGATGTGAGCAGACTGAGATAGATAGATAGATAGATAGATAGATATGAGAAGACTGAGATAGATAGATATATAGATAGATAGATTGATAGATATAAGCAGACTGAGATACATAGATGACCGTAAGTTAGCATCAGCCATGCTGACGGAGGGCAGAAAGGGGTCTTTTAGATAATTAATGGAGGGGAATCTTGTTTTGGAGGCTTTACAATTTATGAAAATTATAACGTTAGGGTCGCTAGCGAGGTTTGAACTAATAAACGACATTTTTGCATAGCTTACCCTGAAAAGAGAATTTTGCTTGCATACATAATGAATATACATGCAGTATAAATACATGCAGATTACCGAAAGGAGCAAATGTCATTTTAGGGAATTGAATAGTGGTAGCTTTAAATAATAGTATTTAATTCCAAATTGCTGGATCTATTTCAACAAATATATACATAAAGGGACAACAAATCGGAGATTCGCTCCAAATGCACATGTAAGTTATAAACTGCACGACCGTTCGATCAATACAATAAATTCTTCATAATTCACAATGGAAAGGCTTTGAAAAATAATAACATTTTGAGATATACGTGAATTGAATATTTCCGAGGGCAGATCTCACTAATTGAATGCATTTATATTCTTTACGGGCAAGGCAGGGAATTTGGACCTCTAAGTGCTCAATTCGTTTCGCAATATTTTATGGAAATTGTCCTACACACACACACACACACACACATATATATATATATATATACATACATATATATCCTGCTCATATATATCCTGCTCAATATCAACATTCTATAAATCAGTCGTTTTCGACTAATATCATACCATACATTGCGTGGATTCTCTCTCTCTATATATATATATATATATATATATATAAATATATATATATATATTTATATATATGTGTATGTATGTATTTGTATGTATCCCCTGAAAAATCGTATAGGATTGGTCCAACCATACGGAATAAATTCCATATAATCAAAAAATACTAATCTTAAAATATATATGTGTGTTAATACAGGAGTGTATACAGTAATCAAAAAATACTAATCTTAAAAGTGTGCTTAATACAGAGTAGAGCAAGTATAATTTATTCGAAAATTATGACATAAATATGCTATAAAATCACTACAAAAATAGCCATTTTGTTTCAACACTTCTGGTGTCTTATCAAGTGAATGTGTTGAATGTAGAATAAAGCGTTTTAAAAGGTTCGAATAAATCAAACACCCCTCGCTAGGGGAATCACTGTTACATAAACTGCAATGACCAATCAAAATACAAGTATATGAGAATTCAAAAAAACTTCACAATGAATTTTGATTATAATACTTATTTAATACTTTAATGTTAGGGATAGACTAAAATACAATTCATTCTAACTAATTAATATTACATTTTACAATAAAATTAAAAATTACCAACTTCAAACTTTAAACTTGATCCATATTAAGTTTAAAAACTTATAAAATTATTTAAGGAAGAAACTGACGAAAAAATATAAATGTTTTTTCTATTTATTTTGTTTTTATTGAAAAGCCAAAAATTAAGTTGGAATAAACGTTAAAATCTAATGTTGCTCTAAGTTTTTATACAACTTAGATACATTTGAAATAATGATATGGGAAGGGGAGGGTGTATCTTGACAATGTATGTAATTCTATTCAAAACTATCTATTTATACATTATTTATATTATTCGGACTATTGTCCTCATCTTGGTCGCCATATTTATTACAACGTTTCGGCCGTTGTACGCACCGGCCTTCTTCAGGTGGTTGGAATTTCGAACTGAATCCTTTATTTCTCTCACTGGGGTAGACTGTTCTAGTTCCACGCTTGATGGATGTCAGCTATCAGTTATCTCCTGTTAATTTCCCCTCTGAAAGTTCTCCACTGCCTTAACCGGGTATTGAACTCACACTCTTTAGGATCTAACCAACGCCTTTGTCCACTGTGCCATGTGTCCTTGAGGACACATGACACAGGTATGAATCTGGGTATGAATTTCTGGGTATTATAAACCTAATGTCTTCAGCAACCATTTTTACCAGTGCTCATATTGCAATTCCAACCACCTGAAGAAGGCCGGAGCGTACAACGGCCGAAACTTTGTGATAAATATGGCGACAAAGATGAGGACAATAGTCCGAATAATGTAAATAATGTACATAATACATCATCTCAGAAATATAGACAGACTCTATCTATTTATCTATCTCAGTTTATTCAGATCTGTCTGTCTGATTCTATTCAGATCTATATATCTATCGGAGTCTATTCAGATCTATCTATCTATTTATCTATCAATCTAACTTTCTATCTCAATCTGTTCCTGTTTATCTATTATCTATTCATATCTATCTGTCTCAAGCTGTTCGTATCTATCTATCTATCTATCTATCTATCTATCTATCTATCTATCTATCTTGTTTATCTCTCTCACCTTTACTCTTTTGGATTTTTGATACTGTGCGTAATTATCGATTGATCCTTGTCTTTTCGAAGTTCATTTCTTTGAAATGACCACTAGCAAATTCATTCAGCATTCGAAACATTCTCGCCAATTCCCTTTTTTCATACTGGCGAACGTTACACTACCCCCCCACTCATATACACACCAATTAAGTTAAGCAACCTAGAACCAGATCAGTCCCTTGATGATTGACTGCTTGAGAATACCAGATGCCGTTAGCTTGTTTGTTCGAATCATGTAACGGCTAATTGATCAGAGTTGGAAACCCCAAAAAACCGAATTCCTATTTCAATCGAGTAGATTATATTCCCTTACGCGCTAATAACCTTGGGAAATATATAAATCCCTTTCTTCTCTCCACCAGCTATGGATTAATTAGTAGGAGTTGATCAGTAAATCCTTATTATCACGACAAAAATGTTTATCTGTATGCCATGTCTAGCATGTCTCTAAGGTCAGCGAATATGTATGCTGTGTTCGTATCATAGTATTGATTTTATCCTGAGGTTGAATTACCATTATCCAGCAATTCTTTCAATTCTTTCGTTATCCAGCTCTTCATTTTAGAGAATCTATGATCAGCTCCTTGGATCAAATTATTACTGAGCTCTACGTCAGTCGTTTTTCTGTTTAAAATCAGAGTATCTGTTGGAAATTGAAATAAAAAAAAAATTCATTAATGTCTCATATGTACACTTATTTTGTAGATAAGCTGTATTTTATTTTAAAAAATTGTATCCAAGCGACAGCCGTCCTGGGTATGACGATAAACTGCATCCGCGTCCTGGGTAAGACGATAAACTACGTTCAAGAGCAAGGCCTCTGATCAGGAGTTTATGAGGAGCGTGGAACCACCTCTTAATTGCTGGTGTTCCCAGGGCCACCCTGACCCGGGGTGGTAGCACCTGTTAGGGTTCCAGCTATGGGCAAATAGTTAACACCGAAACTGAAAAGTGTAAAAATAGGTTTTGATTCGAGAAATACTTTCTAAAAATTATTACGAGAAATAAATTTTTGTAGAAAAATAAAACTATTACCAGAAGCAATACGTTTTCGAAAAAATATTACCAGCAACACGTTTTGGAAAAAAAAATATTACAAGAAATAGATTTTTGACAAAACAAAAATATTACCAGGAAAAAAAAAGTTGTCGGCATTAAATGACCCATTGAGGTTGATATGCTGTAAACCAAACCAAACCAAACCAAACCAAACCAAGCGGAAAAATATTAACTGACGTGTTGTCTGATAGTTTAATAATTTTTTTTTTATCGAAGACGTTTATTCTCGGATATATTAAAGTTGATTTTTTTATATCTTAGCGGGAAAAGGAAAGAATCAACTAATCTGTTTATTTTGCCCATATAAGGTCTATAGCATGTAAATTGATTCATTTGAGATGAGCCAACACTTGGAGATGTTCATAAAAGTACGAGTTTGCGATTTTCGGGCAGTATTTTTAGCATCAGTTGGGGACCTTTGTGACCGTCTTCAGCCAGAAGGGAGAGTGACGTTATCGCCCTCGCCCACCTCAAGAAGGTACGTCAGAGCACAGCAAAAATCATTTAATCTCCATGACGACCGATAACAAAAGAACGGAGGGAAAGATCTCTTCACAAGGAAAGCGCTTTTCTGAGCCATAATGATGCATTCTTAAATATCCGGCAGTGTAAACCGAAATTTAAAAGAGTTAAATTTAAAACCTGGTATTAAGAGCCCTAGTAGTCGCTTAAAGCATTGAAAAAAATACAACAGTTCTAGTGAAAAGAGCTAAGATATACTTTTCGTTTCGCTAGTAAGTACAAAAATCATTTTTCTACGTTTGCTATTAAATGGCTGGTAATAATTACATAGCATTTAAACCTACTATTAGATCAATTAAATTGTTGTTCATTTATGTCTACACCTAAATGTTGTATATATTGTATATGCTTGTGCAAATTAATTGAGAAAAAATGAATAATTACGTTATTATTTACTTTTTTCCATATTTTCCCAATGAAACATGACCTAGTGCACATGTTAGTACTTCGTATATCCATTCCACAACGTAGTTCCTTGCAGATTGGCCACAGATTCTCGATTGGATTTAAATCAGGAGTGATGCCGGGTAAATCTATATTAGTTTGATTTGCTCACTGGTAATGCTTGCTAGTGTGTTCGTACAGCGTTACAATTTTCGTATGCTTCCTTGGAGTAACGTACATCGCAGATAATAACTGTAGGACAACTAATCAACAGTTTAGACAATAGTATCTGGGCTTGATAAAAGCCTGATGCAATCAAAGATGGTGGAATTTTTTTCAAGGCCAAACACCCTGAAAATAGATTCATATTATTTCACGCCACTGTAAATGACCTAAAAAACAAAGAGCAAAAAATAGAAATCGATTTCACCTTGTAACTCCAGTGGATCTAAAACTGAGCGGATGGTGAAAGAAAATAAAATAAAGCGGTTGTTTCAATTAATTTGTACAAGGGTTTAAAAACTTCCTCTTTCTTATTTCCATAATCATCGAGTGTTTTGTCGTTTGATTTCCTTTATTTTCTGTTTTACATTGTTAATCTTCATATAGGACTTGTTGTCGCTTGTTGCGAAACGGGAGGAATTTCTCGATAATACATTAACAAGTTGCCCCCATATGTTTTAGTTCTTTCAAACTATTATCATCACGTAAACGTTCGAGATTAAAACATCCTTGTCTATGGCCAGAGTATTTGGATTATCTGCCTGGGATGAAAGCGTAATTCTCTCTTACCTCTATGTATTGCACTTAGGATAAGAATGTTAGCGAGATATGTTTACGATTAGAGTGTCCTTCGGAACCTCTGTCAATGGTCAGCTGCAATTGGCAGTTTGCCTAGGATCAAAGAATCATTCTCCATCACTTTCCACAGAGGATCGAAGCATCAGTGTTTTGTTCATCGGATCAGATTATTAGTGAGGCTTGCCTAGGATCAAAATCTATTAATCTTTGTCTATGGTCAGTGTATATGGTCAATCTGCCGCGGATGAAGGAGCCATTCTCTGTCACTTCCGTCGGGGATTGGAGAAATGTGCGGCTTGTGTCACATTAAGATTACGCAGGATCAGAGTGTCCTTCTTCGGAAATGCCCTTTATGATCAAAGTAATTGTGCCATCAGCCTTCGAAGGAAAAAAAATCATTCTGTGTTTGTGTTGTGTCTCGGATGAGAATGTTAACAAGACCTGCTTAAGATTAAAGTGCCCTTCTACGGAACCTTAGTCTATGAGGAGTATTTGGGCCATCTGCCTAGGATGAGAGAGTCATTCTGTCTGTGTGTTGCGCGTCGGATCAGAAAGACAGTGAGAACTGTTTAGTTTTAAAGTGTCTTTCTTCGGAAACTCTGTTTCTGATACGTATTTAGGCCTGGGTTACAAGAATCCTTCTCACATTGTGTTGTGCCTCGGATTAGAATGTTAGTGAGTCCTGCCTAAGATTAAATTGGAACCCATCTCTCTGATCAGTATCTGGGACATCATCCTAGGATTAATGTCATTCTCTGTGTATGTTGTGCCTTGGATTAGAAGATTAATGAGATCTGTCTAGGATTAAAGTGTTATTCTTCGGAACCATTGTCTCTGGTCAGTATTTATGCGCATCATCCTAAGATGAAAGACTCACTCTCTCTTTGTGTTGTGTCTCGGATCAGAATGTTAGTGTAATCTGCCTAAGATTAAGTGTCCTTCCCGGAAAACACTGCCTCTGATCAGTATTTGGGGTTAGGATGAAAGAGTCATTCTCTGTGTTATACCACATATTAGGATATTAGTAAGACCTGACAAAGGTTAAAGTGCATTCTTTCAGAATATTTGTCCTTGATTAGTATTGTGCCATCTGCCTCGGATGAATGTCTCATTCTCTCTGTGCTTTGCTTCGGATCAGAATATTAATGTTACATTCTATGCTAATAGCAATATATACTTAAAAACAAGGTGGATAAAATAAGTAAAGGTCTGTTGTAAAAAATAGTACAATATGAATAAAGATAACAGTTATGCACAAGGTCGTCGCAAGTCAATCCAGTAGTGAGTGCTACTATTCGAAGGTCGGTAGTTCTTGCGTAATTTTGAGTTGTACTCAACAGATCCCAGCTAGTAATATTTACCAACCTCTCCACGAAGTAGGATGTGGCACAAGGCCGAATTTAATGTAGGGCAATCCGAGCCCGTAGGCTAGACCAAGAATTCCCCGTAAACCACGCATAAATGGGTCCGGGTGTGTTTACCTCCCCGGATGAGACTCTGCCCTTCAATAGAGTCTCGTCCGGGTACCTCTCTGCTCAAAGGAGCTGAGTAACAGATCCCACCTAGTATATTTACTAAGCGCCCCACGCGATAAGATGTTGCACAGGGCCCATTTTAATGTGGGTTATCCGAGCCCGTAGGCTCAGCCAAAAGTTAATGGTATAAAACGGGTTTGTGTAACTGTTTCCCGAGACGAGACTCTGCCCTTCGATATAGCCTTGCGTTGGGATCCACTCTGCCTGGAGGCAGATAGTTTGACCAGCACAACTGGAACAGATCCAAGATATTATATCTAGCAACTGCCACACGCAATCACAATTGACACAAGGCCAAATTTAATGTGGGGTTCCCGAGCCCGTATGCTCGGTCAAAAAATCCTTGCAGACCCCACATAAACGTGATCGGGTCGGTCTACCTCCCCGAACGAAACTCTGCCCTTCCGCATAGCCTCGTCCTGGTTCCTTTCTACCAGAAGGCAGAGAATTCGACCAGCACAGCTGAAAAAGATTTCCAACCGCCCCACGTATTTAACGTGGGGTATCCGAGCCCGTAGGCTCGGGCAAAAATTATACGTAGACTACGTAAAAAAAAACGGGGTCGGGTCGGTCTACCACCCCAGACAAGACTGCTCTTCTCTTCGGCATAGCCTTGTCTGGGTTCCTCTCTGCTCGAAGTCAGAGAGTTCAACCGTATATCTGAAAAGATTTCAGCTAGACTCTGTAGTCTCTTGACTTACAGAGACTTGTAGGCAGTTACTACTTATAAGTTAGGAGTGAAAGGTTATTCCATTACATCAGTTAGTGAGACTAAGATTAAAGTGTCATTCAGTGTAACCTCCTTCTTTGATCAGTATTTGGGCCTATCTGCCTAGGATGAAATAATCATTATCTCTAAATGGTATACCTCGGATCAGAATGAGAGTGAGGACTTGTCTAAAATTAAAGCATCCTTCTCCGGAACTTATGCCTGTGATTAATATTTGGCCTAGGATGAAAAATTCATTCTCTGTGTGTTGTGCCTTGGGTCAGAATGTTAAGGGGACATGTCTAGGTTTGAATTGTTCTTCTTCGGAACCTCTCAATCTGATCAGTATTTGAGCCATCTGCTTAGGATGGAAGAATCATTCTCTCGGTGTGTGCTGTATCTCGGATCAGAATGTTAGGAAGTACTGTCATTTTGGCCATCTGCAGAGGATGAAAGTGCCATTCTATCTGTTTGCTGTACATTGCATCGGAATGTTAGTGAGACCTGTCTTGAATTAAAGTATCCTTACGTCTGATCTGTTTTGGGGGCCATCCGCTCAGGAGGAAAAAGACATTCTGTGTGTTGTGTCTTGGATCAGAGTGATAGTGAGTCCTGCCTAAGCCCAAAGTGTCCTTCTTCGGACTCTCTATCTATGATCAGTATTTAAGCCATCTGACTAGCATGAAAGAATTATTGTCTCTTTCTGTTGGGCCTCGGATCAGAATGACGAGGTGTAATGTGTCCTTCTTCAGAAACTCTGTCTATGATCAGCATTAGGGCCATCAAGCTTGATGAAAACGTCATTCACTCAGGGTTTTCTTCCTCGGATCAGAATGATAGCAATAAATGCCTAAAATCAAAGTGGCCTTCTTCGGAACCTATAAATCTGATCTGTGTTTGGACCATCTGCTTAGGATGAAAGAGTAATTCTCTCTGTGTGTTGTACTTCAGATCAGATTGTTAGCGATACCTGTCTACGTTTAAAGTGTCCTTCTTCGGAACAACTGTCTCTGAACAGTATTTGGACCATCTGCCTAAGATGGAAGAGATATTCGCTCTGTGTGTTGTGTCTTGGATCAGAAGGTTAGTGAGAACTGCTGAAGATTAATGTTCATTATAAAGGCCATCTGCCGAGAATGAAAGTGTCATTCTCTCTGCTTGTTGTGCATTGGATCAGAATGTTAGAGCTGTCTAGGATTGAAGTGTCCTTCATAGGAATCCCTGCCTCTGATCAGTACTTGACCCGTCTGCCTCGGATGAAAGTCATTCTCTCTGTGTGTTGTGCGTCGGATAGGGATGATAGCGAGACATGCCTAAGATGAAAATGTACTTCTTCGGAACTAATGAATCTGATATGTTTTGGGCCATCTGCCTGAGATGAAAAAAGTAATTTTCTGTGTGCGTTGTGCTTCAGATCAGTATGTTAGCGAGACCTTCCTAAAATTTGTCACTTTTTTCAAAAACTCTGTCTATGATCAATATTTGGGATATCTGGCTAGGATGAAAGTATCATTCTCTCTGTGTGTTATACGATAGATTTGATACTGGTGAAACCTGTCTGAGATTAAATTATCCCTCTTCGGAACTTATGTCTCGGATAACTATTTAGGGCATCTTCCTAGAATGAAAGAGTTATACTCTCTCTCTCTTCATGTGCTCGGGTCATCTTATTGAGACCTGTCAAGAATTAATATGTCCTTCTTCTATGATCAGTATTTGGGCCATCAGCTTAGGATGGAAGAAAGATTCGCTTTGTGTGTTGTGGCTTGGATCAGACTGTTAGTGAGAGCTGCTGATGATTAAGTGTGTTTTAGAACCTCTGTCTATGATCATTATGTGGGCCATCTGCCGAGAATTAAAGTGTCATTCTCTCTGCTTGTTGTGCATTGGATCAGAATGTTCGACCTGTCTAGGATTGAAGTGTTCTTTTTCGGAATCCCTACCTCTGATCAGTACTTGGCCCATCTGCCTGAGATTAAAAAAATTAATTTTCTGTGTGCGTTGTGCTTCAGATCAGTATGTTAGCGAGACCTTCCTAAGATTTGTCACCTTTTTCCAAAATTCTGTCTATGATCAATATTTGGGATATCTGGCTAGGATTAAAGTATCATTCTCTCTGTGCGTTATTCGCTGGATCAGATACCGCTGAAACCTGCCTAAGATTAAGCTATCCTTCGGAATTTATGTCTCGGATCACTATTTAGGGCATCTTCCTAGAATGAAAGAGTAACACTCTCTCTCTCTCTTCATGTGCTCGGATCACAATGTTATTGAGACCTGTCTAGAATTAATGTGTCCTTGTAATATCAGTATTTGGGTCATCTGCTTACAATGAGAGAGCCGTTCTCCGACACTTCTGTCTGCTATGAAAATATCTCTGCACTCAGCTAATTATCTGAGTGTCGTTCTGCTGAATAATAATTAGTCTATTTTGGAAGAGCGTTTATTTGTTGTCAAATGGTCTTTAATATATACCCTAAAAGAAAAATGGCGTGATAAGACTAAATAATGCACTATGAAGCTAAATTAGTATGAGTTAAACAGCGGGCTATTTAGAAGACAGCCGATATAAGTTGCAAAAAATATGCTTAAAACATATTTTCCCTTATCTAAATACAGGAAAATGCCAGCCACGAATACGTACCTTATCCACAGAGAGCAGAACGACAATAATCATTATATAAAGGCGAACATAAAATGAGGAAAGCGGAAGAAGTTAGACGTATTGATCATAATTGCACAGAAAGAGAAAATTGCCGGCTTCCTTTCCAGCCTGCTCAGCGTCTATCAATCTTCATCTCTTGTCTGCTTCGTTTCAGAATGGATTTGATCGCATTATTGTGGACATATTACATGCCTGTTAGCTAAAACTGATGCAGGCCTTGAGTAAGGCTCAGGCCAAATGGCCGGGTAGAAATGTATTTGATTAAAAAGTTACAATGATCGTAGAATTTGATATGTTTATAATATAGGATGCATGCCAAGTGGCGCACGTTTGCTTTCAAAAGCTCGCACGCAAAAACGTTCATAGAATAAACACATAAGCCGGAAGATGATATTTGAGGCATTTACTTTGCTTTAACATGTTTATGTCTTGGCATAATCTTATTTGTTTTTCGAAAAACAAAGAGACAAACTAGGGTATGTTAATAGATATGTAAATAAGTAGATAGATTTTACAAAACTGTTTGGTCCTAGGCATGACGATAAACTACATCCGGCAGCAAGGCTTCTGATCTAGAAATTGGAGATATTGAAGAACATGAAACCATTTTTTAATTGCTGTTATTCCCAGGTTCATCCTATCCCAGGGTCGTAGCACCTACTAGGGTCCCAGCCTTGAATAATGAAACCCCAATAAAAAACTATATGAAAGTGTAAAAATGCATTTTGATAGTAAAAATACCAGAAATACATTTTTATATAAAAATACTAGCAGTTCATTTTTATATAAAAATTAACAGCATTATATATTTATAGTAAAATTACTAACTATAGATTTTGAAATCAGAATTACCAACAATATAGTTTATAGGAAAATGACCAACAACAGAATTTATTTGTAGTTGAAGCCGTAAAATTATGTTCAAAATCTTTAGAATTAAGTATTAAATAACGCATTAAGGTGTTGGTATGCCGATGAACAAAATCAACCAAACCAATCAAAATATTTAGATTTCGGCATTATATAACCCATAGAGGTTGATATGCCGCTAAACAAAATCAACCAAACCAAACCAATCAAAATATTTAGATTCGGCATTAAATAATCCATAGAGGTTGATATGCCGCTAAACAGAATCAAACAGACCAAACCAACCAAAATATTTAGATTTCGGCATTAAATAACCCATAGAAGTTGATATGCCGCTAAACAGAAGCAAACAGACCAAACCAACCAAAATATTTAGATTTCGGCATTAAATAACCCATAGAGGTTGATATGCCGCTAAACAAAATCAACCAGACCAAACCAATCAAAATATTTAGATTTCGGCATTAAATAACCCATGGAGGTTGATATGCCGCTAAACAAAATCAACCAGACCAAACCAATCAAAATATTTAGATTTCGGCATTAAATAATCCATAGAGGTTGATATGCCGCTAAACAGAATCAAACAGACCAAACCAACCAAAATATTTAGATTTCGGCATTAAATAACCCATAGAGGTTGATATGCCGCTAAACAGAAGCAAACAGACCAAACCAACCAAAATATTTAGATTTCGGCATTAAATAACCCATAGAGGTTGATATGCCGCTAAACAAAATCAACCAGACCAAACCAATCAAAATATTTAGATTTCGGCATTAAATAACCCATGGAGGTTGATATGCCGCTAAACAAAATCAACCAGACCAAACCAACCAAAATATTTAGATTTCGGCATTAAATAACCCATAGAGGTTGATATGCCGCTAAACAGAAGCAAACAGACCAAACCAACCAAAATATTTAGATTTCGGCATTAAATAACCCATAGAGGTTGATATGCCGCTAAACAAAATCAACCAGACCAAACTAATCAAAATATTTAGATTTCGGCATTAAATAACCCATAGAGGTTGATATGCCGCTAAACAAAATCAACCAAACCAAACCAATCAAAATATTTAGATTTCGGCATTAAATAATCCATAGAGATTGATATGCCGCTAAACAAAATCAACCAAACCAAACCAATCAAAATATTTAGATTTCGGCATTAAATAATCCATAGAGGTTGATATGCCGCTAAACGAAATCAAACAACCATTATCATGATTGGATTTTGTGAAATGTCTATGTTGGATGTCCAACTCATTACAAACCTCAACTGAAACTCATACCATCAATTGCTGGGAATTTTTTTGTTTTATTTTTACCGTTCCAGAATATAACTCCTTCTATATGAGCTGGAGCTACACAATCTTCGCTTCCAAGTCTTGCCTACGTTCTAAACGATTACGCAACCTTCTGGGTGAAAAATGATTTTCCGACTTACAAGTCCATTCCCATAGACGAAACAATTCCAAGCTATTCGATACTTTATCACTATCTTCATGACAGATGTCCAAAGGGACTACATTCCTTAATTCCAACTGAGCAGAGCAGACCTTCATAGCAAGGAATCAACAAGTAACGTCCACAGAATCCACTCATCCTCATTCTCTTTGTCCTCCATTTGTAAGGAAGAAGTGACACTAAGATTCCTTAATTCCAACTGAGCAGAGCAGACCTTCATAGCAAGGAATCAACAAGTAACGTCCACAGAATCCACTCATCCTTATTCTCTTTGTCCTCCATTTGTAAGGAAGAAGTGACACTAAGATTCCTTAATTCCAACTGAGCAGAGCAGACCTTCATAGCAAGGAATCAACAAGTAACGTCCACAGAATCCACTCATCCTTATTCTCTTTGTCCTCCATTTGTAAGGAAGAAGTGACACTAAGATTCCTTAATTCCAACTGAGCAGAGCAGACCTTCATAGCAAGGAATCAACAAGTAACGTCCACAGAATCCACTCATCCTTATTCTCTTTGTCCTCCATTTGTAAGGAAGAAGTGACACTAAGATTCCTTAATTCCAACTGAGCAGAGCAGGCCAGACCTGCGCAGCAAAGAATCAACATGTCACCTCCACAGAATGCACTTATTCTCTTCGTATTGCATTTGTAAGGAGGAAGTAAAACTAAGACTGCTTTTCCCTCAGAACTGTTACTCAGATCACCCAAATCTTAACATCTTCATGTCCAAGGTCAGCCGTTATATATCCTAGTATGAAATCGACAAACTCTGACAATTATTTTTAAGACATTTTTTTATGTTTATATGTTCTTTTTATAGATACAAATATTTAAGTAAATGCTCTGTTTTATAATAAAGAGTATTAACAACATTTACCGGCCTGAATGTCCGAGAGATTTTCATAATGTGTAACGTCATTTGTTTACATTTGGATACGCATCGAGCAGATGTGAATATATGAGAGAAAATCATGGAGAATTGTAGTTTAAAAACAGTAAAAACAACCTTGCTAAACGAAACGCTCCTCTGTGGCTCAATCGGTAAAAGCACATCAGGCTATATGACGGTTCCGTATAGGATACAGGTCCAATTCCTGTCGGAGGACGCATGTTTTCCATGAAAATGCCTCGAATATTCAGGCCGGTAAATGTTGTTTGGACATGAAGATGTTAAGATATATATTTCCTTTGTTCCATTTAATCTTTATTTAAAAAAAAGCTATTATGTAAATTTTTGTAACTTCGGTAAAAATTTAATTGCTAATTATGCATTACTTTTAAGTAATACACATATTTATGCTTTTGTTGTGTCCGTTCCTTAAATTATGGCCGCTACTGTATATATGTGTGTGTCTGTCTGTGTATATATATATATATATATATATATATATATATATATTCATGCATATTTCATTAAATAATATAGACAAGTTCTGTTTATTTATTTTATGTAAATTCTTTTCATATCGTCTGATAAGCTTAATAAGATTATCATTAAACAAAGAAAGAAAATCACCATATTGATACATTTTTTTTTAATCCTATCTAAGCTTTCGGCTTACGTAAGCAATTATCAAAGATGACAATTATATTACAATGTATTAAATAATACACGGACAAAACAATAATGATAGTCTGTTTTTGTTTACATGGAAGATTTCCAAGCGACGACAAACACGTGAATACGAGACGCTGGAAGCGAAAATCGCACCGCAGCTCATGACCGCGCGAGAGTGAAAACGAGAAGTATTAAGTATGGAAGCCGTTGGTATAAACCAATGGCTTCTGTATCATCTCTCTCTCTGTATATGTATATATATATATATATATATATATATATATATATATATATATATATATATATATATATATATCAATTTTATATATATATATATATATATATATATATATATATATATATATATAAACGTGAACATTGAAGTCAACACTTAGAGGCGAGAGGCTGTTTCCAGCTAAAAGGAATCGTCAGGACACGAGGATTGTTTTTTTCTCGGCTATTCATATATACGCGTCAGTGGTGCATTATGGGTAGTCTATTTTGGCGGTTATTTTGCCGGAAGTCGTTTATTTGTTTATTTATTTATTTTGGTTAAATTATTTTGCTTGTTTTTATTTATTTTTATTTTTAAATATATATATGTCTTTATATTTTTATTTACTCTTTTCGGTAAAACAACACTCATGTCCTGACGGTTGCGTCTACCATGAAACAGCCTGTCGCCTCTATGTGTTGACTTCAATGTTGACTTTTATCTTTACATACGCTCTATCTCTGATACTGAGCACTTTATCCCATAAATATAACACACCCTAAGAGTATATTTCTTCATATATATATATATATATATATATGCATATTTGTGTTTGTGTGTATTTAGCGTATTTTTTCTTGTATTAGTACAATTTTGATCGACTTGTTCCGTAATTAGATTGTAGTTAATTTTTCCAAAGGTCATTTTCTTTCTGTTTAACTGAGTGATTTGGACAATCTTAGTAATTATCCAGATGTAAATATCGTCAGAATATATATATATATATATATATATATATATATATATATATATATATATATCATGAATATATCATGAATTAACTGATTTAAAATATGGCCTCTTCTTCACAGGAATTACCATGTTTCAAAAACCGAAGTTAAAACTTCAAATTTAGTTATATAATTAAATTAAAAGCATTATTTCTGTTTCATCTTCAAGCGAATTTTGGAATAACTTTTTTTTTTAATTTTACTGAGTTTTAAACGAACATACAATTCATAATTTCTTGTTTCCAAGGATACAGGAGGGGCGGTAGCCTTGTTCATTTTTATTAACTATTATTCTATCAATGATGAGTTACGTTTGAAAAAGAGGTTAAGTCTAGATAGGGTAGCGGTACATTTTCCAACAAATTTTGACATCAGTTCAACGCATGTCGTCTGTTTTTTTGTTTTTTTAAAAAAAAGTTTTGTTTTTTTTTGTTAAATTCGTGCTTGTATACTTAAAGATTCTTTGTTAAAGGGGTGTTTGGGTTAGAAGTCTTTTTATTATATATATATATATATATATATATATATATATACAAATGTAAAGAGAACGAATCGAATACAAATTCAGACGTTAAAATAGGGCTCAATACATTAGTAGAGCTATAATTCTTTATTATAAAATATTACATTCTGTTGTGGATTCCGGGATGAAATCAGCTACCAATAAATAACAAGAAGGAATATAGGAAAATAATGTATTCACGTAATAATACAAACTGGTAATGCAGGTTAGTAGTTCCAGGAATGCGGGTTAGTAGCAAAATATATATATAGTCTTTGGTATCGACGTATCACTGTATGACTTCTTACTGAGTCTACGGGCTCGTTCACTGTGACTCTTGCTCGATACGTTCGTTCTGTCTGTCTGTCTGTCTGTCTGCTACCTTCAACCTCGGTTGCTCTCGTTTCTCGAGTCTTCACGTAGCAGTAATATATGTATCTACTGGGTCAGTCCATTTGTGTAAAAAGGGGAGAACCCCTGAACACAGTCGGACATATGTAAACCGTTACATCAATGCATTCATGTTTCGATGCATATCATCACATTTAATCAGGTGGTGGTACGTGTAGGCTATTACTATCTTTAAAAAATTACTCTCTAACAATCTCTTTTCCTGTCGAAAAAGAAAATAAGAACAGCAAGAAAGACATGATATAGTTACCTCGAAAAGAAAAGAAAAACACAAGATAAAGTCTAAAAAGAAAAGGAAAGAAAGAAAAGAAAGAAAGAAAGATACAGTCTCTTGAAAGAAAAGAAAATCTGAAGAGCCAGAAGGAAAGAAAGAAAAGATATAATTTCTTCTCCAAAGAAAAAGGAGAAGAGAGAAAGATAAAATAAAGATGATATAGGAATGTAAGGAAGCGAAAAGGATATGTTGATTGTGGGACAACCAATCAAAATCGTCGATGTTAGGTAATATCTTGTTATAAAATTCAAATTTATCGTATACAAATTTAACGTATACAAATTAATTTCTTATCATTTTCACGACACTAAGTGATATTGCAATACAGCAAGTCGCTTTTGGAACCGTGGTATTGCACTCAATTTGAAAATAGGGGTTTGACATGATAAATAAAAACACAAAACATTCTCTTCCAAATCGTTACCGTTTTGTGAGGAAACGCGTTACAAGATTATGTTAAAGTTCAAAATTACAGCTTTCGAATTTAATTCTGGTGATCAGTGAAAGCCTTAAAACACAGCCATATAAAATTTATAATATACTGAAGCTTTACAAATTTTATATGGAGAAGATACATGACACAATGGCATTATTACTAAATCATTGTCCCATCAAATAAGACATTCATTTAATTCAAGGAGAAATTATATTGAAAAATTTAGCTATATTATGATCTAATCTGTTATACATTGTTGTAGTCTTAGTGGGGTTTTCAATAAACATTTTGTCTTATATAATTTAAATAAACATTTTATTTTATAAAATGTGCCTAGCAGTATTAGGGTGTTACGTAAACTTTTATTGATTTTGTGATTAATTATGATCGAACAAATGATCTAATAAATCCAATTCATTGAGTAGCCTTTTTTGAAATCTTTTACACTTTTTTACAGAGATTTTACTTATCAAATACAGTAAATAAATCAATGTTTTGCTTGTGGTGATTCATAATCAGAAGTTTGAATATATATTTTCTATTCAATGTTTCTAATACAAAAGATATTAACTTTGGATTTATTCTTGAAATCGGGAAATTTGAAGTCAGTTTGTCAACAAAAACCTGCGGAAATTATTTATTTCTGTACATGTTTTCCGACAATCTTTCAAACTGAATGCTCAGAAATTAGTGAAAGATATGCATCTAATTTCTGGTTAATCACATCAATCCCAAGCATAGAGTAAAATGTTGATTTTATTAACAAAAGAGAAAGGTCAATGTATGCTATTTTGAAATTATTTGCCAGCAATCGAGTCTGGATCACCTGCCAAGCTTATCCAGGTGTTGCATTATTAGAAATATTCATAGAAATATGATTTAATTTTTTCTTACTCGAAAACAGGTTGTTAATTTTTTTTTAAACGGAAAATAACTGAGTTGAAAATAATTCACTAAGAGTGTACTAGACGATCCTAAGGAAAGAAGAAGGAAAGAAAGGAAAAAAGGAAGGAAGGAAGAAAAAGAAAGAAAGAGAAATGTATGACGCATGACCCAATTGAGGGTGGATAGGAGTCAGAAAGAGATTTAGGTCAGCGTCTTGGCCGATTTTCGAAAGTCATTTGGTAAGAATGTCGGTCAGAGCACCTAGCCTACTTTTGCATGGAAAGACACCTTATCAATTTGGATAAAGAGAAATTTTGGGAACAATGAAACAATTTTTAATCAGAGAAAAGTGTCTTTGGGTTGAGGGGAGGACCGGTTCTACAGACCTGTTAAGAATTGGACACCCACGTTAATAAAGTAGAGACATTTCAATGTAGATAATTAAGATTTTCGACTATCAGGTAAAACAAAAGAGGTAAAAAAAGAGGGACAATTGCTTTTGGCTCACAGAGGGCGCCAAGAAGGCGGAAAAGATCCTTTCTAAAGTCAAGACTAATTAGCAGCGGGCTGTTTAACAAAGTCCAGGTGAGAAAAGCCAAAGATTGTCATTTTGTACGTGCAAAAAGGGGCAAAATTGGATTTTGTTTTTTAAAACAAGAACGATGTAACCACGCCCGCAAACAGAGGGGAGAGGATGTTCGATCAATTGGTCGAATACGATCACGTGACCTGCGGAAGAAAAAAGGGAAAGAAATGTTTGATCAATAACAATTGGTCGAATACGATCACGTGACCTTGCTCGATCAGGAACGATTAAGTGGTTGAAAAAGCGGTCACCTGACATACGAGAAAGAGAGATGGATGCGCCGCCCCACCAAAGGTTTAGGGCGAAAAACAATAGCGATAATGGAGAAGACAGAATTAATGCAGTTTTTGGAATTATCGAGAAAACCCTGACGCCGACAGACCCATTCCCCAGTTTGTTGCGGCGTCAATATAAGCAGGACCCCAGTCGACAGAAATCAGTAGAGTTGGAGTTGCAGTTGAGTTGGACCGCGGGCAGGGATAGAGCCTGAACGCGGCCATCAGGCCCGATTCACCGCCCCTTTGCGGGCAGAAGAATCCTCAGACAAGAAATCCTTCCAGCCCAAGTCGAAGACAGGAGAACTTCCAGCCCAAGTAGATGAAGAAGAAGATTGCCTGAAAGCCTGAGAAGAATTGAGCTGCAGACAAAAAGTCAATGAGAAGTTAAAGTTCAGCTCCGGACGGCAGTGAGAAGAGACCACCTCAGACGACAGAGAGTTTTTAAGTTGAAACAATTCCACCAAGTTGAAACAGGAAAAAACTACCAGCCCAAGCAGACGAAGAAGAAGAAATACAACTCAAGTCGGAGAAAGAATCAACTGCGAATGATCGATAGAAATTAGCCCCCAGTGTCGAACTTTACATACATGATTCTAGAAAGTAGGTAATTCACATTTTCCTATTGTGTGATGAGAAGCTTGGGTCCACAGAGCGGGTCGGGAATTGAGAACAATTTTGTTTTTATGTAACGGACTTTAAGATATAAAAGGTTGTTTTTTTATCAGCAATTTTGTTTGGTGTCGTGAGTTTTTATTTTATTTGTGTTTTGCCACCCCGTCGGAAACTTGTATCGGCCCCGATCCCTGCTGGTCCTGTCTGTCTAAGATCTAAACACAGCGTGGGTAGACAGACCGAGATCGGTATAGTTGCTTTAGTGACCAGGTATTGAAGCGAGTCAGGAAAAAAGGAGGCTGGTGATCATCTGACCCGGCACGCTTGGACCCAGGAGGAGCGACCAGGAGGAGCGACGTCACCATTGGCGCGCCGTAACCAAGGGATTCGACCCTGGGCAAGGTTTCACAATATTGAAAGGTTGTTCTGATTCTTTTTCAAAGAATTATACCTGGGCCAGGTGTAAAAAACATTATCCAACCCAAACGAGATCGCTTTCTTTTGTTTCTTGTTAAAGACCAGACGAAAGGGTCTTAACCTCATAATTTTGACCTTCGACCTGCTATTTGAAAATGTTTATTTTTAACGCCATTTTTTTGGACAACGGTTACGGATGAAATGCCATGAACTTTTTTTCTTAATCATTTCATACCATGCAAAGCGATAAAACAATCTTCTGTTTATTATTTACAATATTCGAACTATTGTCCTCATCTTTATCGCCATGTTTATTACAACGTTTCGGCCTTTCAGCATCTGTCTATATTTCTGAGGCGAGGTATTATGTACACTATTTACATTATTCAGACAATTGTCCTCATCTTTGTTGCCATATTTATTACAAAGTTTCCGCCCTTCAGTATCTGTCTATATTTCTGAGATGAGGTATTATGTACACTATGTACATTATTCGGACTATTGTCTTCATCTTTGTCGCCATATTTATTACAACGTTTCGGTCTTTCAGTATCTGTCTATATTTCTGAGAGGTATTATGCACACTATTTACATTATTCAGACTATTGTCCTCATCTTTGTTGCCATATTTATTACAACGTTTTGGCCTTTCAGTATCTGTCTATATTTCTGAGATGATGTATTATGTACACTATTTACATTATTCGCACTATTGTCCTCATCTTTGTCGGCATATTTATTACAACGTTTCAGCCGTTGTACACTCCGGCCTTCTTCATGTGGTTGGAATGTCGAACTGAACCCTTTATTTCGCTCACTGTGGTGAACTGTTCTAGTTCCACGTGCCATGTTTGATAGATGTCAGTTCTCCACTGCCTTAACTTCAAGGACATATGGCAATGTGGATAAAGGCGTTGGTTAGATCCAGTGACAGGACCCAAAAAGTGTGAGTGCAATACCCGGTTAAGGCAGTGGAGAACTTTCAGAGGGAAATTAACAGGAAATAACTGATAACTGACATCCATGAAACATCGCACGTGGAACTAGAACAGTCTACCCCAGTGAGCGGATTTAGCGTTCAGTTCGACATTCCAACCACCTGAAGCCGAAACTTTGTAATAAATATGGCGACAAAGATGAGGACAATAGTCCGAATAATGTAAATAGTGTACATTATATCTCATCTCAGAAATATAGACAGAATCTTCTGTTTAATTTCCACCGGTCTGTTAATCTCACTATAACCCACAGAAATCACTTTTTCGGGCAGTACCAGCGTCATAGTTTTGATTACAACAGGCACCTCTTTCTGTCTCTTTGTCATAATGTTAACTGGGTCCTGAAAGAGGTTAAGTACTTTTCTTGCGGACAAAATGAGGCACCGTATATCGTCTAAAAATTTGGTTCGCTTGAAACCTGACGGCACTTGAAGAGTGTTACTTTATTTGATGGTGCTAAGAACATCTACTGAAAATCAGAATGTTTTGCTCGTAAATTCTCTTCCAGTTCTACTCTATCTGGTGTATCTTTGTCAGCCTTCCCACTTAGAGCTGAGTCCCCGTTAAACTATATATATATAACCCCGTCCATGGATTGTGCTATCTTTTTTAAACTTGATCCCCTAAGAGAACGTGAACTTGATGATACCCGTGCAATAGTCTTTAAGAAATATGATCCTGGGTCTCTAGTGAATGATATACATATAACCCTGTCCATGGCTTGTGCTATCATCTCTAAACTTGATCCCCAATATAGAATGTGAACTTTATGGTATCCGTGCAAAAGTCCTTGAGAAATATGTTCCTGAACTTTTTCCTGTTGTCTGTAAATTTTACAATAAATGCCTTGCTGCTTCTTTCTTTCCTATATTCTCTTTTGTAGTTCCAGTTTTTAAGAACTCAAGCGAACCATATCAGCCAAACTGTTTTGGGAAAATGTTAGAGGTTCTAATCAACTCTGAATTAGTTAAGCATCGTCCTTCTCCAGGTCTTCTTTAAAGTAAGCATTATTTTCACAGATCAACTGTTAAGATCTGAACGATTACGGCTGAAAGAGTCTACCCAGTTTTAGATAACAATGGCGAAATTCGGGATGTTTCTTTGGATATCTCGAAGGCAGTTAAGAGAATTTTTTATATTTGTGGATCTCTCTTCCCTTTTACAGGTTTCCAGTCAGCCTTGATCTTCGAAAATTAAGACTCTGGCAAATTTGATTAGAAACAAAAGAAAAGATTACTGAGCTGTTAGGTGACATCAATCCTCCTTTCTGTCAGCGAATGTTGGAAAATCCCCCCAAAGATAAAGAAGAGGAAGAAAACGGTGGTTGTACAGAAGGATGCTGAGGATATCATGGGCCTAATATGTGAGCAACGACGTAGCTTTAGAGAAAATGGAAACAAAAATTATACTCACAATCAGAAAGAGACAGTTGAAACTTCTAAGGCACAGAAAAGAGGCTTGGAAAATATGATACGCACAGGGGAGATTGAAGACCAGAGGGAGAGAGGAAAACAACACATAAGTGAGATTCCGTACATGGATGGTGAAACAAGGTTTAGGAGTAAAAACTAAAAGAGAAAATTTATTAATAGCTTCGAAGGACAGGAAATTGTGGAGAGCCATGTTTTTCACGTAATGTTTAATAACTAAGGTTTGTGATACCCTAGCATGTAGTAATTCAATATAAATAAATACTTAGATTGGAAGCATGACGTAATAATCATTAGCAGAGAAGCAGGTGGGTATAGCAATGGATTATGGGTAATATCAAAACGAGGCAGAAATCAATTTGATCAAAGAAAACACACAGATATTTGTACTCGGAGGAATTTTAGACACAATAAAGTCGATTTTTTTTCAACAATGTATTCTTTTTCGTTTGGAGAGTAACGCTAAGTCAGTGCAGGCGAAGTCTTTGGAAATATTTTAGCAAAACAATTAGATGCGTGTGAGATTAAAAACGAGAGACTGCTTTGAAGTCGTTCAACACAAAATAGAAAATAAATTTATAAACACTAACAAACAACAAATAACAAGAACATAAACACTATTTACGGAGCCAGGGAAATAATGAAAAATAATTTCAATGATAAAGTCATTAATATTAATAATGACACTATTAGTATTAATAATTATAGCTTCCTCTTCATCACTACTATTACGACTATTATCATGGCGACTTTAAAATAGAATGAAGAAGGTAGTTGCGTAGGGGAAAGCTTAAAAGAGAAAGGCAATAGAAAAAATGAAAGAAAATAAAATGGACGATTATTAATTTTTGACAAGTTTATATAATTTATTTTATCATTATTCTCGTTTTCCTGTTTTTTTTTTCGTAAAGCTAATCTTGCTCTATATTGACCGACTATTAGGCAAATGGTATGGATTGGAAGTGAAGAAGATATAATGCAATTAAATTTGAACTCAAAATCAGTATCTTTGGCAGCCGATTCCATAACGATGACGTCTTTACCGATCTGGTTAAAAAAAAATGGGCTAATCTAGAGCATTGATTCCCAAACGATTTTGGGCCTTGACCTACTTTGGTAGTTCTAAAATTTTGATGTGCCCCCCCCCCCGTAATATTTAATTCTTAGATATTCAAAATTTGACTGCAATTCACGTGAAGGAAATACACTGAATGGTCACACGCGCTGATTGGCTGACAAAACATGGGTTCCTCCAGCGACATGCATCACGCCTTCTCCTTTGTTCACCGAGACAAGCGAGTGGGAGGAGACGGGAAATACCCTCCATGCCAATTACACATGTACGTATATGCACACAAAATATTATTATGTATGCATACTGTATACGCATCGTATGTATTAACACGCATTAACAATAATACTCTCACTTAGACTCACTAGAAAACAATTCACTGTTAATAACTCATTCCCGAATTGTTTCCTTCTGTTGGTATAGTAAACCGAAGGTTGCACATCCTAATCATGCCCCACCAAAATATTACCATGCCCCATCGATAGGCATGCGTCTCACGCTGGGAATCATTGATATAAATTCACTGAAATAGTTTACGCGAATCTGGATTTACACTTTTTTTACAAAGTGACACCAAAAATACTAAACACTATTTATTAGTATGTTTGACAAGAATAGTACATTAGTATCCCAAACATGAGATCCGGGTTTGAATCTTGCAATAGTTGATTTGTAAGGAGGTGAGTTCTTGTTATTATCAGACTGAAGAAACTCTCTCGATGTACGAGACTTAGAAAATATTTGAAAACCTCTCCTTGAAATTGCTACATGAAAACAGTTCAAATACTTAATTTAATTTTAATTGTTTCATAGCGCTAGAAGAAATAGATTTGATAATATATTCGAGTAGTTAGCTACACGAGGTAACAGATTACTATTACACAGCAGAAAATGAGGGTTATTTTTACATAACAGATTAAATCAATTTGATTTCATACTGAAAACAATTCACTGTTAATAACTCATTCTTGAATTTCCCCCTTATTCTGTTGCTATAGTAAGCCAAAGGGTGCACATACTACCCATACCCCACTAAAATATTATCATGCACCCCAAGTTTTGAATCATTGCTATAATTTGTATAATTGTTTAACGTAAATACGTTACTTATGGTTTTACTTCTTCTTTATGTGTTTTGTCCTATCAGATACCATACCCCACTTTGGTATTTC
This sequence comes from Acanthosepion pharaonis, assembly GCA_903632075.3. NCBI lineage: Eukaryota > Metazoa > Mollusca > Cephalopoda > Sepiida > Sepiidae > Acanthosepion > Acanthosepion pharaonis. The sequence continues at coordinate 709,860 of CAHIKZ030005489.1, read as the reverse complement.
TAAAATTCTGGTGCCCGCCCCTGTAATATTTAATTCTTAAATATTCAAAATTTTACTGCAATTCACGTGAAGGAAGTTAAAAATACCATTAACTTGGTCTCTAAACAAGCCCCCAAAGACCATGGCATTCACGAATGAGAAAAAAAAAAAAAAAAAAAAAAACAAAATAGATAGTTAAATATATATAGTTTCAAAACATATAATGAAGAAATGAAAGGAAGAAAATATTTGAATGAAAGTTTATTCTGTAATATACTTTTTATCATTTTCATCATGAAATAATAATGCAAAATGAAATTTGAGCTCACGTTGGTATAGTAAGCTGAAGGGTGAACATCCTACGAATGCTCCCCAAAATATTACCATGCCCTACTAGTGGGGCATGTACCCAACCGGTGGGGCATGTACCCCACGTTGCGAGTCATTGGTCTAGATCGTTACACAATGTACATTTTGTTTGCCTTTAAGTCGATGTATCACAAGTTCCTTCCCTGAAGAATATGTGTTAAAATTCAGAATTATCAAAACAAAGTAAATGGGCTCTTCCAGTGACACGCATCATGTCATCTCCATTGTTGACCAAGAGACGTGAGTTTGGGGAGATTGGAAATACCCTGTATGACAATGATACATGTACGTACATACACACAAAATATTATTATGTATGCATACTGTACATGCATCATATGTATTAACACACATTAACAATAATACTCACACTTAGACTCACTAGAAAACAATTCAGTGTTAATAACTCATTCTCAAATTGCCTCCTTATTCTGATGGTATAGTAAGCCGGAGGGTGCACATCCTACGCATGTCCCATCAAAATAGTACCATGCCCCACCGGTGAGGATCATTGTTCTAGAGGAAATATTATGTCATATTGTGTTGATGACGTCATGATTCGTTCGATTTCCCCACAACATATTCTTTGTTTACGATCTAGTGTTAGGAAACAAAATTACATTTACGGAATTTCCGGGATTAAGGATTTTCTGTGTTATTTTTTAATATTTTTTTTCCATTTTATTGATTATTTACACTTAGTGATAGTAATTGATGTAAGTAGTTTGTAAAGCGGGACATTTTTTTTCTATTTTAATTTTCTGACATATCTCAATTCTTAAGCTATTTAAGCTACGAGAACAAAATATCCGTAGAAATTCCCCTTCTCGGATTGTTCAATATTACAATAACAAAAATTAATACGAATGCTGGTCGTTATTTTAAGAAGTAAGGGGGTACAAATAAAAAGATTTTAAATTGAGAACTATTTCCATTTCTTTCATTCACCTTCTCACTGAATCTAAATAATGAATTTTCCCTTCTTGCAATGTGTTTAATTACATTTCATTCTCTCTCTCTCTCGCTCTCTCTCTCTTTTTAAGCGTTTCACCCCAAGCAAGGTGGGAGTATCACTATCACGCAAGGGGTTACTGAGAGTGAAAGTAAGAGTAAAGAGGATTTTTTGAGGAAAAGATAAAGAGAAGGACGAGGATCAAGATCAAATGTAGGGAAGATGTCGATTGACATTGCATTTGAATATTTGAAGATTCTATCTCTATTTTTTTTTAACATTTTACCCCAAGCAAGGTGTGAGTGCCACTAGCACACTAGGGTCTACAGAGACAGAGAGCATGAATAAAGAGGAGTGTTTGAGGTAAAGCTAAAGAAGGACGAGGATCAATATCAAGGCAACAGAAGATGTCGATTGACATTACATTTAAATTTTTGAAGATTATAAGATGCCAATCTAGTATCACGCTTAAATTCATAAAGTTGGGGCCCAAGTGAAAGTAGCTTGTCAGAGTAGTTGGAGATTCGTCTCCAGCTGGGCTGGTCAAACTCTCTTCCTCCTGGCAGAGAGGGATGCCAGACGAAGCAATGTCGGCATCCAGAGTCTCGTCCCGGGAAACAGCTACTCGACCCCGTTTTATACAGGGTCTACGGGGAATTTTTGGCCTCCGGGCTCGAATACCCCACAGTAAATTTCTCTTGTGCCGCATATGACCGCGTGGGGCGGTTGGTAGATATCCTGTACTTGGAGATTCGTATCTAACTGTGCTGGTCAGAGAGGACACCCAGACGAGGCTCTGTCGAAGGGCAGATTCTCGTCTCGGGAAACAGCTACCCGAACCCGTTTTATATGGGGTCTACAGCGAAGTTTTGTCCGAGTCTAAGGGCTCGGATACCTTACATTAAATTTAGCCTTGTGTCACATCTGACCGCGTGGGGCGGTTGGTAGATCTGCTGTTGGAGATACATTGTGGAATTCACTTGACTCACTTCTAGCAGTTGACTACTACTACTACGCGCCGCTGGCGAATCTTATATGTGTTGTTCTTGTCCTAAGTATTATCGTTCATTCCCAACCTTTGTTTGATTATTCTATTCAGTAACCTTCCCTATATACAACATAAATTGACTTGAGTCGAGATTGCATATCCCTCCTTAGTTTTTGTCAAGAATCTCGCGATGAACAGCGGAGACATCAGACCACTTTTTAATAATAATTTTATATACAATTTAGCAGACGATGATATTTTATTTATCCTAACTGGATTTTTGGTTGTTGTCTAATTCGGGTTCCGTCGTTCTATACTGTGAGTCTAAAAAGTGGAGCATTATTGCAGTCGCCATATTCTCTCGGCCATTTGGCCAAGGACGGTACGAATAGATACAAAGTCAAGCTCCAGGTGCTTTCCTCTTAAGCATTACCAATCCTTCAGATCGGAATGTGTTTATTCCCCGGCGCTTGAGGCGTCCTCAACAGCACCGATGAGACTTTGGCAATTTTTCTGCGCTATTGCTGTAAAACCGCGACCTTGTGTCATTTCCGGTTCAACATGAAACACTGTGACAGATACTGTCGCTACTCGGATATTTGGTTGGGGTTAAATGTATTATCTGTTCTCGACCGGATAAGCTACATTTCATCTCTCAGTCTTCGGACAGAACGAAACATAGTCTCTATTTTTTGGATTGATCCCAACTGATGATATTATTGAGAAGTGTCCGGTCACGGGAAAAAGCTGCCCTCGACGGTACCTCACCCAGAGAAAGGATAGATAATAATACCAATGCTGACAGTTGTGAGGGTTGGCTATTTTTTGACGTGCTCGGGTGTACGTGCTCGGGTGTACGTGTTCGGGCTCTCCACGTTAAACGTTAGGCAGCAGGAAAATCCAATCGTTTCTGTTTGTTTGGCTGAGATGAAAATATAATATCTGTATCTAAATGACATGTACGACGAGAGTTGATATACCGAGAGACTTAAGTCGATACATTTTCATAACGTTACCAATAAGTTGCCAGGTGCAAACGAATGGGAAAACTGTCAAACAATCGGGCTAATGAGGCACAGGATCAAACTTATAATCCGAATTATGATAATCCGAATTATGATAATCTGAATTTGATGCACAATTATTGTTTTCCTAGAGACTTGTCAAATATAGCAAAAATAAAAATTCATTCCATTCTGAATGAGAGACAGATTCATAACCTTTCGTCGGAAGAAAGAAAGAACAATATCGGCTCTTGTAATATATAGGTTACTGGAAGATTCAACAGCGCCGACTATAAACTGAGACAAATCCGCACCATTTTTTTATAAAGTAAATCGTAATAAATTTATTTTTTAATAATGCAAATTGACATATAAGAAATAGTTAAATAATTTAATATCGACTAAAGATAAAGCTTAAAATTATATATATATATATATATATATATATATATATATATATATATATATATATATATATATATATATATAATTTTAAGCATATATATATTTATGTATCTGAATAAATATTATAACATTACTTCGTTGTTTAGCTTTTTGAATTTTCCTATATATATATTTTGATTATCAATATATATTTTCCCTTTGTAAGGATTGTTAATTTTTAAACTTTTAAAACCATTTATTTATATATAACATCATCACTTGATATATATATATGGGTTTGTAACAAAATGGCTATTTTAAAGTGATTTTATAACATATTTATATTATACATTTTTATAATAAATAATTATATATATATATATATATATATATATATATATATATATATATATATAGTATATATTATATATATATATATATATATATATATATATATATATATATATATATATATATATTTATAGATATTTTTTGTAGGTACAAAATTTAATGATCGAAAATAAAAGTATAAAATTTAATATTACAAGACATATTAAAAAAAAAAAAAAAAAACAATACAATATGCATATACAATATGCATATACAATATGCATACATAAAAATATTTTGTGTATGTACGTACATGTTTTTTTTTTATTTTTTATTTTAATATGTCTTGTAATATTAAATTTTATACTTTTATTTCGATCATATATATATATATATATATATATATATATATATATATATATATATATATTTGAACATAATCCTTATGATTAATTATGAACATGTCACATTTGTTTATGATCAATTTCATCACCTTTCTTCAGTTAATCTTAGAGAGTAATTATACATTCTTATTGCTCAAAGTAGAGCCCAATAGTGGTATAAAAAAACTCGGAGAATTCCAGTAAGATATATTTAATCATTTCTAAGATACAACTTAGCTTATTCTAACAAATAGATAATTTTACTTTTACACGATTTGGACAATTTTGCTGTTACACTCGGCGTATATTGGGTTGGGGAATAAGTCGTGAGCGTTTTTCAAACTGTTTTATTCTTATGTTCTTACAATGTCAGATTACATAAGATTAGCTGTTGATAACTTTTTTCCAGTCGGTCACAATTTTTTTTTTATTCTTTGACGATAAAAATCTGGTTTTGAACTGAAGAATTCATCCAACGAAACCGTCAATTCAACATGAGTATTGAACGTTACACAACGTAAGGCATTGAAAAAAGACCGAAAAAGATGAAAAACCTGATGGTGCCACCTCTACGGAAGATGAGGCAAAAACTTCCCATTCAAATTCTTGAATAACGGTTTTGGTCATATTGGCGATGTGAAGACGGATGTTGTCGTGTTGAAGAAGAACCATCTGTCGCCAATTCGGTCTTTTTTTGCTGAATTATTTCACGGCGACGGTGTATTTGTTGAACATAGAGTTCGGCATTTAACATTTGGTTTCACTCAAGCAATTCATAATGAATTATTTCCTTCCCAATCCCACCATACATACAACAGGGTCTTTCGAGAATGAAAGTCTTGTTTGCTTGATGTGCCGCTTGCTTATTGGGGCTGAGTTATTCTTTGCTCTGCTTCATATTGACGTAAAGACACCATTTTTCATCGTAAGTGATAATGCGATGAGGGAAAGGCTGTTTATGACCGTATGTTGAGCAATGCCAAGCCAGCAAACTGGCTGCAATTGTTGCACGCTGATTCTTGTTCTGGTCATTTAACGCGTGTGGCAGCCATGAATCAAGTTTCTGAACCTTCCCTATTGAATGAAAGTAAATTACCACAGTTTTGTGATCGCAATTCATCTGTTCCACCAATTCTCTGGTCGTCTAACGTGGATTTACGGGAAGAAACTGGTTTAATCGTTCCTCATCAAAGTCAAGTGATCGACTGGGGCGCTCCCTATGCTCCAGCTCAAACTTTCCTTTTTTGAAGCGCGAATTCAACGAGGGCTAGTACTTTGAGTCATTGAACCATCTCTATACACGGCACAATTCTCATTAGATGGCGACGTTAACTCCTCGATTATATGCAAAAGGCAAACGGTGTCGAAAATGATCATTGTTTACTTGACATTCTATTTTAGGGGTATGGAATAGAACCAAAAAGTAATGAAATTAACAAAAATCATATATATATATGTATATATTCGCTAAATCGAATATATTCTCACGGTCACTGTGTGTTTACCTAAAAAATAAATGCGCTTAAATTCACCTTCAACGGCTTAGTGGTAGAATACTCGACTGACGCCAATTCAGTTGGGTTTCGATCCTAACTAGAGGCAACCGGACGTGTAACCACACTGATGAGCTGTAATACAGCGAAACAGTTTGTCTGTGGATGACAATATATGCTCCTGAAAAATTTATTTCGGTTGAGCTCTCTGGAGAGGAAGTATTGGTATGCAAACAGTGACAATTACGGCTAATAATGCAAGACTCTTCGGTAAATCGAATCGAGTTCTCTCAGTCATTGTGTGTTTATCTAAAAATAAATACGCCAATGTTGGATGTGCAAATTTGGTATTCCATCTTTTTCCAAATATTGCCACATCCGTAAACAAGACTGAGGAGACAAATAACAGATTGGCAAGTTGTGCAATAAACCATTGGGAAAAAATCTTCCGTGATCAATGATCAGAGGTCGAAAGACCTTGCACACGTTGCAAATGATACGGATACGGGATCTGCTTTTGAAATATCCTCCCTGTGGTACTATGAGATGTACGACATGCTAGGAACACCAGACGTGTGCTGATACCTGGATCAACTCCGACAGCCTGTCGAATGTGTTCTTCATGGTCAGGCGTACGAGTGGATCAGCAGCAAAGATTGGATCACTCGGCTGCCTTTGGTCTGGAAATGCAGTCTGATACAGCCGTCCATTACCATTCCATCGACCGTATGTAAAAATCATGCCCCTGATCACTATATGAATATACTGTCATTGTAAACGAAACATGAATGACAAATGTAAGCTAGTCTAAATGGCAACACAGTGCCGCCTACCGTAAATATTCTTTAAACTTAATGTCTTAAAAAAGAAGGATTTGCGGACATATGTTTATATGGACTTTTCTCCTTGTTTTGGTGCGAGGAACCTGCTCACAAATTTGTAGACATATTTTTTTATGTCCTCCTTATATATATATATATATATATATATATATATATATATATATATATATATACATACGCACACACACACACTATATATATATATATATATATATATATATATATATATATATATATATATATATATATATATATATATTTATTAAAAGACATTTTTATGTTTAACGTTGTTATTTATAGATACAAGTATTTAAGCAAATGCTATGTTTATGATAAACAGTATTAAATAACATTTACCGGCCTGAATGTCCGAGAAATTTTCATAGAAAATATTCGTTCTATCTAAATGTTATTTAATACTGTTTATCATAAACAGAGCATTTGTTTAAATACCTGTATCTATAAATAACAACGTTAAACATAAAAAATGTCTTTAATAAATAAATTGTCGGACCTTGTCCATTTCTTAACATATATATACATATATATATATATGTCAGTCGTCTCTAATGAAACTTCTATATGAGAGAGATTTCTGTCCAAATACAAAATTATATATATATATATATATATATATATATATAAGGAATTGTTTTTCTGATCAAACCAAACTCAAAAATAATTACATCAGTCGCAGTACTACATGCCTATCTAGACGACTTACGTTACACCTATCCGACCACAGTTCTATTAGAACGAACAAACACACACAAACTTTCCAGACTCCATCCGAAATATACTAGTTGAAAATTCAAGCATAATAAACTCTTCCACATGTAGAAAAAGATTAAAAATAATGGAAGCCTTAATAATAAAAAAGAAGCCAGTATTTGATAATATTAACTACGAACACGGCCACAATGTGCTGACTGTGTTCGGAAAATAAAACATCCCTATAACTATACATATATACACAAAACCGATACATCCAATAACACAAAATATCATTCATCCTTGACAATGGTTAGAATATAGCCGAAAGCGCTCGGAATTCTAGAACTTTTGGACAGTTTCTACACACTCTGTATCCACAAAAGAAAACCCGTGTTCGAACAGAAGAAATGTTAAATAAAAAGCTTAATATCAGTAACTTGTCGTTCGCCTCTTTAATGAAACATGTATAAAACAGGGACTGTTGCCTAAATATACAATATATATATATATATATATATGTGTGTGTGTGTGTGTGTGTGTGTGTGTGTGTTTGTGTGTTTCGATTTTATATATAAAGAAGGGTTTATTACCAATTGATCCACGATTCCTCAATTTGTAATTTTAGAAAGGAATAAAAGCAAAAAAAATCTTTCCTTTGATAAGAAAATTGCCTATCGATCGGCTTAATAGCGGGCACAGTGATATAGAAATAAATGTAACTATTTTTGATGAAATACAACCTGATTTTTTTAAACACCAATAACAACTTCTCTATTAATTCCCAACAACAATTCCAGCAAAACAAACCAAAAAAAATCGCAGATTTTGCAACACGAACAAGATTTTTATAATTATTACAAATATGGTGAGAATCTATATTTGGCCGAATATTCAAAGACATTCGACTCGAACCAATACTTTTTACCTTCAAGACATCCTCGAGTAGGCCTATCAGAGACAACACTATAGGACACAATCTACTTTTAACAAGTAAAAACCATTATACACACGCACACACACACACACACACACACATATATATATATATATATATATATATATATATATATATATATAAATATAAATAAATATATATATATGTATAATTATTTATATATTATATGCGCGGTACTTATTAGAAAGCGCTCAATATGCACCTTTGTGCAAATAAATTGAAACAAACGAATAATTCTGTTATTATTTACTTTTTTTCCATATTTTCCCAATGAAACATGACCCAGTGCACGTGTTAGTACTTCGTATGTCTAATCCTTCCTTGCAGATTGGCCACAGATTCTCGATTGGATTTAAATCAGAAGAGTTTCCAGGCTAATCTATAGTACTTTGATTTGCTCACTGGTAAGGCTTGCCAGTGTGTTCCTGCGCCGTTACAATTTTCGTACGCTTCTTTGGAGTAACGTCCATCACAGACAATGACCGCAGGACAACTAATCTACTAATGTTTGATAAGATCAAAAGAAAACTTTTATCAATCTGTTATGTTGCACCTTTATTAAAGCTTCACCAGAGAATGATATATAAAGGAGAAGAAGAAAGAAATTCTGGTATTTTTACTTTTGTATTGGTTGATTTTCATTTGTTAATCATATTTCTCGTGCATTTGACTTGTTAAACAAACATTAGTATAATCTGTGGCGTTACAAATTCAAAGACAGACAACGCGGCCATTCGAAGTTTAAAAAAAAAAAACGCAAATATTGCTTTATGTCTAGTAGACAGTATGTTCGCTGGTTCGTCCCATGTTAAGTTGGGAACATTTTTAACTACATACCTATTGTTCCAGATAAAGATACGTTTGATTCTTTTAGAATGAACTCCCAAAACAGTTGGCGATGGGATATACTGTTTTTGACATTCATTTATAATTTATAATATTGTTATTAGTAGGCGCTTGAAGTACTTTCGATGTAAATAATTAGGTTCGTTTTAATTAGGGTGGGATTTGTAATATCGAAGTTAATGGCCAGTTTTGCTCCTGAGCATTTCGAGAGAGTTTTAATAGTTGTCTAAACATAAATCTCATTTGTGTTCGTAGAGACAGTCTTTTTAGATTTCGTGATGTCTCTTCGACATAAATGCTTTTACATTTATTTGATAAGTACCAGCATCTGATTAGTGTTAGATTGATTATATCTCCGATTTTCATACACTCGGTGGAAAGGATTGAAGTATTAGTGATAACTAGTTTATTTCTGAGTTTTGTAGAAAGCGTTTTAGAGTTTTAGAGTTTAGGGTAATGAATTTTGTGTTGTTGAATTAAAGTACCAAGCTCTGTTTCATCTTCAAGCGAAATTTTTTTTGGAATCCCCAAAAAAATTTCGCTTGAAGATGGAACAGAGGTTGGTACTTTAATTCAATTTAATTCAAATAATTATATTGAAGTTTTCGGCTCTTGTTTTGAAACATGAGAACTCTTATGTAGCGTGTTGGAATCATATTTTTAAATAAATAATTATATTTATGCTCTACTTTTGTATCGAACACTGTTTTTAAAAAAATAATAACAAAAATACAAAAGAACTTTGGATTATTTACCTAACCAGTTCTTTCCTATTTTCTATATATACTTTTACACACACACACACACACACACACACACACACACACACACACACACACACACACACACACAGATATATATATATATATATATATATATATATATATATATATAGGGAAACTTATCTGTGCCAACGCGTTTCATCTTCTGACTGTCTTTATCAATCGATATTTAATTTGCCTTAATAAAGTCTGTCAGAGTGGAAAACGCCCGGCTAACATAATTTTTCATTTTGTCTTTCTTTATATATATATATATATATATATATATATATGAAGAAATATACTCTTAAGGTGTGCTATATTTATGGGATAAGTTCTCAATATCAGAGATAGAGCCTGAATAAATATATAAGTGAACATTGAAGTAAACAGGATGTTTCATACTAGACGCAATCGTCAGGCCACTGTCAATCATTCAGAGGGGAATTAACAGGAGATAACTGATAACTGACATCCATTAAACGTAGCACGTGGAACTAGAATAGTCTACCCAAGTGAGCGAAATATAGGTTTCAGTTCGACATTCCAACCACATGAAGAAGGCCGGAGAGTACAACGGCCGAAACCTTGTAATAAATATGGCGACAAAGATGAGGACAATAGTCCAAATAATGTAAATAATATACAATTTAATTGCGGGCAAACATCTTGAAAACCCCGATCTACAGCTGATGTACTTACGACCATCACTGCAACTGTCTACCAAGCTCTTCAAAATAACGGGGAAGCTCGTACCGTGGCCCTAGACATCTCCAAAGCGTTTGATAGGGTTTGGCATGCCGGCCTTCTTCGCAAGCTCCAGGGTTATGGCATTACGGGTCGATTGTTTGACCTAATACAATCATTCCTGTCAAACCGTGAATTGAAGGTCGTTCTCAACGGATTCTCCTCCAGTTCCTATCCCACGAAAGCAGGTGTTCCTCAAGGCTCCATCCTTGGCCCCACTCTATTCCTTATCTACATAAATGACCTTCCTGACGCCATAAATTTCCAAGTTGGCATCTACGCGGATGACACATCAATTTATTCCTGCCTCAAAAACAAAGCTAGTGTCACTGACAAAACTAACCTGGCCGTGCGTCTCGAAAAGGACCTCCAATCGGTTGTGAACTGGGGCAGGAATTGGCTGGTCAACTTTAATGCTTCAAAAACAAAACTGCTCTCTATTAATCACCACAAAAAACGAGCAAAATGGAGAAACACCTGCCACCGAGGTATAATTAACTTTGAAAAGAATCAGAACAACCTTTCAATATTGTGACGGTTACACACCTTGCCCAGGGTCGAATCCCTTGGTTACGGCGCCAACTGTGACGTCGCTCCTCCTGGTCGCTCCTCCTGGTTCCAAGCGTGCCTCTCCAACCCCTTGGTTAGATGATCACCAGCCTCGCCTTTCCCGACTCGCTTCCAATACCTGGTCACTAAAGAAACTGTACCGATCTCCGGTCTGTCTACCCACGCTGTGTTTAGATCTTAGACAGACGGGACCAGCAGGGATTGGGGCCGATACAAGTTGAGTCCGACGGGGGTGGCAAAACACAAAAAAAAAAAAAAAAACTCACGAGACAAAAAATTACTGATAAAAAAGGGTGACAACCTTTATATCTAATGTCCGTTACATAAAGAAAAATTGTTCTCAATTCCCGACCCGCTCTGTGGACTATGACACCAAGCTTCTATCACACAACCTAAAGATTTCGAATTGCCTACTCTTTAGAATTGTGTATGTCGGAGTGTGGTTTAGTTCGACACTGGGGCTAATTTCTATCGATCATTCGCAGTTGATTCTTCTCTTCGACTTGAGTTGTATTTTTTCTTCTTCGTCGACTAAGATAGAACTTCTCTTGTCTTCGACTTGGCTGCAACTTCTCTTGTCTTCGACTTGGCTGCAACTTCTCTTGTCTTCGACTTGGCTGCAACTTCTCTGCGGCTTTCGAGTAATCTTCTTCTTCGTCTGCTTGGGCTGGAAGTTCTCTTGTCTTCGACTTGGGCTGGAAGGATTTCTTGCCGCAACTCAGCCGCAACTCTCTGTCGTCCGAGGTGATCTCTTCTCGCTGCCGTCCGGGGCTGAACTCTGCCGTAACTCTGCCGTAACTCTGCCACAACTCTTGCTTCTTGTCTGCTTGCAATTCTTCGGCCTGTCTGGCCTGCAGCTCTTCTTCTTATCTTCGACTTGGCTGTAACTTCTCTGCGGCTTTCGAGCAATCTTCTTCTTCTTCGACTTGGCTGCAACTTCTCTGAGGGCTTGCGAGCAATCTTCTTCTTCTTCGATTTGGGCTGGAAGGATTTCTTGTCTGAGTTCTCTTGCCCGCAAAGGGGCGAGTGAATCGGGCCCGATGCCCGCGTTCAGGCTCTTTCCCTGCCCGCGGTCCAGCTGCAACTCCACTCCAACTGATTTCTGTCGACTGGGGTCCTGCTTTTATTGACGCCGCAACAAACCGGGGTGGGTCTGTCGGCGTCAGGGGTTTCTCAATAATTCCAATAGCTGCCTTATTTCTGTCTTCTCATTATCGCTATTGTTTTCATCCCTACTTCCTCACAGTGCCCTTGGTGGGGAGGCGCACACCCATCCTTCCCGGTCCCTCGTATGTCAGGTGACCGCTCTCGACCAATGATTCCTGATCGAGCACTTCTTTCTCTTCTTTTCCGCAGATCACGTGACCGTTTCCGACCAATGGTTCTTGATCGAGCATCCTTTCTCTTCTTTCCGCATATCACGTGACCGCTTTCGGCTAATGAGATTGTGGTTGGGCGTGGTTTACATCGTTCTTGTTTTAAAAAAAACAAAATCTAATTTTGCCCTTTTTGCACGTACGAAAAATGACAATCGGCTTTTTCTCACCTGGGCTCTGTCAAAACAGCCCGCCGCTAATTAGATGTGACTTCAGGGAAGAATACTGGCGCTATCTGTGAACTGAGACAATCGTTTTTTTTCACCTCTTGTTTTTGTCAGACCCGACAGTCAGAAAATCTTAATTATCTACATTGAAAATGTCCCCACTTTGTTATCATGGGTTTCCAATTCTTAATAGGTCAGAATCTGTATATAGTTCCACCGGTCACTCCCTTCAACCCAAAAGACACTTTTTCTCCGATTAAAAAAAATTTCGTTTCTATTGTTCTAAAATTTCCCTTTCTCCAGATTAAGATTTCGTTACCATTGTTCTAAAATTTCCCTTTACTCCAAATTGATAATGAGTCTTTCTACGCAAAAGTCGGTCATGCGCTTCGACCGACACTCTTATCAAAATGACTTTCCCTTCTAAATAATATTTCTTTTCATTGTCTCTCGAAAATCGGCCAAGATGTTGACCTAAATACCTTTCTGATACGTGTTTTTGTTAATGACCGCTTTTTGCATTTCTTGACCTCTCTTTCCCTTCTTTCTATCTTCCCTTCTTTCCTTTTTCTCTTCTTTCCTCTTCTCCCCTTAGGATCGTCTAAGTACAATCTTAGTGAATTATTTTCAACTCAATTATTTTCCGTTTAAAAAAAAAATCAACAACCTGTTTAGTAAACCGAGTAAAAAAAATTAAATCATATTTCTATGAATATTTCTAATAATGCAAGGTGCCACAATATGTCCTTCGTGTGGACCTGTTTGCAAAGCTCGTTCAGGAATGTTGTCTCAATAAACATAACAACTCAACTGAAAGACACTCAAACATCGAAAACGACGGGGGAGTCCATCATCATCATATATATATAGATAAAGAGCGAGTAGTAATGGATATCGGCTTGGATTGAGAAATCAGAGAGCCGAGTTCGAATTCCTTTCGAAACCATTACATACACATCCGCGCTAATACCGTTGGGAAAGGTATGAAACCTCTTGGAAACATTATGGCTAAATAGCAGGACAGAGTGGGTTCTATAGCATTGGATGGCAACTAATCCAGAAGGAGGACAACTCTGAATTCAAAACTTGCGAAGGGTCAATTGGAGACCTTATAGCACGTAGTGCACCAGGTTTCTGCATTCGGCCCTTCAAAAATTATGGTTGGTTCTGCACAAAACCTTCACCACTATAATCAAATTGTATGTGCTGGTGTCTGGCTGTCGGTTCCTAGGAACTGAGCTGCTTGACGCTCACCCGACAGGAGAGTCAGTATATATATATATATATATATATATATATATATATATGCACAAACATGTATAGCATTATCGTACACTGAATAAATTCCAATAACCAAAATATACTATTCTTAAAAGAGTGCTCAATAGAGTATAGAGCAAATATAATTTATCGAAAATTATAACATACATATTATTATAACAAATTTATGTTATAATTTTCGAATAAATTACATAAATATATAAATAAAAACAAAAATACTAAAGAACTCCGGATTATTTACCCTTACGTGTTCTTTCCTATTTTTCCACACACACACACACACACACACACACACACACACACACACATATATATATATATATATATATATATATATATATATATATATATATATATATATCATTGAATACGATAGAAAAGGGGCTTTTATTTAGTTTAGTATACAATTTCTCATAAATAATGAGAATTGTATGAAAATCTTGTCTCTCGTGCATGAACGAAGGATTGCTGTCTAAATATATATATATATATATATATATATATATATATATATATATATATATATATACTGAACACTTACATAGTTTTGGATGTATGATCTCTATCAATATGTTCAGTATAGCATGGTCTACTTGTGTTTGTGCCGTCGATGTTCAGAAACACAAAACATTACACACAGAAGACAAGACGCAGCACCTCTTGTTAAACTTGCAGGTATGTTAGCGTCATGTTTACGACTCTTCCATGTAATACTTACATGTTCAATGCGTGACCGTTCAAAAATTGTAATGCTTTTCATGCACCGACGCCTCAACTTCACACGATCAGAAGCTACTCCCTCAAAAGACGACTGAAGGATGTCAACAGAGTTTAGGTTTTGCTTAAGTTTAAGCTTCGACCTCAACAGCTGCCTTCTGTGTTACGTCACGCAGTTGGAAGTACATGATGATTTTTGGTGTAACTTCAACATTCGTGAGCGGAAGGGCACCAGTCAAACGAGGTTTCGATTGTGTTAGATCAATGGTTCGAGCAATGTAAAACACTTTGGTGGGGAAAACATTCATGATTCAAAGAGTTGTATCGAAAATGAGTCTGAAAAGCCACTACAGATAATCTTAGTTATTATAAAACGCAGATTGTGTGTGTGTGTGTGTGTCTGTTCGTTTATATATTGGATCGGATTTCCTACATTTTTCAACCGATTTCAACAAAACTTCACAGGACTACGTAAAATTATCCTGCGGTGGTTCTGACAGCGTCAAAATTGGAAAAACACAATTGTTTTTGCACAAAATCAATTTGAAAACACGATTAAGTCGCCAGAATGAAAGGGGGACAACTCATATCGAGTTATACTTTATTAATATCGAGTTATCGAGTTATACTTATTATAAAACCCAGGTTGGTTGTTTGTGTGTGTGTGTGTGTTCGTTTATATATGGGATCGGATTTCCTACATTTTCAACCGATTTCAACAAAACTTCACTTTTTTTTGGCAGGTAGTGTTTCTTATTGTCTTGCACACTTTTTTCTTTATTTTTACATTCAGAATGCTTTAAAAATTCCATTTACAAGACACTTGTTTATAATAAAATTCTATTCAATCGGTAGACTCATAACGATTGAAAACAATGTTTTTGTTTCAATTTGGGTTTGACCAATTCGTAAAAAAAAACAACAACAAAAAAAAAACAAAAAAAAAAACTAAGACATGCGTGTCCGTCAACCTTAAACAATAATCTTTGTCAATTTTATTTTTCAGTCTTTATGATGGTCGATACTTGATTTATCTCTTACTGTTTCATCACCGGGCAACGCCTGGCTCTACTGCTAGGGCTGAATAAATGAAGGAAATGGAATTATTTTTTTTAGAATAAACTTGATAAGCCAAAACAGAAATTCCGTCCTGGTAATAAACTACATCCGCGTCCTGGGTAAGACGATAAACTACATCCGCGTCCTGGGTAAGACGATAAACTACATCCACATCCTGGGTATGACGATAAACTACTTCCACGTCCTGGGTTAGACGATAAACTACATCCACGTCCTGGGTTAGATGATAAACTATATCCAAGTCCTGGGTAAGAAGATTAACTACATCCGCATCCTGGGTAAGACGATAAACTACGTCAAACAGCAAGGCCTCTGATCAGAAGGTTTTGAGGAGCATGGAGTCACCTTTTAATTACTGGTATCTTCCCTGACCCGGGGTGGTAGCACTTGTTAGGGTTCCAGCTACGGGCAAATAGTTAACACCGAAGCTGAAAAGTGTAAAAATAGGTTTTAATTCGAGAAATACTTTGTAAAAATTATTATTTTGTAGAACAATAATACTATTACCAGAAGCAATATGTTTTCGAAAAAAAATATTACCAGCAATACGTTTTGGAAAAAAATATTGCAAGAAGCAACTGAGGTGAAAAGCATTATGAAAGTGTAAAAATAGGTTTTAATACCAGAAATAATTTGTAAAAAAATTATTATCACAAATAAATTTTTGAAGAAAAAACTATTATCAGCGATACGTTTTTGAAAAAAAAATTACCAGCAATACATTTTTTAAAATAACATTACCAGCTATACATTTTTGAGGAAAAAATATCACCAGAAATATATTTTTGATAAAACAGAAATATTACCTGGAAAAAAGAAGTTGTCGGCATTAAATAACCCATTGAGGTTAATGTGTTGTGAAACAAAAAAAAACAAACCAAAAGAGAAATTATTGATAGAGATTTTCTAAGCGTAGCTTAGATGTGGTAAAATGTCGAAAGTATGGGACACTCAGTGGGAATTGAACTCACTACTCAGGTGTAACTTTTCAAGTGAGACATGCTTGTTAACCATTACACTACGTCGAGATGCCCAAATGATTTTCTAAGCGTAGCTTAGAGGTGGCACAAGGCCAAAATAAGGGGTACCCTTTGAGGATTGAATTCCCTACTTAATCATTATTCCTCTAGCGCTGTTGTTCTTAACCATTTTCAGTCTTGGACCAAAGACCCCCCCCAACCATTCCATGAAAAAAAAAAAATCTTATTTTATTTTTTACTAATAGATAAGTTTAGGAATTTTATTATAGAAATAGAAAATGTATATTCTTCATTTATATATCATCCTTATATAATTTATTTAATTTTTTTTATATTTTATATTGAATATTTTGTATTAATATATAAATATTTTATTTTATTAATAGTTAAAATTATATTATTTATTATTAATATACTGAATTAATTCACTATTTACATTATTCAAACTATTGTCCTCATCTTCGTCGCCATATTTATTACGTTTAGGCCGTTGCACACACCGGTCTTCTTCAGGTGATTGGAATGTCGAACTGAACCCTTTATTTCGCTCACAGGGGTAGACTGTTCTAGTTCCACGTGCCATGTTTAATGGTTGTCAGTTATCATGTTAATTCCTCTCTCCAAGTCCTCCGTATCCTTAACCAGGTATTGAACACACACTCTTCGGGTCCTGTCACTGGATCTAACTAACACCTTTACCCACTGTGCCATGTGCCCTTGAGAAGGCCGGAGCGTACACCGGCCGCAACGCTGTAATAAATATGGCGACAAAGATGAGGGCAATAGTCCGAATAATGTAAATAGTGTACATAATACCTCATCTCAAAAATATAGACAGATACTGAAAGACCGAAACGTTGTAATAAATATGGCGACAAAGATGAGGACAATAGTCCGAATAATGTAAATAGTGTACATAATACCTCATCTCAGAAATATAGACAGATACTGAAAGGCCGAAACGTTGTAATAAATATGGCGACAAAGATGAGAAGAATACTCCGAATAATGTAAATAGTGTAAATAATACCTCATCTCAGAAATATAAACAGATACTTAGGGGCTGAAACGTTGTAATAAATATGGCGACAAAGATAAGGACAATAGTCTGAATAATGTAAATAGTTTACATAATACCTCATCTCAGAAATATAGACCGAATAATGTAAATAGTTTACATAATACCTCATCTCAGAAATATAGACCGAATAATGTAAATAGTTTACATAATACCTCATCTCAGAAATATAGACCGAATAATGTAAATAGTTTACATAATACCTCATCTCAGAAATATAGACCGAATAATGTAAATAGTTTACATAATACCTCATCTCAGAAATATAGACAGATACTGAAACGTTGTAATAAATATGGCGACAAAGATAATATAATAATGATGATCTGTTTATATATTTTTGTCAGTGTTTATGTCGTGCTGTATATATTTTTTTGATTATTTAATTTGTGTTAGCAAACTTTATTCATGTGTTGGTATATGTGTATGTGGGTATGTAGGTATAAAGTTTTCCTAAATAACTGATATACAAAATACCTAGGTATATATGTAGACATAAGATATATATAAATATATATACATATATATATATATATATATATATATATGTATATATATATATATATATCTAGATATATATATATATATATATATGTACGTGTTAATCCCTCCGTAGGTTTAAGAATTATTAACGTTTTCTTCCTCAGTAGTTTTTTTAAGTAAAAATTAGTTTAATTCTACCCCTCTATTTTGTATATGTTAAATGTATGTATGTATGTGTGTTCTTTTACCTTTTAATATATATATATATATATATATATATATATATATGTGTGTGTGTGTGTGTGTGTGTGTATGTGTGTGTGTACTTATATATGTACATGTAAATATATGTGTATGTATGTACATATATATATATATGTGTGTCATGTGCACATATGTGTATGTCTATGTGTATGTATATATGTATGCATGAGTGTATGTGTATTGAGGTATATATATATATATGTGCACACGTTTATGTATGTATGTGCACACGTATATGTATATAGTTACGTTGTTGTGTATGTGTGTATCTACGTATGTGTTTTGGCGCATATAAATAGTAGGTCCTTACTAGATTAAATATTAGTTAGATTTTATATGTTTATGTTAAATTTGTAACCTTTAGGTGATATTACTTGCTTTGTCAAGTTTTCTTTATTACACATCGGCTCTCTTATAAATATCCTTCGTTTTTAGTTTGCCCCCCCCCTCATCACTTTTTCCCTCTCTTTCTCATCTTCTGGATTTTATGTTTAGATCATATCGTTTTTGATTGTGCTTAGTGTCACCGCACGTGTATATACCCGTTTCCGGTGTCAGTTTTGTAATTTGAAAGTAGGTCAGCGGATTCGGTAGCGAATTATGCATCGAAAAATAATTCATATTTATCTGTATCTCACTCATTTAAACCGTTATTTAACTCCTCTCTTTAAAACTTCTCTCTATTAAATTTTAATCCCCACCTTCACCTTTAGGCTTTCATGTTCTTCTTTCTTCGGTTACACCCTCTCTCTACAGCTTTCATACATTTCCCTCTCACACTTGTTTCCCACTCCCACACATACACACTCACTAAAATTTTGTTTTTTATACCCGGAGTTATATTTTCCAATTTCTTTTTGAAATTGTAGGTCTGATGATTGGGTCGTGATTACGATTCCAATATAATAAATTATAACCTGGATTTGCCTGGATTCTATCCTCTTGAAATATATTTATGTATTTTTATATATATATATATATATATATATATATATATATATATATATATATATATATATGTGTGTGTGTGTGTGTGTGTGTGTGTGTGTGTGTGTGTGTGTGTGTGTGTGTGTGTATACCTGTCCTGGACATTGAGTTCTACCTGGATTCTATCTTGGAAATTTATATATATATATATATATATATATATATATATATATATATATATAATCCTTTTCTTTTATATATCCTTCGTTGTTTTTATTCTACTTTTACATTCAAAACAACCAGTAGAGAAAAAGGGACGCTAATTTATATTACTTGTTCATGTTTTCTGCTAGTTTTACTGTTGTTTTTACGAATTTTAGTAATTAATATGACGAAGATTACTGTAAAAATTCCAAAACTTATTTGTGAAAAACTTCGAAGTGAAATTGTTCTATGGAGCACTAAAATATTACGGTGAACCCCCAATCTTCTAAGTTTTTTTTTTGTGTGCGCCCGCTCTAATGTTACATAGACCCCTTAGGTGCATACAGACCCCGGTTGAGAAACACTGCTTTAGATGAATCTTCCAAATTTTTAGCTAATTTTCTCAAAACACTTTCTTCAATGTTACTGTTCTTTAGTCCACGAAAAGGTTAACTAGAAAAATGTCGCTGCATCCAAGTAAACTGTCACCATAATCTTTCCCACTGACCGATTTGCTATGCTTTATTCTTATAATGATGTTCACCAGGTACTAGACCCAAGAGCCACTCGAGGTAGAGGCTTAAAGAGTAAGTGTCATCATCTCAAGCAAAGTGATGATGCCCGACAGATGCAAAGGGGAGATGGAGAGAGGGAAATTACTTTAAAGCGAACCATAAACCCTATCCTAGACAGGAAAAAAGGGATAAACCACTACTCCTGTTCAAAAGAACAGGGAGTAATGTAAATTAGATATTGATAAAATATGGCATCTGTCGGTTTCGAGAGACCATGGGTCTGCGCCCGAAGAGTTATGCTTTCTCAAGGGCGTACGTCTGGGTAGTTTTTTTGTGAGTGATCGTTAGTTGCGAATGCAACACTTCTCCCACCTCCACGTCACCGCTGTTTTCCAAGGGAAAGGCCAATACAGCTTGGCATCGTCGTCGTTGCAGGAGTTGCCAGCATCGGACTGTCTTTGGAATCCGGCTCCATATTTGAATTCACAGATGTTCTTCTCCTGATCTGGTTCCCAACCATAGCTACAGAGCAAAGACTACCCTACTATTTGACCATAGGTGGGGTTTTGAACTCAGAATTTTTTCTTCATCCATAGCGGTTGCCAACCAAGACTATAGAACCCAATCTGTACTGCTATTTATTTATAGCTGGATAAGAGATGGGCTTGTAAAAACCCAACTCTTTCAAACACATAGCATGGTATGGGTATTCAGGTACTTTCTCAGTCAGTACAAGGACCCGACCATACATTAATATCTGACGAATATTTTGACATTCACCAAAAAACTACCCAATGATGTGCAATTTGGACCCGAGGATATGGTGCAAAACCTGATGGAAAAAAAATTGTTGGAGAGTATAGGGTCCATGAACAGATTGAAATTCTCAGGTAGTATTGCCCCGTAGTAATTACAGATTAATGATTTGTTGGGTAGTAAAGAGGATACAATACCCTTCAAACTATTATGGAAAAAAGAAGAAACTGAAGTCTATGGCCTCATAAGTTCTGGGCTACATGCAATGCCTTCGATCAAATCAAAAAACTCTGGGCCCTAAACATTGAACCACAACACAGAGTTCCAGTCCGCCAGGTTTAATCTAGCCCCGAGCTCAGGTGAGGTAATGTGTTCGTTTCATTGGTGTTAGGGAAATCCTGGTGTGTCATGGAAGCTGCATACTGTTGAATTAACTAGCGCGTAAGAGTATTGAATATAGATGTGACCTGAGTCAGTGTCTTTTTTTTTCTTTTTTGATTCGGACAATTCTCTTAAGATGCCTCTGGTTACTCTTATTCAGGACATATGGTTGGTCAATATGAACATTAATTTAGCTCATCGAGTATTCCCGGTACACAACGTGAAATCGGTGATCGAAATATGTTTAATTACTGCTATCGTTTTAGAAATAAATGTCCCATCTGACACTCATTAACCTAACTCGTTCGAAGCCCGGTAAGCAGGTCGCTCTTCAAATTGCTGCACTGCCTCACCAATTGTCAATTCCTAACAGAGAAAGAGATGGACATTTTTATAACGTCAGCTTACGGTGGTGTCACATCGCAATATATTTATATACGGTGCTCAAAAAGACATTTGGCGGGTAAGTTTTCTTTCATACATTAATTCATAATATGAATGGATTTCTCTTTCTATCCCTTTCTTTCTTTCTCATTTGATTAACCATATATATATATATATATATATATATATATATATATATATATATATATATAAAAAGAAGAGGTTGTAGTGGTTCCAACGAGAAAAAAGTATGTATATTAAAAAAGAAGGAAGAGAGGAGCCGCAAAAGATTTGCTTGTAATGTAGATTTATTTAGAAAAAAATATTATGCTTTGTTTTACATAATTGTACTACACGTGTTTCTGGTCTCGTGACCGTCTTCAGGTAAAAGTGGAGATTTCCACATATTATTAAAATAATTAATTTTTTCTTTTGTTTTCAATGTTAAATATTCTCGATATGACACATTTTCTGTGTTAGTAATCCGAATTTCTTTCTTGAATTGGCAATGAAGAACTCTGCGCGAAGGGTCAAAAAACAATTAAGGTTGGTCCAAGCGGAATGATGAATTACTTATCGGCATTTTAATCTTTTTACTGACCCCTATGTGTTCTTAGATCTGTTTCCATTTTTGTGTGTTTCTGTCAGCATGCGTGTATATATGCGTGCGTATATTCCCCCCTCCATACATATACTGTCTTACTACGAGGAATTAGTAAAATCATTTGTACATACACATACACACACACGCACATACACTAACACTCAGTTCCCTCACTACTACAATTAAATGTTGAAGACAGACACACAAATTTACACAAATGACACAAATGTAATCTAAGCTATATGGAACACCGTTTCTTTCAATTTAATAAGTCGAAAAGGATATATTTATATATATATATATATATATATATATATATAAATTTGTAAATATATTTATATATATATATATATATATATACACCAGTTTTAGATTTATTGCTTTTTATGCCCTTAATCATCAAAGTTTTCGTCTTTTTTAAAACTAACAAATTCTTAATCACTTAATAATCATTCGTATTTGATGGTTTTTGGTTTAAGATCAATAAGTTTATAAAACTTTTTCTGACACACAGAACACACATACAATATAAAAGATTGATTTTTAGTGAGGCGTTATCTTATATATATATATATACCGTTTCATTTAGCGTCAAAATGAAATGCTTAGAATTGTATATTCTAATCCTCTTCTTCCTTTATATTCACAATGTGAAATCACAGTGTAAGTATAGAAATATTATTTATAAATTATTTTATCATTCTTTTGGCATTTCTATATTTCTTTTTTTTTCTCAAATTGGCGTGAATGATATCATTTTATAATAAAATAACGAACAATTTTATGTTGATTTTAATTCGGTATATATAAATATATATTTATAGCCCAGATTTAAAAAATTTACCAAATATCAGTTACTTTATATGTTTTCATTGAAATGTTCGGCATTTATTCATTATAAATATTAACTTCATATTACCTCCTTATATATGTTTCAGTTTTTTCAGTATTCTACCTGTCATAGAAATATATATTTATTTAACTTTCTTTAATCCGTATTAAATAATTTTGGATGTATATATATATTTATATTTATATATATATAAATATTTAAACATGCGAAAAATAAGTACATATAATATGTTTTATATCAATAATTGTGAATTGTATTTCAGGTGACTCTTGTTTTATTGTCATGCAATGAAGAGGCTAATGATGTCCATTTGCCGTTTCGATCTATTAACAGGGAAACATATATATATATATATAACGAGATAAGTTTAAATCCATTCTTATATATATCCCCAATTTATAACCGTTTACAACCTGGATATATTTTATATATGTCATTCGTCGAGGAATGGTGCCCCCAACGTTCAAATTCATCAAAGCCGGTTACAATATTTTTGTATATGGGCAGGATTTTATTAAAAAGAAAAAACTTCTCTAATAAAATCAAAAAAGGTAAAATAGTAGTCTTTGAATGTATTTCATGATTATTCTTGGTCCCGCTGTTTTTCGGCTTTCTTTTATCTTCGTTTGGATAGACTTCATTTTAATTATCCGAACTTTTTTTGGGTATGGGAGGTCTTTCTGTAACGATTCCTGTTCATTTCGCTAAAAGAATGGGACAGATATACAGTATCTTTTCTACAGAAAAAGCTGATCGTTTTATTAATATTTATCTATTTACACAGTAAAAGTTGTGTTTTTCCAATAAAACGTATTTTGAACATATTTTATTTTCATTCCCTGACTTTTTAAACTTTCTGTCTCTGTATATTAGCCTTGAATCATTTCGTTTGTTACAAATTGCTTTTCTCAATGTACCAAAGCAAAGATGGGGTAAATCGTTGAAGAACATAAATGTATATGAATTTTTAAAACAATTTTGTTTGAAAATGATGGAATCACAAAATATTTTTTCTTAAAATATGTCACTTCGGATGATGACATAAACCTAAAATGAAAAACACAGGGAATTCTTCCAGTTAATTAATCGTAATTTTTTTCTTTCGTTCTTCTCACAAGTAAAACCAAAAATAAATAAGAAAAAATCACGCCATTAAATATTGTAAAAACCATCAAACTGCGCTCAATGACACGTCATGTCATAAGATCATATATATATATATATATATATATATATATATATATATATATATATATATATATAGGGTAAGGTAGGCCGACGGAGCTCATATATCTTCAGTTTGGGTTCGAAATTTTCTTTCTTCTCCTATTAAAAAAACACTTTCCTCAAATAACTAGATTTATTTAAATATTTAGATGGGAACATCCTAGATGCATTCATTACCTTTGCCTTTGTATCTAGAAAGTTAATTAAAAACACAAAAATGGAAAAAAACCCCCCTTTAAAATACGCATTGACATAACTTCTTTAAAAGTCCTCAAAAATTAGACAAAATAAACGTTACAAATTTTGTAAATATAGCAGCTGTGTCTTGAAAAAAAAATGACGGAAATCATCCATATTCAAGTTTTTAAATTTTGTTTTACTTCTCTTAAGAATGCTTTAAAACCAGATGGATGCAGCGTAACCCCTTCAACAATATAAATAAAAGGGTGGATTTATATCTTAAATAAATATTTTTTGCAATTGTGAAAATAATAAACACGAAAGAAAATCGCAGTCGATCATCTGTTTCTCGATACGTTAAACTTTACATGACCGGCCCCTTCAAATTCCGCCATAAAACTACAGTCGACTTAAATTTCCTCATAATAAAAATCTTTGGAAAAATAGACATACATTTAACGGTTTTCATTCACATACATCAAATTTTCTGGAAATTTCTGGAAAACTCGAAACAAAAAATAATTTTTGATTTCTGTTGACTTGTTTGGATTGATTGATATGGGGAAAAAAAAGCGAAAAATGATTTTAAACCGATGATCATCCTGAATTTGAAAAAAAGAAATGTTAGCGACGAGAACAGATTTTAAATACACAAAACCGCTATAAAAAATACTAATAAAATAGAGAATAATTCTAAAAAATAAGTTTTACTCAATTCATTTATTTATTTTATACAAAAACGTTACCCTGAAAATCTCAAAAAATGTAAAAATTATGACATTGAAAAAAATTATTTACCCTGATTTTAGTGATTGTTTTTGTATATTGCCAACGAATACCATTGAAAAGCGTTGCTTCAAAAATCCTATATACTTATAAAAAAAAAATTTCAGAGTGCTGAAATTATCCAAAAAAAATATAGGTTTAACAGGGGTAATTTAATTCTTTCATCTAAATAATTATATTGAAGTTTTCGGCGTGATATTCCGAAGGTGCAATCATGTGAAATCTGCTTATAGTAGGAGTTTCAATCCGATCTTTTTCAATTCGGCCAAATTGATGCAAATAATCCATTTTTATTGCTTATAATATTCATATATACAATGTATCCTTTTTTTTCGTTTTAAGCAGATGGAAATCCATTAATAATTTTTTCCCATTAAATCGTGAATTGATTAAACATCGTAATTGGTTTCTTTCAAATTGTTTTTATCTTCCTGACAACCTCAAATGAGATATATATATTCTTCCTGTATATATATATATGAGGTTCACTGTCTTTCAGACCAAAATTCATTTTTTTATACTAGTGGATCATTTAAATATCACTACATTTCAGCTACGGCACTATCCCAATAAATGACACAAACATTTTTTGCTTAGTATTTTTGTTGTTTTTTTTTTTAAAATAAAGGAGCATCAAATAATGAAAATGCATCTGAATCTAATTCATTTATTTTTCAATTTTAATTCCAAAAACATTAAAATTAACATTAAAAAATTAATCGTATAAAAAAGACGCGTTGAACAACTCTCTTTAGAATTATTTGATATATAAATTGAAATTTCAGTCACGTAAGAAACGGACTCCATGCTCAAACGTCATTTTTTGAAATCGTTACGAACTTTAGTTCTAATTTAAAAAGATTTTTTAAACAAATGTTTTATATATATATATATTATATATCATATTATATCCCTTTTCAGCCTTTTGACACAGTTCAAAATCGTTTAACTTTACAGCACCTTTCTATCGTCCTTATAACTTTTCAAACCTATCGCTATTTCCATGGCAAATGTTCAGACGCGCTTCATTCTTTAATTTATCATCTAGGAACTTAACAGTCCTGCACACACCACACACACAATCACAACCCATATATAATGTTTGCAGCTTAAAAGTTTTATTTCAACGAGATCCCATCGAATATTTTTTGCATGTGTATTTTCTTAAATTATAGAGCAATAATTTTAAGTTTTTGCTGAAATTATTTTCGTGTAATACAGACAGCCAACCAAGAATATATTCAGATGAAGCATGAAACAATTTTTAAAGACGACAAACCCAAATTAGAGACCTGAACTTTTCTAATGTCAAGAAAAATGCCGAAAACATCTCGTTCGTCATTCATTTGAAAACCAAGATAATGTATTAACATTTTTTATCAGATCCAGTCTCATTTTATACATCTTTGGCCTTTTCTAAATCATAAACTTTACCCAAATAATCATGGATGGAGATTGTTTGTATACCTTTCGTATATCCAGGTGCGTTTTACTTGATAATGATGGAAATTAGTGTTTTAATTTTTTTTATTCCTTTTTATTTAAAATATTTTATAATGTAGTAATTTGATATTTAGAGTTATTTGATGATGTATGGCATTGATTTTTAATCATCTTTATATTCCTAATAGCTTTTTCATCAACGACGGGTTTATAAATTCATTATTGAATTAGGGTTTGTCTATCACTATTTTTTTAAGTTCAAATATCCAAACCTTTTTCTTGAAATTTTGATTTTACATGGTTTGATCCATTTCAGGTTCAAATTGCTTTGAATATACCCTCTTTAGCACTAGAGGACGTCGTCAGTGATGTTCTGAATTGGGTCATTGGGCAGTTTCGGGTCTTTCAAACATCATACTCCCCCTCACCAAGTCGGCCCCATCAGAGCTGATCAGTCTTTAATCCCCCCCACCTAATCTAAATTAACAGTCTGCAGACACTGACTTATATTAGGCAAACCCTACCCGTCTATCACGCATTTGATTGGAAGCTGACCAACAGCCAATCGCAATGGTGTGAGCTCTATTTAAATTGTTTACAGGGGATTTTTGCTTTTTTTATTTTTTATGTGGATACTCATCAAATACTCGGAAGGTAATTATGTGTTTTCTTGTTTGTTGGTTTTTACTTTTTTTTCCTCCCCCAAGTTTCATCTCCCCAGCTGATAATTACTGTTAGTAAAATAAATAAATAAAATGAAATAAAAAATAAAAAAAATAATTAGAAATTTACATTGTTTTTACGATTAAAATAAATAAATTACGACTTATGCAGCGTGTTAAAACGAAAATAAATATATAAATAAATGTCGTTTGAAAGAAGTTGAACGAGTAAACTTAGAAAATTCGATTAAATGTATTGATTAACGTGATAAAATTAACGTATGAGATTAACAAATAAAATTAAATTTACGTTTTTGATCGTTACGAAAAAAAATAGGCGGAAAGAGGGATGAACAATATTGCTAAGTAAGTCGTTTAACAAGATTTTGACACAATTAATTATAATTCACATATAGTCTAGGAGTTATTGACAGAAAAAGGAAAAAGAGAAAAAAAATGGAAGTCAAAAGACTTCTATTAAGCAATAAAAAACGAAAATGGGGGGAACTATTGAAAAATACACCTCTTTTGAACATTATGATGTTGTGCCTTTATTCTAGGTGCTAAAATATCGAAATATATTAATATGCAATATACCCCTACCAACATTTAAGCAGCAAGTAACAAAAAAATAATAAAAAGTAAAATAATGATAATGAATAAAGATAAAATAGATTAGTTACATAAATAAATTAAAATTGAGAAAAAAAAATTACAGCTGTTTTCCGACTATACATATTTACAAACAAAATGCGGCATTTAAAATTAGTTATAAACTGTGACATATCTTTATACTATTTACATGTAATTAATCTACAATTTAAGATTTGTAGAACTACACTATGCGAAAAATAAAGAATTTACAAAAAAAAAAAAAAAAAAAAAAAAAACGTTGTTTCCATCGTTTTTCCTTTTTTTTTTTTAAAGCATTTCACCCCAGGCAAGGCGGGAAACCACTAGCACGCAAGGGGTTACAGAGAGTTGGAGCGAGAACAAAGAGGAGTGATAGAGGAAAGGATGAAGAGACGGTTAGGGGATAGATCAGGACATCTGGAGACGTCGATTGACATTACATTTGAATATTTGGAGATTATAGCTATCAGGAAAACAGGAAGAGGGGAGGGAGTTCCACAGGCGAGAGGTGCGAGACATGAAGCTATTGGAGTAGAAGAGACGGCTACATTTAAGAGTTTCAACAGTGAAAGGGTGTCAGCGAGATGCCAGCCTAGCAGAACGCTCAAATTCATGAAGTTTTGCAACCAGCGAAAGCAGCTATTCGGAGCAGTTACCATGAAAGTATTTGTAAAAAAAGACAGAGGAAGACGACGGTACGTCTGTGAGAGATAACATTTATCAATCCCGAATTTAGATTGCTTGTCCATGCACTGGCTCGTTTTAGCCATAACCATTTAGCTGTTTTTTTCTGCTGTCTCAGTAATAGTTTGGATTGCCTTTTGTCTTTTTGTTCCCATTATCCAAATATCTGTTAGGGCGCTGACTACTGATTTTGCTACAAAACCCCTTGTGCCTATTTCAGTTGGCTTGCAGCTTGCCTTCCATCCATTGCTCCTACAATTTTTCCAGTAATTCATCGTATCTTAGATTTTTTCCGTTCATTCGCTTCTTCTGCATTGTCCTCATAACAGACTGTTAATTCCCAAATAATGATTTTCTTTAACTTATTTGAAAAGAGGATTAAGTCTGAACGCAATAGGATCTTGAAAATGTGATCCGGAAAATTTAATCTTTTGCCTATATCCACTCTAAGTTCCCAATCTGTTGCACACGATAGAGAATTGGGTGCAATCATTTTCTTTGGGTTAGGTTTTAACGCCGGCTTTAATAAAATTTATAACATTCCTGTTTGAATTAAATGTGTTTGTACAGATAGCTGTATTAACGACTTCTGCCATCAGCCCGCGCTTATTTGCAGTTACTAAGTGTGTTTTAATGACCCTAATTGACCACATAAAAGGGCATAAGGGCGATTATGATTTAGTCCATAGTTTCAGGTTAAATGGGCTTGGGAGAAGGTCGTAAACTGCTCGGATTAGAAAGTTCATGCCTATTTCGTTACGCCATAGTTCAGACCATCAAACTTTCCCATGAATCATTGTTTCCCATTTTGTCCATGCTCCTTGTTGCTTTAACCCAATCATCTTTGCTACTCTCATTTCCTCTTCCCTTGTGCGAATTTCGTCCAGTAAGAATCGATTATTTTCTTTGCATACGGATTTGTCAATTCTAACTCTGGGGGAAAAAAACAAGCCCTGCACGACCAATGGCAAAAGTACCCGATACCACTTTTTCGCGAAGACGCTCTTCTGCCAATTTCAATTCCTTTACCGCGTTCCATTTCAATATTTGCTCCTGCCACTTTTGGATCCTTGGAGAACTTATATTGTATTACCGTTCGCACTTTAGTGACTTTGTATTCTTCTACAAGACTTTTAAATGGGAGTTGAAGAATATTGGAATTACCGTAAATGGCAGCGCTGCCGAGACATTTTGGTAGACCTAGTCATCTCCGTAAACGAGCGTTAATCTTTTTTTTCTATCTGCTCTACGGAAGAAGTGTTACAAATTCATGACGGTCGTCTTCGAGTATAGAATCCAGAGGTTGGCAGTGAATATTTCGGAGACAGTAGGAAAGCGTAGTTTAGGCTCGCAGTGGATATCGCAGCAAAGTAGCAGAGTGTAGTTCTTCCGTCTGTCATGTTTGCCTGACATGTTGGCTCTGGTCATTCTGGTAGAGTAAACAAAGATTGCCGCCTTTATACACGACGGATACAGTGTTCTGCGGCTTCTGATTGGTTAATCTTCTATTGGTAGACTATAAAGGGAATTAAGTCATTTTGACTAACTCACTAGTTACATGATATATACACAAAAAACTGCAACAAGAAGTAATGAAATCGTAGATGGACAACAGCCAAAATATCTTGGGAAGAATAACATGCTAATAAATCCATGCCTTATATCGACCGGGTAAGCTAGACTTGTCTACTTTGTCTAACCATACTTCTAAGATGTCCTTTGTTTCTTGGCTTGCGACAGAGTCCTTCACGGTATTGTCAAAATGTTCTTGATAGAATTTTGCTTTATAGTCGGGAGATATTCACCGGACAATCTAAAACAATTCCTCTCTGATGTTTTTCCTTTTTTTTTAACACGAGTATCCTTTATTTGGCAACGTTGAAATTGATCCTCGCCCATAAAATAAGTTTCTCCAAGCCTTCTAATAACCACCTCGCGCCAATCACAACGGGGGTGTTATGGTTGTGGAATCGTGTATGGATTCCACTCTTTTGCGCTCGCGCGTATTGCACCCCTTCCTTTCACGTTTGGCCAGATATAGCAGTAAACCGCTGACGCGAGGAAGGTTGCTGGCTAGCTACGCCTGATGCCGTCTAGAATCAGAATTTGAAGTTTTCCCGTGCATTTCTCTGACGTCACTGACTAACTTTGCTTTTCAAGTTAGTCGCCGCCTGATTTTCAAACTAGAAGGTTGACTCATTTATTCCGTGCCCCTAACCCATACGCGGGCCGGAATATCTTAACTAACCAAAATTTCAACATGTCGTGTGATTACAACTTCTCTTCAAACAACTTGTTTGAACCTTCTTCCGTTTTTCTACTAGAAAACGTAGAGTATCGACACTGTCGACATCACATTTTTCCAAGACCAATTCCTCGTCTTGAAGTGAACAACATGTTTGAACCTTTTTTCATTTTCTACCAGATTCTACAACATGGTCGTCAGCACACTTTTCCAAGACTAATTTCCTCGTCTTGATGCGAACAACTCAGAATTTTCCTTCACTGAAGATTGATGAACTTTTCATACACCTCTTTTGAATTCTAACCTTTACGAACCAGTTTTAAAAAACGATAACATTACACACACATTATTAAACCTTGCTGTGAGTATTTTTCCTTGTTGTGTATGCTTACACCTTTTGTACAAGAAGACTAAATTCCATAACTTTCATTCTGAAGAAACTTTTCCCGCCTTAGCCATTTTGGTTTTGTTTTGGCGCGGAACTTTAACATTTTATTAGTCTCTGCATATTACTAACAGCCTACAGGCTAAAAAACAGACCTTACCTTTCCTGATAGTCTCCACTGTTGAGACAAGATTATTTGTTATTAAAATAAAATTTCTCATTTGTTTTCCACCAGACTAATTTTGTCGTTTTATCCTGGCTATCTATATTTTACTATTTTTGTGCATGTGTTAAATGACCCTTTTTCCTCACTAAAGATCAAACATTTATTATTTTTACTTTGTTAGTGGATTCGGTAGTCATGAGTTTTGTCTGGCACAAGGCCACCTTTTCGTAAACCAGCACTGCATGCTACCGGGCCCGCAGCATGGTCATATCGTCCATGTATGCTCTTATTGGAGGTTGCCGTTGACCAGATCTTATTAAAGGACCTCTGCATTCCGCAGCTTTTATGGCCATGGCTAAGGAAAAGAGGGTAGCTGAGATGGTGCAGCCTGTTATAATGCCTCTTTCCAATCTATGCCATGTAGATGTTGTGTTTCCTGCTGTTGTTCTCATTTTGAAATTATTATAATAGTCCACTATGGTCTCTATGATTTTGGCGGGAACGTGATGGCGTTTTCAAGGATTGTTCTACCAATGTTCTTAAAGTCCAGCCACAGGAAAGCCATATCGCCCTTATGTGATTTCACGTCTTTTAGCATCTGCGTAATAACACCCACGTGTTCTACGCACCCCGGTATGCCTGGGGCACCTCCTTTTTTGGAAGTTGACCAACAGCCAATCGCAATGGTGGGAGCTCTATTTAAATTGTTTACGGGGGATTTTTACTCTTTCTATTTTTAAGTGGTTACTCATCGAATACTCGGAATGTAATTATGTGTTTTCCGTATTTTTTTAAATTTATTTTCCCTCCCTTAAATTTCATCTCCCCAGCTGATAAATACTGTCATTAAAAAAAAATATAATAATAGCTATTTTACAATAATTAGGACATTCATTTTTGTAGTTATGAATGCCCGAGTTTATGTTGGTTTTTATATGGAGAGGTAACAAATTTATTATTATTATTATTATTATTATTATTCAATTCATCAAGTAGCAGGATGAATTTTTTCGTCTTAAATTTATACCTGAAGAAATGATTTGTTTTGAATATCATTCTTTTGGATGTATATTATTTATGTCTTTGACTAAAATGAGAATGTCATCAACATATCTTAGATATTGGGAGTAATTTTGTAGCATTAAGTACATTATTTTCTACACTAGTCATGTAGATATTGCTAAACGTTGGTCCAAGAAGGGAACCCATGGAGGCACCATCGCATTGTTCGTATACATTATTTTAGTGGTCATAAAAAGGAGATTCTGTAGTGCAAATCAATGTCTAATGTCCTAATTATTACATGCAACTTGCTTGATCATAATGTGTGGGACACTTTGATCTGGAGAACATCAAATCTCCTTGTAACACCAAAGATGTAGAGAAGGCAAAGATTATGGTAGCATTCACCAACTAAAACAAACAAGACCGTCCAGAAAGAGTTGCAGGAGATTCCGAAGTCGTATGGCGGCGGTGGCTGAAGCCAATGCCGATTATATTGAATTAATTTACTCTTTAGTATTTCAAGATATTTTCTTGTGTCATTTAGGTAAATCTATCTGTTAAAATGAGATATCAGTATGAATATCATTTCTGAGTAATTTAGACGACAATTTATCCATCGCACTCTCTTTCTCTCTCACTATATATATATATATATATAAGTATGTATATATATATATATATATATATATATATATATATATATATATATATATATATATATATATATATATATATATATATATAGAAGAGATCAACAAAATATACCATAATGAGACACAATCAATACTGCATATACAACCAGAAAAATTTAAATATATATATATATATATATATATATATATATATATATATATCATTTTGTTTTGCGTAGGAACCAATTATGCGCTCCAGTCAAAAATCAATGAACTTTTTTCATCGGAAAGCCTTCCAGGTCTGCAGGTCTTCTTTGAGTCGAAAAAAAAAAAATCAAAAAAAAAAATACCTTCAATAGGAAAATAAGTTTCTCATCATGGAAATTACACATCTTTCGTCAATCTCAAACTTTGGCATCTTCTTCCCCTTTTATATTTAGTGTTCATTTCCCACCAAGAACGTTGAGTGACTGGCAGAGAAAGATCGTCGAATCTTCCGCCTGTCTGTAAACGCGTTCTTGTATTCATTTTCTGATTGTGTAACAGGTATTCATCTTCTCTTGAGAGATAGCAGCACAGAAAGACATATTTAAAAACGAGGAAGAAAGAGAAAAGAAAGAAAGAAAGAAGGAAAGGGTGATGATAAAGAGGGAGAACTAAGATAGGAAGAAAGACAAAAAAAGAAAAAAAAGAAAGGAAAAAGTGATGATAGAGAATGAGAACTAAGAAAGAAAGAAAGAAAGAAAGAAAGAAAGAAAGAAAGAAAGGAAAGAGTGACGATAAAGAGAGGGAACTAAGAAAGGAAGAAAGAAAGAAAAAAGAAAGAAAGGAAAGAGTGACGATAAAGAGAGGGAACTAAGAAAGGAAGAAAGAAAGAAAAAAGAAAGAAAGGAAAGAGTGACGATAAAGAGAGGGAACTAAGAAAGGAAGAAAGAAAGAAAAAAGAAAGAAAGGAAAGAGTGACGATAAAGAGAGGGAACTAAGAAAGGAAGAAAGAAAGAAAGCAAGAAAGCAAGAAAGAAAGAAAGAAAGAAAGAAAGACAGAGTGATGATAGAGAAGGAGAACTACGAAAGGAAGAAAGAAAGAAAGGAAAGAGTGATGATAAAGAGAGCGAACCAAGAAAGGAAGTAAGAAAGAAAGAAAAAAGAAAGAAAGAAAGGAAAGAGTGATGATAAAGAGAGAGAACTAAGAAAGAAAGAAAGAAAGAAAGGAGGAAAAAAGAAGGAATGAAAGAAAGGAAAGTGATGTTAAAGAGGGAGAACTAAGAAAGGAAGAAAAATAAAGAAAAAGAAAGAAAGAAAGAAAGAAGGAACGAAAGAGTGATGATAAAGAGAGAGAGAGAACTAAGAAATAAAGAAAGAAACTGAGAAAGAAAGAAAGAAAGAAAAGGGAAAGGAAGAAAGTGATGATAAAGAGGGAGAACAAAGAAAGGAAGAAAAACGAATGAAAAGAGAAAGAAAGGAAGGAAAGAGTGACGATAAAGACGGAAAACTAAGACAGAAAGAAAGTGTAATGATAAAGGTTTTGAATTAAGATAGCAACAAATGATGATAAACAGAAATAAAGAGTAATAATAAATAGGGAGAAAAAAGAAAGAAAGAAAAAAGAAAGAAAGAAAGAAAGGAAGAATGTGTAACGATAAAGGGTTAGAATTAAGATAGAAATAAACAGTGATGATAACGAGAAAGAAAGAAAGAAAGAGTAATGATAAATAGGGAGAAGAAAGAAAGAGAGAAAAAGAAAGAAAGAAGAAAGAAAGAGTGACGATGAAGAGGGGGAACTAAGAAAGAAAGTAATTAAAGAAAGAAAGAAAGAAAGAAAGGAAGGAAGGAAGGAAGGAAGATAGAAAGAAAGAAAAAAGAAAGAAAGAAAAAAGAAAGGAAGGAAGGAAGAAAGGAAGGAAGGAAAGAAGGAAGGAAGAAAGAAAGAAAAAGGAAAGAAAGAAAGGAAGGAAGGGAGGAATGAAGAAAGAAAGAAAGAAAGAAAGAAAGAAAAAAAGAAAGTTTTTTTCCCCCCGATAGAATGTGTCAGTCTACCGTCTGCCCATACACTGAACATCGCTGTCACTTCTGGTCTGGTGTTTTTGTATGCATTTAGATAGATTTGATAATATATAAAGAAGAATTTACAATGTTATTGGCCCTAAACTGGCCCCTTGGCTTCGGGCACGTAGTTCCCTGTGCCTTTTCTATAAATATTTTTCATGATAATTTTTCAAATCATCCTTCCTCTTTGCTACCTTGATTTTATGTATGTTAAATTTCTACTATATTGATGACAAGGTCTTATCATCTTCTAGCTGAAATGGTTAGATATAACCGTACTATCTTCTCTCGTATTTCTCTAGATTTATTTATTTGCTTTTTTATTTATTTAAAATTTAAATTATTTTTACTTTCTGTATTTGTGATCGTGAAGATATATATCTCAACTTTGCATTTTCTACTCTGATTCACACACACACACACACACACACACACACACACACACCAACACACAGCCACACCCACACACACACACATATATATATGTATATATATATGAAAAAATATACTTTTAACTTGTGCTATATTTATGGGATAAAGTGCTTAATATCAGAGATAGACCGTATGTAAATATAAAAGTGAACATTGAAGTCAACACTCAAAGGCGACAGACTGTTTCATAACTAGACGCAATCGTCAGGCAATGTGTCTTGGGTTTTTCTCGACTATTTATATATACAGGTCAGTGGTGCATTGTGGTAGTCCATTCTGACGGTTATTTTGGTGGGAGTGGTTTATTTATTTAGGTGAATTTATGTTACTTGCTTTTTATGTTATATATATATATATATATATATATATATATATAAAGGGAAGAGGTTATAGTAGTTCCAACGAGAGAAAAGTGTGTTTAATAAAAAGAAGAGAGAAACCGCAAACGTTTTTGGTTGTAATGTGGATTTTAAAAAAATATATTATGTTTTTTTTTCCATAATTTTGCTACACGCATTTCTGGTCTCGCGACCTTCATCAGGCAAAGAGTGGATATTTCAACATATTATTAAAAGGAATTAATTCTTCTTATGTTTTTCGATGTTAAATATCCTCGATATTTTCAGACAATTATTATTAAATGAATATATACACACATTCACGTATTTTGCTTTTGATCTGTTGAAGCCTAAACGGCACAATTTATAATCGTATATATTTCGAAACAATATACTTTCGTGAACGTTTGCCAGTTGTCAATAATATACATAATTAGATAATAGACCTATATATATATATATATATATATATATATATATATATATATATATATATATATATATATATTAAAATAATTCATATTTATATGTATTTCACTCATTTAAACCGTTTTTTAACTCCTCTCTTTAAAACTTCTCTCTATTAAATTTTAATCCTCACCATCACTTTTAAGCCTTCCTGTTCTTCTCTCGTCTGTTACTCCCTCTCTAGAGCTTTCATTTACTTCTCATAATCGTCCCTCACTGTCATACATACACTCTCACTAAATTTTATTTTTTATTCCCGGAGTTATTTTTCTGATTTCTTTTTGAATTTTAGGTCTGATGAATTGGATCGTAATTACGATTCCAATGTAATAAATTATAACCATGGAATATTAGTGTTTAAGCCTTTTTATTACACACACACACACACACACACACACACACACACACACACACACACGTATGTGTGTGTGTGTGTGTGTGTAATCTATATAATATAAATATATTTTTTATAATATATTTTATAACTTCAAACGTTATTCAATATAATACTGGATACTTCGTATTTGAAATAGACGCCCCATTTTTTATTTGTTAAACAGTACGTATAACGTTTATCAGCCTACGCATTTGAGAAATCGTAGTAAAGAAAATGTATTATCCGGCAGTAATCGAACTAGTGTTCCCCTTTGGAGGATTAACGGTAGTTAATCTTACAAAGAAACTTCTTGAGAAAGATGCTTTAGAAACCTCTTTGTTTAAGTTTTATTCATGAAACTGAGCAGATATGGGCACTCGAGAAAAAAAATATAACAATCTGAGTGAAGTGGATGTGTTTTACTAAGAAGTCCTTCGTGGTCGAGCGATAAAATATTTAGGATCAAATGGCGGTAGCTACCGTATCGTACGATTTCTGGCAGCATATTTCGCAGAAATATGCTATATATTTCATGGTCTTCTGAAGGGATGGAATACTAGATTTTATCCCTATTTTCATAATTCAGGATCTGTAAGTTCGGGAGTCTAGACCCCACCAACACTCAATGATAACTGGGACAATAATGGCGTCCGATATTCAGGGAATTTCTACAGCTCGTCCCTTTATTTCTCTTAACTCATCCTCTTCCTCTTCGTCCTCCTCCTTCTTTATTGTCTCTTTTGATAAAAAAAACAAACAAACAAATCTATCTGGTTCGATGCTCTCCTCAACCATAAAAAACGGTTGATTCATTCATTCATTCGTTCATATTTTACGGCTTATCAACCCTTGTTTTTTGGAGATAATAATAGTTTAGTGATACCAGTCTAATAATTAACCCGTAGCTGGGGAGAAGTAGTGAATTCATACCTAATCAGAGTTTGATAAACAAACAAAAAAAAAAAATATGGATATAAAGTGGGGGTCATTTTCACATTACAAACACTATATAAACTGATCCCTCATTTTGAAACCACTCTAGTTTCTATACATCTGTATGCTAGAAAATGCGAATAAATCTAAAACACATACCTGTATAGCTAATCAGTATTTCATTGATTGATTGATTCGTTTTTGAAGCTTATATACCCTTTGTATGTTATTTAAAGTCAGAAAATATTTATATATTATAACAATTTCTGTTGAGATAATAATGGTTTCGCCCAACTAATTAACCCATAGCTAGGGGAAAGAGTTGGATTCATACCTTTCCCAAAGGCTTTTAGTGTAACTGAATATAACGAACCCAACGAGAATTGGAACTCAGCTATCTGGTTAACAGTTTGAAGACATTATCCATTACACCATCCACACATCCAAGCTTACAGTACCTGCTATTTCCAAGTAGTCACCCATCGAGGTACTGACCAACTTTGACATTACATATCTTCGTTGTTCGTACTGGTGTTTTAATGTCCCCGTAAGCCTTACTCACAACAGGAGAATATTACAAAGAATTTAGTCATCTATTATATTGCTATCAAGTGAATACAACCATTTTTCTTTTTTTTACAAATTTTGGACTCTTAGTGTGCGAAGAAAGTAATAAGATGTTACTTTATTTTTTAAAATTTTTAAGTTCTTATAACTTTATAACTTCTATGATGTTAACGATAAAACCTCTCAAGTTTTCAAAGGACGTTCTAACCATAATGCTTGTATACTGAAAACAAGGCAAGAAATAAAATACAGGAAACTGAACCAAAATAGCAGAGCTTTTTTATTTGCAAATAACAGGATTATGAAAGTATTTAACAATAAAAAAGAAGATATGAATTAACAATTCTCATTTTTAATCATTTTTGAATCGAGGATTGAGGATCTTTAATTCCATAATTGTTGAAACTTGACTAATGCATGGAATAATAATGCAACACAAAAGGTACTTAGAACAAAATGTATTGAAACAAGAAAGTGTACACAATATTTACATATAGTCTTTTGTATATTCCTGGTAAGGCCGTTCCTGGAGAATGTGTTGACTGAGTTGCAGTCGGGCAGAGTCTCGGGTTGAATCTCTTGATTCCTTCCTCTCTTCCCGGTACCAACCATATTTATATTTATATGGTCGGTGCTCCACTATCCTACCACAACAATAATAATAATAATAATAATGAAGGCAAAAAGTGCCTCGTTATTGATATGGCCGTCTCTACAGACTGAAATATATCTTTGAAGATCTTCAAAAAGCTATCAAAATACAAAGAGCTTTAAAAACGAAATCTTAGAAATTTGGCACATGAGAACAATTCCACTTGTATTTGAATGCCTCGGATTGATTGGAAAAGATTCCAATTGACTCATTGAAGGGATTCCTTGTAGCCGATGACTTAAAGAAATGCAAACAATTATTTTTTTATTTAAATTGCTCAGTGGCAAATGTCATGACGCCATTTTTGACCTTAGGTCTCTGGTCCGGACTCGGAAAGAAATGAGTACACACCAGAAATCAAAGGAAATAATAATAATAATAATGATAATAATAATAATAATAATAATAATAACAGCAACATGTACAGCTTATACTTTACAAAGGGATTCTTCTATGTAAAATATGTTTGACCTTATGGTTTTTTTTATTTTATTTTTTTTTACAAAATTACTTAGTGGGAAATGAGTATACACCAGAAACCAAAGAAAACAAAATACTACTACTAATACTGCTACTACTACTACTACTACTACTACTAATAATAATAATAGTAAAAATCATAATCGTAAGTATCATAATAATAATAATAACAGTAATAATAATAATCATATCAATAATATTAATAATCCTAATCATTATTTACATTATTCGGACTTTTGTCTTCATCTTTGTCGCCATATTTATTACAACGTTTCGGCCGTTGTACGCTCCGGCCTTCTTCAGGTAGTTGGAACGTCGAACTGAACACTTTATTTCGCTCACTGGAGTAGACTAGTTCCACGTGCCATGTTTAATGGATGTCAGTTATCAGTTATCACCTATTAATTTGCCTCTGAAATTTCTTCGCTGCCTTAACCGGGTATTGAACTCACAATCTTTGGGTCCTGTCACTGGATCTAACCAACGCCTTTATCCACTTTGCCATGTGACCTTGAATAATGTAAATAATGTACATAATACCTCATCTTAGAAATAATGACAAATCCTAATAATAATAATAATAATAATATTAACAAAATAATAATTATGATAAAAATATTCATCATAATCTTAGTATTAATAATAATAATATAATAATAA
Source organism: Acanthosepion pharaonis (assembly GCA_903632075.3). Classification (NCBI taxonomy): domain Eukaryota; kingdom Metazoa; phylum Mollusca; class Cephalopoda; order Sepiida; family Sepiidae; genus Acanthosepion; species Acanthosepion pharaonis. The sequence goes on along the minus strand of CAHIKZ030005489.1, from coordinate 669,493 downwards.
TTTCTTTATTTATTTTCATTTAATACAATTTTTTTGCTATTTAATTAATGACTTTTATTTTATTTATTTATTTTATTTCTTTCCATTTTTGATTTTATTTTATTTTTCATTTTTTTTTCTTTTAATTAATTTTTCGTTTTCATATTTATTTTATTATTTTTTATATTTTATTTATATTTTTACTCATTGATTCTAATACACAAAAAAACTTTTTGTCTCTTGACTTCTCTGGATGAGACTTAGGAGGTAACGCGACATTGCAAAACGCAAGGGCAAAACACAAAATCAACAACAACGATAACAACAACAGTAACAACAACAACAATAATAATAATAATAATAATGATAATAATAATAATAATAATAACAACGACTGTAACCGATTGTTAAAATCTTCGTCCTTGGAGGCATTAAAGTAACTCTGCCTAAAGTGGGATTTTTTCTTTTAAATATATTCATCTTTATACTAAAAACCTTCTTTAATAGCTAGAAAAAAAACTGATTTGCAATTCTAAGGCGTTTAAATTTAAATATGGATTAACATGAGATTTGTGAAAATGGAAATATTTCTGAGCGCACATTTAGGGATACAGTGAAGCTATAATCCAATTATAACGCTTTCAATTTTTTTTTATCGAGTTAAATGATTGCGAATTCGTACCGATGGCAGTCAACGGAAATACACGGATTGCAGAGGTATATAAAGCAAACATATACCTTCAAGTTCCAGTAGAAACTGCTTCTGCTTACTTGTAAAATCAGCACTTCATGGAGATCTTCAGTTAGAACCTTTAATGGAATCATCAGGACTGAAGATTGCATTGAAACATGCAACTGAAACTCAAACTGCAGTGTTGATACAGAGAGCATCGGCGACCAAGCGTCGATGACCGAGATGTCAAAAGCACGTCACATCTAATGACAGTTTCAGCTTGGGATCATCCGAAAAAAAAATATTAGATCGCATGAGAAATTATATAAAAAACTAAATCAAAGCACCTTGTCTGTTTAATTCAATGAAATGTGTATGAAATGACTGCTGCTTAAAATACACAAACACACACACACACACATATATATATATATATATATATATATATATATATATATATATATATATATATATATATATATATATATATATATATACGTTATATATTTAATGAAAAACAGACCACTTTAAGGTACCATTACAATAATTTATTTCACCAAAATCCTTTTTAAAGGATTTCGGATCATCGGGTAAACACTTCCAACAATGAAATGAGAAGAAAAATGTGATTAGAAATTGATGGGTAGTGTAATTTTTGTAATTAAACAGGGAGGGTGAAGGTTGCGGTTAAAGGGACAATACAAAATATAGGGAGGGTTAAATTTACATCTCTCTTAAATAAGCTTTATATTGGGGTAGGAGGAGTGACCTAACCTTGACCTATTTATATGGTTAAAGAAAACGGAAGTGAATTATAGAAATAGTGAGGAAAGGAAATAAAGTAAAAGGAAAAAAGAGAAAAAAAATGGAAAAAAAGAGACGTATCCAAATATACGTATATATACGTAAATATATATATATATATATATATATATATATATATATAAATAAATATATATATATATATATATATATATATATATATATATATATATATATATATATATATATCAGGTGTAAAAGCAAAATTGTCCAAATCGTGTTACAGCATAGTTACAGCATAATAATACCCTCACAAAATGTTTAATATCTAAAAGAAAACACGAAACTAATACTATCTTTTTCTCAGGTTTTCTGATAAGAAATTTAGCCATCTTGACACCATTTGTCGTAAGAACGTTGAAAAACCCTTTGAGTTATTAAGCTAGGAAGAGTACAAAATTGATATGTGTCAGCCCCGGTATGTCTTCCCAACTGGGCAATGGTGAAGAAAAAAGATCATTCAGCGCTTTAGTAATGGTACCAACTTTCATAATCTGGCTTCTATCCTCAAAGTCCATTCAAGAACGATCAAGACAACGGTAAATAAGTGTAAATAAGATAGAACATTATTTACATTATTCGGACTATTGTCCTTATCTTTGTCACCATATTTATTACAACGTTTCGGCCGTTCAGTATCTGTCTATATTTCTGAGATGAGGCATTGTGTACACTATTTATATTACTCGGACTATTGTCCTCATCTTTGTCGCCATATTTATCACAACGTTTCGGCCGTTGTACGCTCCGGCCTTCTTCAGGTTGTTGGAATTTCGAACTGAACCCACGTGACATGTTTGATGGATGTCAGTTATCAGTCATCTCCTGCTAATTTCCCACTGAGAGTTCTCCACTGCCTTAACCGGGTATTGAACTCACACTCTTTGGGTTCTGTCACTGGATCTAACCAACGCCTTTATCCACTGTGCCATGTGTCAACGTACAACGGCCGAAACGTTACGAAATATAGGCAAACTCTTAAAGATAGAACAGTAGATTTGAAAAACTGGATCAGGAAGTCACAACAGGAAGAGGGATCATTATTTCAAATTAGAGCTAAATCGATCAGTTAAAATAGATCCAAATCAATCCATAAGATGTTTGACACCTGAGAGAGGCGTTTCATCTATGACACTCGAAGTTGCAGTGAAAAAATACTCGAAAATTAAATGGTACGTGAAACGTGTGAGGTATCTTGTTACTCCAGGACAGAAAGTTAGAAGGTTTGATAGGGCGAAGATCATTTGAATAAGTTGAAAAACATTCCTGGAATAATATATATATATATATATATATATATATATATATATGTGTGTGTGTGTGTGTGTGTGTGTGTGTGTGTTTGTGTGTGTATGTGTGTGTTATTCCTGGAACATTTTCCTTTGATCCTTAGCTACGATTAATTAATGATGAACATCATAAAACGTTGGAGAATTTCAGTAAGATATCTTTAATTATTTCTTAGATACAACGGTTCAAAGCTTATTCTAACAATTGGTCAATTTTGCTGTTACACAATTTGGACAATTTTGCTGTTACATCCGGTATTAGTAGAAGAGAGAGAGAGAGAGAGAGAGAGAGAGAGAGAGAGAGAGAGAGATATGCAAAGAACCTGAGTAACAAAAGAAAGAGTAGGTACGAGCGATAAAATTAAAGGAAAGCAAATAGTAAAGAGAAATAGAGAGCAGGAGAGAGAGGGAAAGAGAGAAAAAAAAGAGAGAGAGAGCAGGAGAGAGAGACACCAGGAGAGAAAGTGAGAGAGAGAGAGAGCAGGAAAGAGAAAGCAAGCGAGAGAAAGAGAGAGCAAAAGAGAGAGATAGACGTAACAGTAGTGTAGGTTATTCGGCAAGTACACTGTCTTAAGTAAACATGCACATACAATAAATGCAAACAACACCAGAACTTGAACAAAAGTTGCAAGACGACCAAGTAAATTGATAACAAAAGCTGTAAAATTACGTCCAATATGGCGGACCGCTCAGATGTGCGTGGAGTTTGGCCGGTAATTATGTGACTTGAAATGAAGATCAGTAGATTCATGCTGCACTCTTATTGTTCGCTTAGCAAACAATCCATGGATTGTTGTTTAACACAGAGGTATCATCACGAAAGCCATTGATAGTTATTTATCTATTTCTTCCTTGAGCTTTTTCTTTCGGTTTTCTTCTAACATTTCGTTTATTTTGCTTTTCGATTCTCTCTCCCTCGATCATCCCCTTTTTCGTTCTCATTATTTTGCCATTCTCTTTATTTTGGGGATTTATTTTGTTATTAATGTATTTCCTTCATTTATTTTTTTCTTTTTATATCTTTTATTATTTTGCTTTTTTCTTTTTTTTCTTTCTTTTTTTCTTTGGATCTTTTTTCATTCTTTATTCGTTATTTTTCTTCTTGTTACCGTTTGGGGATATATTTTGTTATTTTGTTGTTTTGTTATTTTGTTTTGTCGTTGTTGTTGTTGTTGTTCTTCTTCTTCTTCTTCTCGTTCTAGTTCTTATTCCTTATGTTCCGGATGTTGTTCCTATTGTTCTTCTTCATGTTCTCCTTGTTTGTTGTTGTTGTTCTTGTTGTTGTTGTTCTTGTTGTTGTTGTTGTTGTTGTTGTTCTTCTTCTTCTTCTTCTTCTTCTTCTTCTTCTTCTTCTTCTCGTTCTTCTTTATGTTGTTGTCTATTCTTGTTCTTTTTGTTCATGTTCTGGATTTTTGTTTTTGTTGTTGTTGTTGTTGTTCTTCTTCTTCTTCATGTTGTCTTTGTTTGTTGTTGTTGTTGTTGTTGTTCTTCTTCTTCTTCTTCTTTGTCTTCCCTTGTCCCTTCTGGATGTGGGCGATCTGGCTCTCTACAACCTTCTATTCTTTGCAGCTGGTGAGTTCTGTCTTTTCAATATTCTTCCCACACCCTGTTCTGCTCTCCATTTTCCTAAACTCCTTAGGTTAGAATTTGTTTTCAATATGTCCAGTGAGTGTCAAATTATCCAAGAAATTTCAACGGTCTCTTTATAAATTAAAAAAAAAACATCTTCCTTATTTCCCACATGTTCAGTCCATGGTATTTTACCACAAATCTCTTAAAATATGCACTTCTTCAACATTTGTTTTATTTTATATATATCCTCATGCTAAATATACCAATTTATATTTGTATAGTTTTGCAATAGAACGTTGAGTGTTACCAGTGTAAAGGAAGTTGTTATAATCTCCCTTGATCTGTTGACATTAAGTGACACTTTCTTTGGTTGTAGCCAAATGAAAAAAAATGACAAAAAAAAAACAAAAAAAAACACAACGGCTTCCCATACTTAATACTTCTTGCTTTCACTCTCGCGTGGTCATATGTGACGTCACGAGCTGCGACGTGATTTTCGCTTCCGCGTCTCGTATACACGATTTTAGTCGTTGCTTTGAAATTTTTCATGCAACAAAAACAGGCTATCATTATTGTTCCGTGTATTGGTTGATATATTGAAAAGTAATTTTCATCTTTGACAATGGCTTATGTAAGCCGAAAGCTTAGATTGGATTTAAACATGTATCAATATGGTGATTTCCTTTCGTCTTTCAATGATAATCTTATTAAGCTTATCAAACAATATGAAAGGAACTTACTTAAAATAAATAGACAAAACTTGTCTATATTATTTAATGAAACATGCATCAATATATATATATATGACCTGCTGCCTTATAAATAGTAAGGGTGTCGTAAGGCCTCACAAGTATCAACCTGCAGTTGAGAAGACCATCCTAAGGCATTGGTAGAAACATCAAACCAATCTTTGTATGGCTTGTATTGAGTTTCCGAAAGACGCTTCAATCATGGATCCTGTAAACACTCCAGATGTTCGGTATAGCAGACCATAATATTACTGTTCTCAATAAGAGTATGAGCGCTTAGAAAACTCGTTTGTATTCAAATAATGAATATTTTGGTGATGCGATGACGAAGAAAGTTTTTTTTTTTCAAAGCGACTCATTCTTAATCATGTTATTTGTCATGCCGTTCATAGCAATTTCTGTCTGGAATGGAAGCTGTTTGCAAAATCTTGGAATCAGGTCGGTACCCTATTGAAGCGCGAACAATTCAGTAATGATGGAGGAATCCGATTCCGGATTTCCCAGTCTGATGTGCTGGCTATGAAGATAGAAAGGAATGCATGATGTGGCATTCAAAAAACACTTGAAGACGTCATGACAGAGCCAAATGAAAGCGAAACAAAATAACTTAGAATCCCCAAACATGACATTTACGGCCATATGACCGTGAAACACCGATTCTCGTAAGATCACCGAAGTTAAGCAACGTCGAGCCTGGTCAGTGTAATCCTTAGAAATTTCAATATTTTCCTTCTGATTGTAAGTATACGTCCTTTTTTGTTTCTAGTTCCCTTAAAGTTTAATCTTTACTAATATGTTCAATCTGTGGTGGTCTTAGAATCTACCTAGATGGGTGTCCTTTGAGGAATACTAGACGATGTATACGTGGATGTACGTATGGTGTAATGGATAAAGATTGTTGATTTGGATTGGTTTATTTTACGGCATATCAACTTCAATGGGTTATTTAATGCCGACAAGATTTTTATTGAGTGTAATATTTTTTTTTATCTATCTATCTATCTATCTATCTATCTATCTATCTATCTTGCTTTTTTTGTTTTGTTTTAAGGCATATCAATTTTATGGGTTATTTAATGCCGACTAAATTTTTATTGCTGGTATATATTTTATCTATCTATCTATCTATCTATCTATCTATCTATCTATTATTGCTTTGGTTTGGTTTGATTTGGTTTACAGCATATGAACCGCAATGGGTTATTTAATGCCGACAAGATTTTTATTGTTGGCAATAATTTTTATCTATCTATCTATCTATCTATCTATCTATCTATCTATCTATCTATTGGTTTGTTTTATTTTGTTTCACGGCATATCAACCTCAATGGGTTATTTAATGCCGACAAGATTTTTAATGAGTGTAATATTTTTTTATCTATCTATCTATCTATCTATCTATCTATCTATCTATCTATCTATCTATATTGCTTTTTTTGTTTTGTTTTAAGGCATATCAATTTTATGGGTTATTTAATGCCGACTAAATTTTTATTGCTGGTATATATTTTATCTATCTATCTATCTATCTATCTATCTATCTATCTATCTATTGGTTTGGTTTGATTTGGTTTACAGCACATGAACCGCAATGGGTTATTTAATGCCGACAAGATTTTTATTGTTGGCAATAATTTTTATCTATCTATCTATCTATCTATCTATCTATCTATCTATCTATCTATCTGTTGGTTTGTTTTATTTTGTTTCACGGCATATCAAACTCAATGGGTTATTAATGCCGACAAGTTTTTCATTGCTGGTAATAATTTTTTTCAAAAATGTATTGCTACTAATATCTTTTTTACCAAGAATGTATTGCTCGTAATAATTTTACTTTCAAAAATGTATTGCTGCTAATATTTTTCCTTAGAACATGTGTTCCTGGTAATATTTTTTCCTTCAAAGA
>CAHIKZ030005489.1:567500-655000 GCA_903632075.3 Acanthosepion pharaonis | reverse complement strand
TCGGTAACAGGTAATGGTAGTCCTTAATTACCGAGTTCAACCCTGTCGAAAAATCAACGCAGACTCTGACTTGGTTTGATTTCTTTTTTATGCACACAATCGGCGCAGCCAATGAATTAGATTCTACTTTCGAAATAATTCCCATTTTTTCCAACCTATCAAGTTCTTCGTTAATTTTCTCTACACTTGCGAAAGGCACGTTACGTTTCTTTTAAAATTGGCATAGTATTTTCCTTTAATTCAAATTTGGCTTCAAACTTGTTACATCTTCCAAGACCAGGTGTGAAGGTTTCCGGAAACTTTTTCTTTAATTCATCTTTAATGTCCTGTCTTGTTTGCGTATTACTTTCTACTTTTCTGCAGAATGAGTTTAAAGGTTTATCCCACAATTCGAATGTTTCAATAAAATCTGTACCCATCAAGTTTTCTCCATTTTTCAGAATGAAAACTTTTATTTTTTTAACTATCCCGTTCAATTTCATGGGAAGTACAACCTCGCCTTCGAAGTTAATTTCCTTTCCAGTTACCGTTCGAGCGCATTTCATTGACTTCATTATTATAGGCCTTTTTAAAATTTTTCATGTTTTATAGTTCATTATTGTTAAATCTGAACCCGAATCGAGTTGAAATTTGATATTCTTTTTAAATATTTCAGTCGACACATATTTCCTCAAATCTCTATCTGATTTTATATTTGAATTTGTTTGTCTAATTCGGCTATTGACTTTTTTTCGTTTTACAACACGACCCTTTGTGACCATTCTTGTGGCACACGAAACATTTTTTATTTCTATATGAGCAATTTACCTCCCAGTGTCTTTCGTTGCAACGTCTACAATTATATGGTGGAACATTTTTCCCTCCTCGTTCTTTTCATTTAATTTTTCTTGTCTATTTTTAAAATACGCCGAATTTTTACTCCAGTTTTTTGCTGATGGGTAATTTGAGTGCTTTTTTATTTTTTTAATATAAGCAATGCCAGCTTCTTCGATTTTTTGCGACTCTTTCTTTAAAATTACGGCCCGCTGACACTCCTCTGCTAACTTTTGTAGGGTAAGGTTTTGTTCAGATTCGAGTTTAGCCAAAACTCTACGTCTTATTTCGGCACTCTTACTGGATACCAGTCCTTGAGCAAAAATTAAACACTTGAATTCTTCAACCGTAATCTCTGCCAATCTGAAATTGTCACAATGTCTATTCAGTATAGATGCATATGTTAAGTAATCCTGATCGTCGGATTTAGCGACATTCATGCATAACCATCGCTTATGCCAAAGCGACATATTTGCTCCAAACAAGTCATTTAGCAATTTCACTGTTTCCGAGAATTCCAATTCATTCGTTCTTCTCGGTAGAATAAAATCTACAAACTTGCTATGTTCTGCTATACCTAGCTTTCTTAGTAATAGACTGACTTTTCTTGAATTCGACCAGTTTTCACAGTCTGTGTAGAAAATATCTTCATATCGTTTAAAGTAGGCTTCAAACGTTTTTCCTTCGTCTGGCACATAGTTGAAAGTTTCCAGCTAATTAAATATGATGTTATTAGAATATGAAGAATTTCCTTCATTTGCCTGATTGTTGTTTAATTTCTCCAGTGTTAACTTTTGAATTTCTAAAACCTTGATCTGCATTTCTTCCTGTTTTTCCAGTCTTTCCTCTTGCTTTTCTTGATATTTTTGCTGACTTTCCTCTTGCTTTTCTTGATATTTTTGCTGTTCTATCTGTTGTTCCCTTATTAATAAGGCAAACTGTTCACTTTGACGTTGCTGACTCAACTGCTAGGATTTGAATAATTCAGATATGACTTTGGATAATTCATCCATCTTTTGCTGATAGTGTTCATGCAACAAAGAATATACTTTTAATTTGTGTATCCACGGATATAATATAATCTGACCAGAAAAATCGAAACAACTTACGACTTTTTTATTTTATGTCTTGCTTTATAAAATATTGTTGAGCAACCAAAAAAAAAATTTTTTTTAAATGTTCGTTACCTTTCAAAGTCGACACGATGTATTTGTGCGCCTTTTAAATCCATGCATGTTTTTGTAGTCGGCCCGTTTTTTTTTGTTTTTTTTTTAAATCACCGTTATTCGTTTACGACACCTTTCAAATTTTTCTGAGTGAACGTTCCTTTATGCTTAGTCGTCCTTTAACGAGTTCTAAATATCCAGAAATTCAGAATCCTTCGCCGTTCCATTAGATGGACTTTTAATTAATAATTTTTTCCTTCAGCCTGGGTTCTTCAATGACTTGTCCCAACTGTTGAAGGCTATCAATTATCACTTCTTTTTTTTTCGTATAGTTCTTTCTACCTCGTCGCCATTGTTGAAACTTGACTAATGCATGGAATAATAATGTAACACAAAATGTACTTAGAACTAAATGTATTGAAACAAGAAAGTGTACACAATATTTACATATAGTCTTTTGTATATTCCTGGTAAGACCGTTCCTGGAGAATGTGTTGACTGAGTCGCAGTCGGGCAGAGTCTCTGGTTGAATCTCTTGATTCCTTCCTCTCTTCCCGGTACCAACCATATTTATATGGTCGGTACTCCACTATGCAAATTAGGTGGATCCTACCACAACAGTTACCAACTTTAAATTTCTGCTGAGATGATTTGCTAATCCCTCTTGCAGGTGCCTGCTCTGGTGCATTTGTGTTTCATCAACACTATCATTACCAACATGCGGAACGAGCATAAGACATTGAATAAGACAATTCACTAAAATGCTCAGATGACTATTAACTTAGTGCTCTAAAAATTTCCTTCGCAAGGTTTTGGCATAACTTTCAGACCCTTCGCAAGTTAGGATCGTCTCCCAAAACTGATATTATCCCTCATGGTGAGACAAGACCCAGCTCCTAATGTCGGAACGCTAACGTTTATATAATGCGTATATATCTCTGTATGTATGTGTATACAAGATTGTGAGTACATATGTGTAAGGAAAGAGGACCATACTTCTCTATATATACGTGCGTGTATTGGTGTATCTATAAGGTATATGTATGCGTGTGCACTTATTTCAATGTTTGGGTGGACACGTATGTATGTGCTTATCTGACAATATATATTTTTTCTTTGATGTATATGTTCGCGTATATACTCTTCTGTGTATATGTGTGTGAATATTCCTTTATATATGTGTGTTATAATGTGGGTATTCTCTTTGGTACATGTGTTTATGCATACATACATAACACTCACACACACACACACACACACACACACACACAAACACACACATATATATATATATATATATATGTGTGTGTGTGTGTGTGTGTGTGTGTGTGGACTCTGGGGAGGTATGTGTTTGTGTGTGTCCGTAAATGGATTTTCACTGGTGTGTATATATATATATATATATATATATATATATATATATATATATTCCGTATGTATCTGTTCCAGTAGAGGTTTGCTTGTGAATATTCACGTTTCTTTTCGATTGGATTTTTTTCTTTTCTTTTGTATAACGCCTCAAGAATGAAAAATATCTATGAAAAGCAAAACCAATAATGAACCTAATACACGATATATATATATATATATATATATATATATATATATATATATATATATATATATATATATATATAAATTATATATATTTGTTACCTATATAGGTATATTTAAACAAAGCTGTATTTATGGATTTACACTATGAGCAGTTTTTGCTTTTATTAAATTTATTTTTTGAAGATATTTTTTCGATAATAGAATTTTGTTCAGTTTTCTTTTAAGAGGTGCCAGCCGGAGGAATTTATTCCCAAAAAACTATTTGGAAATCATATATACTTCTTAAAAACAAAACAGTATAATAATAATAATAATAATAATAATAATAATAACAACAACATCTTTAGTAATGTTTCCGGAGATTATGTATTCTCACTATCAAGTTGTAAGACGTCAGTCGGAGAAGACCGTTTGCAAAATATTTGCACTTCCCAGTAACTTCTGAATACCAGGTTTGTTCAGACTTTTTCACTGTAGGTTTTTCAATTCGGTTGTATAATGTAAACAACAAGACAAGGTTGCTAAGCTGTTAAAACTATCAATCAATTCATCGTGGGTATACACTCCAACGCCCGAAAGATAAGTGGAACAATATGAACCTAAAAGTTACACAGGATAAAGGCGTTGGTTAGAACCAATGGCAGGACCCAAACAGTGTGAATTCAATGCCTGGTTAAGGCGGTGGAGAACTTGGAGAGGGGAATTAACAGGAGATAACTGATTACCGACATCTATTAGACACAGCACTTGGAACTAGAGCAGTCTAACCCAGCGAGCGAAATAAAAGGTTCATTTCGACATTCTAATCACCTGAAAAAGGCCGGAGCGTACAACGGCTGAAACGTTGTGATAAATATGGCAACAAAGATGAGGACTATAGTCCGAACACTGTAAATAGTGTACTGTCTCAGCTACCTTTAAAATTGGTTTATTAAAAACGGTATGACAGAAAGTAATACATACACACGCACACACGCACGCACACACACACACACACACACACACACACACACACACACACACACATATATATATATATATATATATATATATATATATAGTCTTAAGGAGTGCTATATTTATGGGATAAAGTGCTCAATATAAGAGATAGAGCGTGTGTAAATATAAAAGTGAACATAGATGTCAACACTTAGAGGCGACAGTCTGTTTCATGCTAGATTCAATCGTCAGGCCACGGGTGCTGTTATTTTTCTCGGTTAAATTTTTTTTTTCTTGGGTTAAGTTATTTTGCTCGTTTTTATTTATTTTTGTTTTTTTATTTTTTTTTCTTATCTTATATATTTATTTATTTTTTTTTTTTTAGTCTGTGTTTTTATTAATGTAGTAATAATTTATTTATATCGCTTATTTAATAGTTTTGTTTTGGTTTGAGAACTTAAAGCTATTTATTCGATTTGGGGGTTGATTGTAGTAGTTTATTCTAATTATTATTTTGGCTGGAACAGTTTTTAATCTGTATTTATTTGGATTGATTATCATTATTTGTTTTTTCTAACGATAAGTTTATCGGGATTGGTTTATTTATTTATTTGGGTGAATTTAGGTCAATTTATTTTACTTGTATTTATTTGTATATTTTCTCTTTTCGGTTTTCGATTTTTAAGTAACGTAGTATTTTTTTTATCGTTATATAACAGTTATAGCCATTTTTTCCGCCCAATTTTCTGGTTTGATTTTAATAGTCTAACTAATATTTTGGTCATAATGGTTTGCTAATTTGTTTATTATCTACTTTATTTATTTGGGTTCGTTGGTTTTTTTTTTTTTTTTTTTTTTTGGTTTTTTTATTATTATTCTATTTCGTCTATTCTAACAGGTGTGATTTGGTAATTTGTTTGGGTTAATTAATTTTGCTTATTTTATTGTCATTTTGGTGCATATGTACAAGTTCTGTTTTCAATTCTTTTTTCAAATTTCCAAATAAGTTGTTACTGTGTTATTGGTAAAGTTCTTTATAGAGAACTAATATGCAAGTAATATTTTAAACCACAAAACGAAACATTTGTTTGAATAATAAAATTTACTAAACGCATTTTAATCTGCTTGACTGCTTGGCCGTGTCAAATGGCGACGTATGACAAGTCTCATCCATATTTATCGGCGGAGTCGATGTCTTTGTCGTCTTCACTGTCGTCTACGCCCAAATAATCATCTTATCCTTCTCTTCCATCAAAAGGATGTCATCGTCAATGACGTCCATTGCATTTGTGGTGTAACATTTGGTTAACGATTATTGTCACGCTCAATATTGAAAATTCTTACAGTTCTTTTATATGCTACAGACTGACAAATTCGTGTAGTCCAATTGTGTTTTACGTCGCTTCAGAAGAATAATGTCCACTCGATATCTCTATTTATAAAAGGCAGGATGTGCGTGTGTGTGTGTGTATGTGTAACGAATGCACGGCCGCAATTTTCGACGGATTTGCACCAAAATCTACATGCACATGCTCCAAGTTAGCGTGAAGGCCAAGACCGACTTTGCATTTCCCAACTCCCATTGATAGTGGAAATAATTGATTTTTTCATACTTCTACGGCAGCTTTCATGTAGTTTTCAGCCATTCTGTACCGGTTAGAGTGATAACCTATAGCTGGCTGCCACGAATAGGCAGGAAGATTCTATTGGCCAGCGTGAGAGCCAACAGCTGACTGACACGAATGTTAACTAACATGCAAAAAAATCGATATCTGCATTCGTCACAAGTGGGAAAAACTTAAATCTGCATGGCACTTTACTCCAATTGGCTATTTCGCTTGCTTAAACTCAAGGCTTATTCTGATTCCGCAGAACTGGGTTGGGTGTGTAAAAGTATTTGTTGTTAACATTCTTTTTTCATTCGGTTTTTCCAGTTATGTGTCCTTTTTTAAAGCTGATCGTTTTGTGTTCATTTTGTTTAGTTCTTTTTTCGTAACAGATTTAATGTTTAGTATAGAGCTTAGAAAAAATTCGCAGTATGAGATAGACAAGAAGTAAAAATATTTTAAGTCATGTGATAGCGATTACTGTATGAGTCGTACGGTTTTTGAATCAAGCACGGGCAAAGCCGGGCCATGCTGCTAGTAATGTCTAAAATCCATTGCTAAGAATGCAGGTAAGATGGTTGGTTCCCCGTTACAGCTCCAGTAAGTACCTGACTCCTCCTGCTATCCTCTACGTTTACAAGAGCCAGACCAGGCCCAAAATGGAGTACAGTTGCCATATTTGAACGGAATCCCCCCCAGACCTCACTCATTAGCCTTGATAGAGTTCAAAAGCGTCTCCGAGCCCTTTTGAGTGGTGAATTATTCTCCATCCTTCAACCCCTATCCAACAGGCAGAATGTGGCAAGCCTCTCGCTGCTCTCACGCTTCTTTCACGGCAAGTGTTCCGACAAAATACATTTGCTGGTCTGGCCAAGTCAAAGCTTCACAGCAAGAACACGCCATGCTACATACATAGTAGTAAACAACTAACGTTCTCCTCTGTATCCCATCAGTGAGGAGATCCACTCGGACAGCTTCTTCTCGTGAACCACTGCCCTCTGGAATCAACTTCCACCAGGATGTTTCCCTGAACACTACAATCTTAACATGTTCAAGACGCGGGTGGGGGAATTTAAATCGTTGTCTCCCACTCCTATACGCAAAAGAGCCTACAAACGTAACCGTCTACCTAGAGTGGCCCCCGGGCCTTGTAAATGGTGAACCTAGCTGAAAAAAAAAAAGAAAAGAAAAATAGCCACATAAGATAGCGGTTTACGGGATGGGTTTGTTTTATGGGCGGAAAAATTAAAAATTAAAAGGATAGGTAGGCTATATAATGGCTGACCCATGACTTGAAGCGGTTAAGATTGTAGTGAAGGGAGAAGAATTGACTCGGGAACCTGTCCGATAAAGAAGCAGTCCTTGGGAAGAGACTGTCCAAATGAAAAGTCTAACCAATTGCAAACAAGAGGAAAAGGAATGAATCGTCCCTATGAACATGGTCTACCGTAGCCTGCATGCAAAGGTCTGATAACGATCGAACAGCGAGAGACATGCGGTTTATATCTGTGGGGACAGGACTGCTGGGTTGAAAATAATTCACCGCCTATCATAGCTGAAAACTAATATCATTACCATTTTCGAATTTCTCAATCTGTCTTTTAGAAAGTCAGTGATACACGCTTAGGTGATCATGTATCTTTCGATACATGACTGACAAAGCAGATTTTTCCCGCAGTAGGTTGCCATTTCTTTCTGCGGTAGACTAGTTGCCATCCAAGGCTATAGAACCCGGTCTGTTCTGTTATTTACCCATAGCTGGTGGGAGAAGAAGAGGCTTCATACCTTTCCAAAGCGTATTAGCATGTAAGTGAATGTAATGGATTCGACTGGAATTCGAACTCGGCTCTCCGGTTCCTCAATCTGAGCCGCTATAAAAGTTAATTCCTGCCTCATAAACGCAAATATTTCTCGGATTCCCGAAATATTCATATCTACTTAGTTTCGAATCTTTTATATGCCATATCCTTTTAGGATGTGTGCGATCATGACCCTCCACAACTTCCAGTCTTTTGTTGCTCTATGCAACTTTTTCTATTTCAGACATATATGCCATGCGTGATACAAGCTTAGGCGATCATGTATCTTTTGATACTGATGCGGCCTTCACCCTGGGCGGATTGAGCCGGCTTTTCCTGTTATGAGAAGAAGGTTCTTGGGATAAATTACAGAAGTAGGGTACCCAGGCCTACTCGGATAATGCCGCGGAATTCCCACAGACGCAGAGACAGGAACGACCAGAAGACGCCGGTTACCGATGCAGACGCTCCTTGGATTTTCACCAGAGCCCTTGTTAGCCGGCGTGTGTGTCAGACCTGTCCGCCTTGGGTGGCCCTACCTGGAACGAAGTTCCGGGCGGCATAGCTCTGACACTACCGTTTACACCCCCCCACCGACTGTGAGGTAAGGGTTGGACTTTGGGGGCTTACAATACCAGGTGTTCCCAAGCGGTCCCCCATCTAAGTACTGACCTGGCTCTACGATGCTTAACTTCGGTGATCGAACGAGAACCGGTGTTTTCAGCGTGATTTGACCGTAAGCTCAAGACTACCGTAGTTTGAAAGTGATAACAATAAAAACTTTAAGGAAATGGGGGAAAAAGGCACTTATATTCAGACTCAAAAGGAAACAATTGAAATTAATGGGGGATATAGCGAAAAAAAATACCATTAGATACTTGTTTACTGAAGACTGGAGAGAATCTGGATGTAAAATGGAGTCAATTATCTGAAAATCGAGCCGCCAGTACTACTTTTCGTTGAAATTCAAGTTCAGTAGTTGTTATCGCTCTTTCCATTATTAATGGGGAGTTTCCTTCCTAACTTTTCATTTGAAGTAGTGTGGAATGCCAACAACTTGATTATTTTTTTCTTTGGCATCTAGACTTCATGAATTTAATCGCAGTACCAGATTGGCGGTAAGGTCTCATCATTTTACAGTTGAACTTGATAGATGCAACCGTAAGTTCTATGCTAACAGTTTCTTCTGTCATACTTCTCGTTTGTGGAACTCTTTTCCGCCTTTTTGCTTTCTAGTCAACTTTCAAAAGTTTAAATCCAATGTCAATCGTAGTCTTCTGCCTTCTTAAATTTCTGTTCTTTTATTCTCCTCTCTCCATAATAATGTTTTTTTTTCTTTTTCTCATAATCTCTCACACTCAGTAAACCCTTTGCGTCTTAGTGGTTTTATTTCCTTACTTTGGGTGAATGTGATAAAAAAGTCATTACTTCCTGTTCGGGTTTCATGTGCTATGCATGGCGTAATGGTAGTTGTGACAAAGGGACAAACGTCATAAAGGTTTACAAGGTTGCTGTGGAGAGCCATGATCAACCGCGTCCTGAAGGGGCACGGCGCATAGAAGAAGAATATACGCAGGGGACACAGCTAGTAACCTATTTAACGAATCTTATGAATGGATGACAGGTGGGGACAAAGATGGCTTTTAAAGAATGAAATGTTACTCAGAGTTATAAGGTATAGGATGCTGTGGAGAGCCTTGATCGACCACGTCCTGAAGAGAGATGAAACATGGAAGAAGAATATACGCAGGGGACACAGCTGGTAACCTATTTAACGAATCTTATGAATGGATGACAGGTTCAGACAAAGAGGTCTGTTAAAGAGTTAAAAGTTTCTAAGAATTACAAGGTATATCGTGCTGTGGAGAGCCTTGATCGACCACGTCCCAAATAGATACAAAAAAAAAAAAAAAGAATATGGCATGCTTCAAAATTTGTTACTCATATCGCTCCATCTGTTCTCTTTGTTATAGCATTAATGCTGATGCTATCATTCTTATTGTTATCCAGTAAACAAGTTTCATTGTATTTGTCTAGCTCGACGCTTATGACTTTGGCTAGACTGTCCAAACAAGAAGAGCGCAATGAAATCTGGTTGGAAAACTAACAAGATGAACCTCGCTTTATTAGTTTTCAAACTCGCACAATAACCATGAATCATCTCCCAGCAAGCGATGAGTGAATAAACAAAAACGTCATCGCTTGTGCCAAAATGAAGAACAAACTTAGCTTTTCTCCTTAAAACTTATTGAATATATTTTGAATTACATCAACTGGATTATGTAAGAAGACAAAATAAGCGTGTTATCCTTGGGAGTCGTAAGCAATTGTGTTTGGGATGACAGCTGAATTTAATATATATATATATATATATATATATATATAGAGAGAGAGAGAGAGAGAGAGAAAACATCCTCACCTTTGGGGAGAAAAGACACAGAGAAGTACAAGATGGGAGACGGGGTTTGATCCTAGACAGATCACAATTTTGCCTTGGGTCACATACTCTAATTGTATCCTTTTTTGCTAGTTCTCTTGGGTCCTAATTTTTTGAATTCCATCAATTGAATTATGTAAGCACACAAAATGAGCGTGTTATGTTTTGGAGTCGTAAGCAATTGTGTTTGGCTTGACAGCTGAATTTAAATTATATATATATATATATATATATATATATATATATATATATATATATAATAATGAATAAGAAAAAAAACATCCTCGCTTCGGGGTAGAAAAAACAGAGAAGTACAAGATGGGAGACGGGATTTGGTCCTAGACAGATCACAAATTCTGCCTTGGGTCGCATACTCTAATTGTATCCCTTTTTGTGAGGTCTTTTGGTCCTAATATTACATCAATTGGATTATGTAAGAATTTAAAATGACGGTGTTATGCTTTGGAGTCGTAAGTAATTGTGTTTGGGTCGACAGCTGAATTTAAAATAATATATATATATATATATATATATATGATAAAGAAACATCCTCACGTCTTGGGAGAATAGATGCACAGAATTACGAGATGGGAGACAGGATTTGATCGTAGACAGAGCAAAAATCTGCCTTTGGTCATATACTGTAATTGCAGTTCTTTTTATGAGTTCTCTTAAGTCCTAATATATTTATAATTACATCAATTGTATTATGTAAGAACTCAAAACGAGCATGTTATGATTTAGAGTCGTAAGCAATTCTGTTTGGGTCATTGTCTACGATGCACGTTACTCTAAAGAAACATACGAAAGTTGCAACGCTGCACAGACACACTGGCAAGCCTTAACAGTGAGCAAATCAAAGTACTATAGATTGTCCCAGAAACTCTTGTGATTTAAATGCAATCGAGAATCTGTGGTCAATCTACAAGGAAAGACTTCATGGAATGAACATACGAGGTACTAACATATGCACTGGGCCATGTTTCATTGGAAAATACGAAAAAAGTAAATAATAACGGAATTGTTTGTTTTGTTTCAATTAATTTGCATAAGGGTGTACAATACCGATAATATAACACACTTTATACAAAGCCAACGTTCTAAACTAAACAAATAAGATACCTGCCCTCCAAAAATATCAAAAAATCTAAATAAACAAAATAAGTATATAACAATCAACTTTACAAACGACACGAATGCTTGAACGCAATATTCAGGCCAGGTATGAAACAGACTGTCGCCACTCGGTGATAGATCTTATACTTATTATAAAAAAGATATAAATAGGGCTTGGAGAATTAAAAACTCACAGGAAATGCTGAAGGAAACATCATGTGTACATCACTGAGAGAATTGGAAGTGGGAAATGTACGAAAAGAAAGAATTAATAAATGATACACAGGTGAAGAAGTTGTGGAAAGCCGTGATCAACCAGGCTCTGAAGAGATATAAATATGGAAATATAGATAGAGACAGGAATGATGATGAATCTGGACAACAGATAGATAGATAGATAGATATGAAAAACGGAAATAGATATATACTGATGTCGACCTAGATTGTTCAATATACGAAAACTGGGATATATATATATATATATATATATATATATATATATATATATATATATATCACATATAAATATATATATATATATATATAAATACACATACATATATACACATATAAATTTACACACATAAATATATATATATATACATACATACACACACTCATATATATATATATATATATATATATATATATATATATATATATATATATATATGAATTATTCACAAAAACTAATGCAAAGGTTAATGATTTAAATGGCGAGACATCCATCTCGCAAACAATTCAAAAAGTACACAAAACCTCCAGATCTAAAATTTAAAAATCAAACTCAGCGTTGCTTTGGCGCGTTCAAAAACCAATATCTCATTTTTCAATAGCATTTCGGATACAATACACATATATTTTTCGATGTCCTCTTATTACTAAGAGAAAAAACAAGAACAACATCTATTATATACCTGAAGATGTCTGTAGGAACAGACGAAAGCTTGTAGTAAAAATAACAACTAATACGGCAGAAATTTTTATAAACAAGGATCAATTCATTCATAACGGATCTGGAGGTTTTTGTGTACTATTTGAATTGTTTGCGAGATCGATGTCTCGCCATTTAAATCATTAACCTTTGCATTAGTTTTGTGTGAATAATTCATGTATTTGTAAATTGATTGCACGTTTATTGTAGTATATATATATATATATATATATATATATATATATATATATATATATATATATATAATAAGCAGCTGGAGATAGATAGATATGAAGAGTGTGACATACATATGAACTGAAGGATAGAAGATATAGAATATATGAACAACTTGACAGCGACATGACCTGAAACACTTATATATATATATTAAACAGCTGGATATAGAAAGATAGATATGAAGAACGTGACATAAATATGAACAAACTGCTAGAAAATATGAACAGATTGACAAAGACCTGATCTGAAAGATATATATATATATATATATATATATATATATATATATATATATATATATATATATATATGAAAGCCAAGGTAGATGTAATGCGATAGTTATAAAGATATATGTAAACAGACCTAGATTGTTCGAATTATAAAAACTGATATAGATAGATAGATAGATACGAGCAGATTGACATCGATATGAGCGATAGATAGATAGATAGATAGATAGATAGATAGATAGAGAGAGATAGATAGATAGATAGATTATATATATAAAGTTATATTTGAACAGACCTAGATTATTCCAAATAAAAAACTGAGAGAGATAGATAGAAAAACAGATAGACACATATGAACCGTTGATGATTTTGACATATATATATATATATATATATATATATATATATATATATATAAAGTGAACATAGTCAACACTTAGTTCTGTTTCATGCTATATGCAATCGTCAGGCCACATATTGCATATAGCATGAAACAGACGGTCGCCTCTAAGTGTTGACTTCTATGTTCACTTTTATATTTACACACGCTCTATCTCTGATATTGAGCACTTTATCCCATAAATATAGCACACCTTAAGACTATATTTCTTTATATATATATATATATATATATATATATATATGTGTGTGTGTGTGTGTGTGTGTGTGTGTTTGTATGTGTACAAAAAAATGAGTGATATACAGATAAACACGGATGGATAGATCCGAGTAGACTAAGACAAACACGTTGCGACTATGGTAGACAACTAAACAGACTGAGACAATCTAAGCTAATCTTAATAAATGCCGATAATCATTTTAACGATAAAGCTTCTTTCCGACTCGAAACATGTTTATCCTACTTTCGCTGCGTCAGTTGAAGAACTTAATTTTAAAGCCTCCACCAAAATTTCTACTTTATCTTCTTACTTCCTGTGTAATCTACGTGCTTGCAACTAGCGACAAAAGAGGCTCCCATCACCTGAAGCAATGGTCCCGTCGAGCAGATTTATTTAATTCAGCAAAACACGTTACGGAATATACGAACGAAAAAGCTGTCACAAAAGAGGTATTTAGATGCTAATGTTCATTTAAAAAAGAAAAGGCCGAAGAGCCAATCAAGGTAGAGAGATACTGTATGGTGTTCTGTGAGCGTAAGTAATGAAACAAAACCAAAGACGACGTAGATACAATTCTAAGTATTTTTGTTACGGAATATACACGCGAAAAAGCTTCCCTGAAAGAGATATTTATATTTTACTGATATACACTTTAAAAAGGCCGAAGAGCCAATCAAGGTAGAGTGTTACTGAATAATGTTGTGTGAGCGTAAGAAAAGTCAAGAAACAAAACCAAAGCGACGTAGATAGAATTCTAGGCATTTTTGTTAAGGAATATACACGTGAAAAAGCTGCTCCGAAAGAGATATTTTAATACTGATATACACTTTAAAAAGGCCGAAGAGCCAATCAAGGTAGAGAGATACAGTATGGTGTTATGCGACCGTAAGAAAAGTCAAGAAACAAAACCAAAGAGGACATCGATACAATTCTAAGTATTTTTGTTACGGAATATACACGTGAAAAAGCTGCACCGAAAGAGATATTTTAATACTGATATACACTTTAAAAAGGCCGAAGAGCCAGTCAAGGTAGAGAGTTACTGAATAGATTTGTGCGAGCGTAAGAAAAGTCATGAAACATGACCAAAGACAATATAGATACAATTTCACGTATTGTTGTTACGCTGTCCCGAAAGTTATAATTTTTTAAAATATTAATGTTCATCCACACAAACCCCGAGACCCACTCAATGTAGAGGATTACCGTGAAGCGTTGTATGAGCGTAAGAAAAGGCAAGAAATGAAGTACATGAGGCTATGCCGTAAAGATAACAGTTAACTCGAGACTTGAATAATATAAACTATTTTGTGCGAAGATTATTAGTTCTTAACGTAGATCTTAGCAACTTTAGCAAAGGATTTTTTTCATTCCTTAAGCTGAGAACATTCACCTTTTCAATGAAAGAAAGCACCTCGCAGGTTATCTTTGGCATATTCGTATTACCAGCATCCTCAAACTTGTGCTTAAGAATATTTTTATACTAATGTTCCCCACAAAAAGACCCACGAGCCACTCAAGATAGAGCGTTAGTGTTTAGTGTTCTATGAGCGTAAGGCAAGAAGTGAAGGCCATTATGCTATACAGGAAACATAAGGGTGACCCTGAAAGTGAAGAGGTCCAGATTGTTGTGATTGGGAAAATATTTTTCCAGAAGCAGAAGTTCTTAGGAAGAAGGTTTCCCAATGAAACTATTTCCTTACTAATGGCATATGAAATGATTCATCCTTGTGGATTTGGCGTGGCAGATCCCAGTTGTAAAGTCCAGGGTTGGTGCAAACGGAATTTAGTTCGTCAGAACAGAGGATATGGAAATAACGATTGAGTTGCGTTTCGGTCGTTGTATGCTCCGGCCTTCTTCAGGTGGTTGGAATGTCGAACAAGGGCACATGGCACAGTGGAAAAAGGTGTTAGTGAGATCCAGCGATAGGACCCAAAGAGTGTGAGTTCAATACCCGGTTGAGGCAGTGGAGAATTTGGAGAAGGGGGTTAACAGGAGATAACTGATAACTGGTATTCATTAAACATGGCACGTGTAACTAGAACAGTCTACCGCAGTGAGCGAAAGAAAGGGTTCAGTTCGAAATTCCAACCACCTGAAGAAGGCCGGAGCATACAACGGCCGAAAGGTTGTAATAAATATGGAAACAAAGATGAGGACAATAGTCTGAATAATGTAAATAGTGTACATAATACCTCATCTCAGAAATATAGACAGATACTAAAAGACCGAAACGTTGTAATAATTATGGCGACAAAGATGAGGACAATAGTCTGAATAATGTAAATAGTGTACATAATACCTCATCTCAGAAATATACACAGATACTGAAAGGCCGAAACGTTGTAATAAATATGGCGCTAAAGATGAGGACAATAGTCTGAATAATGTAAATAGTATCCATAATGCCTCATCTCAGAAATATAGACAGATACTGAAAGACCGAAACGTTGTAATAATTATGGCGCTAAAGATGAGGACAATAGTCTGAATAATGTAAATAGTATCCATAATGCCTCATCTCAGAAATATAGACAGATACTGAAAGACCGAAACGTTGTAATAATTATGGCGCTAAAGATGAGAACAATAGTCTGAATAATGTAAATAGTATCCATAATGCCTCATCTCAGAAATATAGACAGATATAGCAGAGTGATTCAGATACTTACTGGAGCGCTACAAGGATATTTTCCAGTATCTTTAGCAATTGGTCAGGCTGACTTTCAGCTCTAAAGAATCTCTCTCCGCTGGCTTTAATGATGCTTGGCACTTATCGTCTTGCTTCAATCGTCCCCAAACAGCTGTTGGTGGCTGTAGAGAAAACCTTCAGAAATATGGATATACCACTCTTGATGACCCAAACCTCCAATGTAGGGAATTACAAACTATGGTACATCTTCTGGTTTTCCTTTCTCTTGGACATTCATGCTCACCTAGTAACCTTGAAAAAAATACCCCCCCAGGCAAGACCCGGTGTGCAACACTGGTTGGGTTTTAAGTATTAACGCGATAATAATAATGGCATGCGGGAAGAAAATGAGTAACTACCGACACCAAGGTTCGAACGTAACACTTTATGAATATATGTTTTCCTAAAGTTGTAAAAGTAGTGGTGTCAGGCTACTGACTGCAGTGCTTATTAAGTTGAACGATGTTTTGGGTTTTGATTTAAGATTTACCGGATGTTAACACGAGCTGCGCTACTAATAAGGTACCAATGTAATGGTTAATTATCATTGGTTGACTTTAGTTCTTTTTTCTTGTTAAGTATTTATTTGCGGTTGTAATTAAAAACTGTTTTTTCTTAACACTGAAGTCTTGCATCATAGTTAACTATCAACGACCAACGTACGTTACAAAACCACTAAACTTTATTTTGAGTTAAATTTTATTATTATTATTATTATTATTATTATATATATATATATATATATATATATATATATATATATATATATATATATATATATATATATATATCGCCCTCAAAGTACTACAAGCATTTAAAAGAATCCAATAAAACAAATAAAATCCAATAAAACAATAAAATGAAATTAATATGTAAAGCTAGAAGATGTAAGCCATTGAATAACCCATGCTCACATGACTTACATGAGAAAAATATATTACCAGGTTTATATAAAAAAAAAATTTACTAAATCAGTGAAATTAATTAGCTGTTTTTGCCGTCTTTGACATAAATTTTACTTAAATAATATCTAAATATAATTTAAAAAAAAATTACCTAATAATATACATACATATACTTGATGTGAAAATAATTCTACATAATGTCAGGGATTCTAATACATTTACTTGTTCTTAAAAGAAATATAGTATATTAAAAATTAAAAGTGAAAATATTTTTCAAATCGTAGTTAGATAAAACTTATTCTAACCTAAACACCCCCCCAAATCTTTAAATATACAAATAGAAAAAAAATCCGTAAGAATTTTTTGCCCTTAACAATAATTTTAAAAAAAAAATCCAGACGACATGCATTTAACTGATGTCAGATTTCATTGAAAAATACACCCCTACCCCTAACGTACCTAATAACGGATACATCAAAATACAGCGATAATGAACACGCAAACACCCCTTGTCTGGTCGAATTGGATTTCTCTGTATCCTTGGAAACGTGAATTATGATTTTTGCTGTGCCTTTAAAACCCAGTAATTTTAAAAGTTACTACAAAATTCGCTTGAGGATGAAATGGAACTAATGTCTTTAATTTAATTACAAAATTAAATTCGGAGCTTTCAGCTTCCATTTTTGAAACATGGTTAGAACTGTGTAGCGAAAAAAAACATATTTTAAATCAATTAATTTATAATATATATATATATATAATTTATTTATTTATAAATGTATTATATATATGTATAATTTTCTTTATAAATTTATTTTATTATCATTACTATCATAATAATGTTATTATTTATGAATTTATTACATATATATAAATTTATTTATTTATAAATTTATTTTATTATTATTATAATAATTTATTTATTTATAAATTTATATATATACAAATTTATTTATTCTTAAATTTATTTTATTATTATTATAATTTATTTGTTTATAAATTTAATGTATATATATATATATAAATTTATTTATT
Source organism: Acanthosepion pharaonis (assembly GCA_903632075.3). Taxonomy (NCBI): domain Eukaryota; kingdom Metazoa; phylum Mollusca; class Cephalopoda; order Sepiida; family Sepiidae; genus Acanthosepion; species Acanthosepion pharaonis. The sequence continues at coordinate 636,912 of CAHIKZ030005489.1, read as the reverse complement.
TATAAATTTATTTTATTATTATCATTATAATTTATTTATTTATAAATTTATTATATATATATATATAAATTTATTTATTTATAAATTTATTTTATTATTATCATTATAATAATTTATTATATATATATATATATATATATATATATATATATATATATATATATATATATATATATATATATATATTCTGTAACAGAAGCTTCTTATCAAAGTAAAGTGTCATGTACGAAGTAACAAGTAAGTACTGACACCGTGGTTCGAAAGTGAACCTCTGGACTTATAAATATATATTTTCCACTTAGCGTATAAACAGTGGTGTTAGTCTACTGACTGCAGTGATTAAGAAGGAGAACTATCCAGTCGAATTAGTGTGAATTACATGACTTAGTTGTTGTATTTAGGAATTACCGGACGTTAATCCAAGCCGCGATATTAACAAGGTATTCACTGAAATGGTTAATTATCTTTGGATGACTTTTCCTTCTTTGTTCTTGTTAAGTATTTATTTGCGGTTGTAATTAAATACTGTTTTATTTTTGACATTGAATTCTTGAGTTATACGTAATTATTAACGGCCACCGTACGTCACAAAATAATAATAATAATAATAATAATAATAATAATAAGAGCAATTTATCGTATATATGATTTCCACTCAATAGAAGCAAGAATGATATACCAGTATGATGTGTAATACATCATCATTGTCATCATCAACCCCACGGTCGGGTGTAGTTTTAAGATCGCTGCGTAACTCATGTTCTATCTTATTCCGAACACATATCTAGGTTGAAAGCCGGAGAGATATTCATGTATAGCGTGTTTTGAACAATTAGACCGAGTGGGTCCCGTCCCTCTGCAGATCAAACCACAGCCCATGTTGTCCAACTTGAATGACCGCCTTGGTCACGGCTATATGGCCGTTAATTCCGTCTTGGGGAAACTCCCGCCTTGGTAGTAGTCTACCCATTATATGACATTGAATCCAATCAAATAAAGACACATACTTTCTCATGCGTTCGTATAATTTTCTTCTATTCAGGGCATAAATTATATAAAAATTGTCTGATTGTTTTCTAAGCACTTTAGGCTGTACTTTTAGATCCTATCAAGGAAGAATTTTATTCTACATTTAACTGAATATATGCATAGTTTTATGTATGTATCTAGAGTTATAATGGATTATTTTCCAAACACGGTCAGCATATTGTGGCCGTGTTCATAATTGACATAATTGTGTGTTGGCTTTTTCTTTCTTTTTTTTTTTTTATTAATAATGCTTCCATTATTTCAAGCCTTTATGTACATGTAGATGAAGCTATTATATTTGTATTATCAACAAGTATATTACGGATAATTTGGTAGGGTCTCTATGTGTATTTAAATGAGAGCTGATTGTGCTATGGTCAGAGGCATGTAATGTGAGTCTTCTTGTTAAAGATGTTGTAGTATATCCAATATAATTATTTACAAATTTGGATTGGTCAGGAACACAGGTCCTTAAGGGACATGCAAATTCGTAAATAATATTGGTTCTCTATAGTGTAGATCTTGCAACATCGACTGAAACAACTTTTAATAAATACGAAACAATGTTGGATTGAAAATGGATTACATTAATTCGTTAGAAATATAACATTTATAAATATTACTCCGACTGTTATCCTCATCTTCATTTCCATATTCACAATGTTACGGTCGTTGTATGCTTCGGCCTTCATCAGGTGATTGGACCTCTGAGATGGGGTATTATGATTACATGCATTATTTACATTATTCGGGCTTTTATCCTCATCTTCAATGCCATATTCACAACGTTTCGGTCGTTGTACGCTTCGGCCTTCTTCAGATGATTGTAATTTAGAACCGAACCCTTTATTACGTTCAACGGTGTGGATTGTTCCAGTTCCACGTACCATGCCTCTTTATCCACCGGGATGATCCAGTGGATAGACGTTAGATTCAGTGACTAGATCTAAAAAGTTGTGAGTTCAATACCAGGCCCCAGCAGCGTTGAACCAAAACTTGAACAGTTGAGGAAATAACCTCGACATCCGGAAGAGGCATGTCACGTGGAACTAGAACAATCTACTCCGGCGGACAAAGAAGCTTATAATTAACATCAGGAAGAGGCAGCTGAAATTTCTGGGACACGTAATGAGAAAAGAGGGCTTGGAGAATCTTATACCCGTAGGTCGGATAAAGGGAAAGAGAGAAAAAGGAAAGCAACGCCCGACATACCAAGCGGGGTAAGCAAATAGATTAGAAACCAGGGTGTGGGTGAAGTAGCTAAAGGACAAAACATATTGAGAACTACATAGAATGGGGAGGGGAGTCATGAAGTGACACAGCACATAAAGAAGATACTCATAATGTTAGATGGACGGCAATTGGAGACTTTTACTTGTTTAGTACTGGTTCCCAGACAGAGTAGACATCTACACCTTTCTCTATTATGTTACTGAGAAAAGCATATATGTTACCTCTTTTAACTTACGAATTTCCTAAGCTGATGGTTATTACTTATTACTATTAGTGTTATACGGTCTTGTTGGGGAGGACTATTTTCCACAACGTTGGCTTCCACACAGGCATTACTTTATCGTTATTTCGATGGAAAATTTCTAGATGATCTTCATTGTTTCATTTCAACAGTTCAAACTAGGGTACACCCTGCTCTATCCACGAAATCGAATCACTATTATTTCCTCTGTATTCCAGTTACTAGAAAGCAAGTTGCAATCAGAGAAAATATTCTCAAGATATGTTACTTTATCCAACAAACGCCAGCTGGAATACTCCGCGGAAGATTAAAATATTAATCTTTTCAGTCCAAGGGTTAATTATTTTCTATCGTCTCTACGCTTTAGATCGAGTCACGGTGGCGTATCGATTAGCGGCTGGAATTAAGGCAATGTAGAGCCGAGTTCGGATTCCAGTCGAATTCATTACATTGAATTATACACTTGGAAAAGGTGTTTTTTTGTTAGCTGGAGATTCGGTGGCGTTAACAGCTAGAATTGCTGAATCCGTGAGCCGTCAGGCCGAGGTCCGGCCGAGGTCCAGCCGAGTTCGATGCATTTACCTACACGCTGAGGAAAGGTGTCTTTATTTTAAATGGGTGAAACTGTTGGGTGATGGTTAGCAGCTCGAATTGGCGAATCGCAGAGCCGAGTTCGAATTCAAATCAAGATCTTTACATTTACTTACGCATTAAGTAATTTTTTCTTTTTTTAAAGGGAGTAATGATAATCGGCTTGAATTGACGATTCGGAGAGCCGAGTTCGAATTCCAGTCAACTTCACTACATTCACTTTCGGGCTTAGGAAAGGTGGTTTTTTTTTTTTGTTGTTAACAGCAGATACAGTGGAGTAATGCTGAGCATCTTGAATTGAAGAAGCGGAGAGACGAGTTCGAATTTCAATCGAGTTCATTACATCCACTGACACACTTTGGAAAGGTGTTTTTTTTTTTATATATATTGTAGCGTAATTGTTAACAGCTCAAATTGCGGAATCGGAGAATCGAGTTCGAATTCCAGACGAATTCATTACATTCACTTACACGCTTGGGAAATTTGTTTCCTTTTTTTTTTAAAAAACAAAACAAAAACGGGAGATACTGTCGAGTAATGGCTAATGACTCGAATTGTGAAATGAAAGAGCCTAGTTAGAATTGGATTTTTTCTCACCACCACTATGGAAAAATTACAGGACAAAGTCCCATAGTCTTGATTGGCCACCAGTCTAATAGAAGGAAAATATGAGTTCAATCCAGCTTGAGCTGTTTGGGATAATTTATATAGGAAACGTCTGAATAGCACAATACTAAAATTTGTTTACAAGTGGCAGGGGACCGCTTGTGAATCCTAATCCACACTGAAACCCCTACCGTGGATTTGCCCGTCTGTATGAATACAAACCCTGTTTCGCTTGGTCAGCTTTTATTCGGATCCGGCGGGTTCGTTTGACGCAACCGTCTCAACCGACTGGGTGAATGTCGTAACAGATAGACCTCGCTTCCTACCACCGCCTTTGTCTTATCGCTCACGCTTCATTCATCATACCCATTTTAAGAGCAATCCTCAATAATTTTGAGTGGCTCTCGAGCCTTGTATTGTTTGTAATTTGGTATAAACCATAATCAGAGTCGTAAGCGCTCTTTAAAGATCAACAGATGTGCCGAAAGAAACGCATCAGCAGAGATGATCTCATAAAAAAAACAGCGATGCTAAAGATAAGATTACGAAGAATGCATGGATTAATGAAAATTCCTCAGCTCGGTGTTTGAGAAAAAGCACTCAGCGAATGTAGTCGCTTTCGTCTTGAGACGATAAAGACCGGTATCAGTGCAAAGGTGACGCAGACAGGTGGCCCGTGGGTTAAGATGAGAGGTCAGAGGATCGTGTTAGCGGACATGAAGAACGGGGGAAGATTTGTATGTTTTGTGAGGAGGAGCTGGCGATGGATTCTCTAGATTTATCTTCATTGTTTGTCCATTGAGAACTGAAAGCGTCCATCTTTTCCGGCCACCGGTTTTCGATTTTTCCTCAGCTTTGCAGGTCAAAAATCAGGAACATTGATTGTTTTGTACGTGTGTAGCGGGAGAAGGAATTACAGATTGGATGAGATTTAATTTTACTTATGCTATCCGGGTAACTGAGGTGACGATGTTCACGCATGCGTACATGCAGTACGCTCAACGAAAGATACATGAAGAGATATTAACTTATGTTCACCGAAAAAAAAACAAAAAAAAAACATTTACACGCAATATATACCAGGTGTAACAGCAAAATATTCCAAATCGTGTAACATCAAAATTATCCAATTTTTAGATTAAGCCTTGAACCATTTTATTTTAGAAATGACTAGCAGAAGAGCCCGGCGTTGCCCGGGGATGTAACAGTAAGAGATAGATCAAGTATCGACCATCATAAAGACTGAAAAATAAAATTGACAAAGATTATTGTTTAAGGTTGACGGACAAGCATGTCTTAATTATTTTTATTTTTATTTTTTTTAAGAATTGGTCAAACCCAAACTCAAACAAAAACATTGTTTACAATCGTTATGAGTCTATCGATTGGTGAATAGAATTTTATTATAAACAATTGTCTTGTAAATGGAATTTTAAAAAGCATTCTGAATGTAAATAAAGAAAAAAGTGTGCAAGACAATAAGAAATACTACCTGCCAAAAAAAAAAAGTGGATGTTTGTTTTATCGGCTGAAAAATCTAAGAAATCCGATCCCATATATAAAGGAACACACACACACACACACACACACACACACACACACACACCACACCCTGGGTTTTTTAACCTAAGTCACTCCACGGAATCGCTAAAACATAGAGCATAGTCTGATGAAAAAGACGCTAAAGTTTATGAAAACAAAATTTTATCGTCAAAATGCTTATGTTTTATGAAGAGGATAGACTAAATTTTTTTAATTATTTTTTAAAATTTTTCCATCATTTTAGAATATTCTAAATTTTGATTTAAAAACCTTGTTTCTCTTTGTCGCAAACAAGGGGTAGTAAATAACATAGATAATTTTAGCGCGTTTTTTTGTATTTACACACATTAATTTGGAAAATCTTGCAAAAATAAAATAATTGTCAGATGTTAATGAAACTTTCAGAAACTATTCACAGATGATCGAAATTATTATAAATATGTTTTTTTTAAAAGTCATGGCAGAAATATTTTTTTTATATTTATTAACACCCCAATAACTAATTTTATGAAAAACTAGAAATTCGAGACCATCGGTTTTAGTGATTACAATAGTTAAAAAGCACAAGGCTTTGAAGAATGCAAATCATGTTTTTTTTTTTTTTTTTTTGAATAACGTACCTGAAAATCAGCTGTGAATTGTGACATACAAAACTCAATAAAACAAATATATTATTTAGTTTCAAATGCTTTTATTTGTTTTAATTTGTTTTTATGAATATGGACAATATTTTCTGGAAGCAAAAAATTTTTCAATGAAAATTGAATTTTAATACAATTATTTCTTATTTCTTTAATTTTAAAAAAGATTTTAAAAAATGTTTAAATTGAATTTAAAAAATATTTTAACATTAGTTAAATGCAACATCAACCTTTCAAAATGTCTGTGTGTCATTTTCTAGCGCTTTGAAAATTGTATAATTTGGACCAATCAGATTAGCCATGGTAATTAAGAAATGTAATTTTTGTGTTTATAGTCGGACAGTAATTATCAAGTACGGAAGACCAACCAGAATACAATTTAGTTGCATTATTTGAGTTCAGCATTGTTCTCCGCTGTTAAGCCCTTTACTTTTGCGAAACACGTATGGAGAAGTTAATTTGAGTTTTCAATTTCAACTGAGAAGCGTACCTACAAGTAATAGTATCATCTTATAAAATTTAACTACTGCTAAACTTTAATTTATATGATCTTATTTTTATATTAATCTCAGTTATGACATTTTTCCATAAATGAAATATCAAAATTAATAATAAAATGAATAGAAATACAAATAACACAGTAAAATGTAATAAATGTACATAAAATTATATTATTTTATGTACACTTCTGATAAAATTTCATAAGAAAGGTACCTAAATTAATTAGATACCTTTTTCTTATGAAATTTAAACTCACTATTAACAGTCTTATTTTTTAATTTCTTTATATTTTCCATAAAGCATCGTAAACGTAAAAACGAAAGCTAAGTACAAAAAATAAAAAATAAAAAATAAAAAATTAGAGCGCTGAAAGTTTTCCTTAAAAGTAACGAGGTAAATAATTTGTTCACTTAAATAATTTCACTTCCTTCCATCCGTAGAAAGAATTACCCTCCCGTAAGTTATCTAAACGTCATGAATGTGCCTTTCGTCAATCGTCAAGCGACGCGAAAGGTTATGACCTGCTTTGTTTTATTTTCAAATTACATTTTTTCGGCACAGAAGCTAAGTTAAGCTTGGTTCAAAATATTTTAAATAAACAGTATAGTATCTGTTTTTATTAAAATCAGTTTTGAAAAATGATAATTGATTTTAAAAATATCAAAAGTAAGATTTTAATCTTTTTATCAAATCGAAAAAATGATTGAAAATGATTATCTGTCCTTTTTTTTGACCAAAAAAAAAAAAATATTTTTTAACGAAAATTTCAGACGTGCTAGGAACGATTAAAAAATGTAAAAAATACCCCCAAAATACTTTGATCTTTCCTCTTTAATAATAATATAAACATTAGACGATAAAATTTTGTTTTCGTCAAGTTCGGCGTCTTTTTCATCATGCTATGCTCTTTTATTTACATTTTCGTGGGTGAGTTGTCCCCCTTTCATTCTCACGATGTGTCTTAATCGTGTTTTCAAATTGATTTTCTTAAAAATAACTGTGATTTTTCCATTTCCGGCGCCGTTAGAACCACCAAAAGGTAATTTTATATAGTCCTGTGAAGTTTTGTTGAAATCGGCTAAAAAATGTAGGAAATTCGATCCCACATATAAACGTTACAGGCACACACACACACACAACCTGCGTTTTATAATAAGTAAGATTAAAGATATCTTACTGGAATTCTACGAGGTTATTATAACATTATTACACTCTACCTTGAGCAATAAGAATGTATAATTACACTTCAGGCTTAACAGAAGAATCATGATGAAATCGATCATAAACAAAAATTACATGTTCATCATTAATTAATCGTATCTAAGGATTGGAAGCTTATGAAGGATTGAAACAAAGTTCATATATATATATATATATATATATATATATATATATTATTCCAGGATCATTTTCAAACTTATTTTTGATTATCTTCGCCCTATCTAACCTTCTGTCCTGAAGTAACAAGGTACCTCACAGTTTTCACGTAGGTAATTTTTTTTTAAATGCTCTTTGGACTGTCATAGCTGAAACTCCTCTCTTTTATGGATTGAGTTGGATCTTTTTAAATTGACCTCTTCTGCTCTTAGTTGAAAAGATGATCCTTGTTCCTGATGTGGCCTTTTGATCCAGTTTTCTTCTGTACTGTCTCCTCTTTTTTAAACTTCTTCACCATTCTCTTGATGGTTCTTGAATGGACTTTGAAGATGGAAACCAGAGTATGAATGTTGCTACCATTACTGAAGGCCTGAATAATCTTTCTCCTCTCACCATTATTCACTTAAGTAGACAGTGTGGCTGACACAAAACTAGCTGAATAAGTGAATGCAATTTTTAGTGATTTTTACGACAAATGGTGTCAAGATGGTTAAACTTTCTATCTAAAAACCTGGGAAATAAGTAACTCAGTTTAGTTTTTCCTTTTAGATATTAATCCTTTTGGGAGGAGCCATTATCCTGTTACACGATTTGGACAGTTTTGGTGTTACACTCGACACACACACACACACACATATATATATATATATATATATATATATATATATATATATATATATATATATATGTGTGTGTGTGTGTGTGTGTGTGTGTGTGTGTGTGTGTGTGTGTATACTGGATCAGAGAAATGAATTAGCTATTTTTTGCTGTCATTGTCAAAAGTTTTCGAATAAAATTTTAAAAATGTGACCTGGTAATATACATACTTATATTTGAGATGAAAAAATAATCTTATATACTGTAAGTAATTCTAGTACATTTACTCGTTTTAAAAAGAAATATGCATTTAACAGATGTCATAATTCATTGAAAAATACATCCCTACCCCTACCTAAACGTAACCCCTTTTTCGAACGTAACTAATAACTAATACAACAAAAGTTAATAAAAATGAACACGCTACCACCCCTTGTCTGAATGATTGAATTTCTCTGTATCCATGGAAACAGTGAATTATGAATTTTTCTGTGGCTTTAAAACTCAGTAAATTTAAAAAAAAAAAAAACTTACCCCAGAACTCGCTTGAAATGGAACTAATGCCCGAGAAATCTTCACAGAAAATATTCGTCCGCCGACAGGATTCGAACCTGCATCCTATACGGAACCGTCATACAGTCTACCGATTTTTTACCGATTTCGCAACCGCGGATCCATCAGGTAGCAAGACGAATTTACTGCTTTTAAACTTCAATTATTCATGAATCTCTTACATTCATGTCTGCTCAAGGCGTATCCAAATGTAAACAAATGACGCCATACATTATGAAATGGAGAAAGTCCGACAATTAGTTTAAGGTATTTCTATGTTTAACATTCTTTTTATAGATACATATATTTAAGTAAATGCTCTGTTTATAATGAACAGTATTAAATAACATTTCTATGAAGATTTCTTGGTCATTCAGGCCGATAAATGTTATTTAATACTTTTTATTATAAACAGAGCATTTACTTAAATATTTGTATCTATAAAAAGAATCTTAAACATAAAATGTCTTAAAATATATATAGTTAACTTATACATTTCAGATGCATCAAGGGTGGTCTTCAGTGATGCACTGTCCACATCGCCGATTTCGGGTTTCGCATCATATCGCCTCCAACAGCCCCCCCCCCCGAACTGATTCTAGACGAGTCAGGACGCCTCCTTGAAAGCTTCGTGCTACGCACCACGACATTGTAAAAAACAATAATTGTTTACCTAGCAAGGCCGGACTTCGACCGTTCTTATTGACATATGTCAGTCACCGTCAGCCAATGAAAACAGGGCTTTTCACGCTCCTCTACTTTATAGTGGTGTCTTTTTACTTCATCCGGTTTTGATTTGATCTACTACTTCCGGAATCCATAACGAGGTGAGCTGGTATCTTTATTGCATCGTTTAAGCCCATATTTTGCATATTAAATACTAATCCCATAGCGAACTAAACCTACACGCGTACCCAACCCAAATCTATCCTATACTAGCACTTTCTAATATATATATATATATATATATATATATGATAAAAGTATAATTTTATGATATGCTGTATTTATAGGTTAAGGTGCTCGATATCTGGGATAGTGTGTAGGTACAGATAAAAGCTGCCGCTTCACTGACGATTACGTAAAACTTAATACTGACAGTAGTGGTCGTAATACGGAAGACCTCTGCCATTTTATATGGCGTGGATCACTTTTCCTTCCGGTGTACCTTAACGGCACATTCATCTTAAGAGATGCTTATTTCTATTAATATTATAATGCTCTGCCATGGGTGACTTTAGTAGTCTGGTTCTGTTGACCCTTTTTTTTTACTCGAAAACATTAGGCTCCTAGATCGTGACCTCATTCTTCCGTGTGGCATTGGCCGCTTTTTTCGCACCGGAAAACTATTTCTATTTCGTGATAATGGAGTATAATTGTGTGTTTACGGCTACATTTGATCTTGGCCGGATGGCTCCTTCCCCCCCCCCTCACACACACTCTGGGTGAGTTGGTTGGTTTGTGGATGATATGCGTGCACGTTCTTTCCATCTCAGGCTTGCCTGGGGGAATAATGTTTCCCATTTTCGCCCTACGGCTGCCGACCACCTGGCAACTGCGTTAAAGCATAAAGCTGGTTGTAGTGTTTGGACACTGCACCAGAAATTTAATTCGTCGTGTAAGAAAAGCTCTTCCATTTTATATAGTGTAGAGCAATTCACAGCAGACTCATTTTAAGTGAGAGAAACCAATAAACGATAGAAGCTAATAATCCTTAAAAGTGAAGGCATTGCTCCAATGCGTTCACGAAGTTCGAAGTCGGCATGATTGAAAAATAAGTGGCTAAGAACCATGTTTTATCTTATAGCATCTATTTTTTTGTAAAGATAGTGGTACTCAGGAAAACGTTTAGTTTATTACTTAAACGCCATTATAGTGGATATTCGTATTTATGTAGACGCTCCGATTATTTATTAAACAGTATATTTATTTCTTTTCGTCTACTAGCCTGCTAGGTTAATAAATTAAAAAAAATCCATTCCTTTCTTTACAATTTGCTTTGTTTACGTTAGGATAGGAAACTGATCAGCTATGTCTATTTCGAGAGTTAGAGAAAAATCTGTGTTTAAAGACAGAATTCAGCTTTGGTTGGTTATCGACGGACTCTGTTGCCGTGAGGTTGAAGATCGTCAAATCTAATGATAGTTTTTCATAGAGGAATGGAAATTCGAATCCTACCTTATATTTTTCTGTCATGAGATTTATCGAATATTCAGGCCGGTAGACATAAATAAACGAATAAATAAATAAATAAAAGAAGCGTCTATTCAAATACGAGTATCCATTAAAAAGATGAGTTTTTATTTTATTTTTTTTTTTTTGCAGAATAAAAAATTCCGCTTAAAGATTTCAAAACATGTCTTGATAAGATTTCTTTCCAGGTACACCTTATATTCACTCTAAATCAGTGCAGTTTGTATCCCCCTTTATAGAGAGCGAATCGGACACACATGAACAGAGGAATTACAGTACAAGGTATACACAAAACACATCCCCAGATGGTTTTAGCATCCGTGAATAGCACAAGAAATTTCTGGAAAGTTTCGTGTAGAAAACAGATTGAGCATCGTCCTGATGTGTTGGGTGCAACTAATGGAGGCTATGAGGTAGTGTTCGTATGTGTTCAAGCAGATTGGCCATCTTCCAGATACGTTGTGTGCAACTAATAGAGAACATGTGGAAGTGTTCCTATGTGTTTAAGCAGATTGGCCATCTTCCAGATGCGTTGTGTGCAACTAATAGAGAACATGTGGAAGTGTTCGTATGTGTTTAAGCAGATTGGCCATCTTCCAGATGCGTTGTATGCAACTAATAGCGAACATGTGGAAGTGTTCCTATGTGTTTAAGCAGATTGGCAATCTTCCAGATGCATTGTTTGCAACTAATAGAGAACATGTGGAAGTGTGCGTATGTGTTTAAGCAGATTGGCCATTTTCCAGGTGCGTTGTGTGCAACTAATAGAGAACATGTGGAAGTGTTCCTATGTGTTTAAGCAGATTGGCCATCTTCCAGATGCGTTGTGTGCAACTAATAGAGAACATGTGGAAGTGTTCCTATGTGTTTAAGCAGATTGGCCATCTTCCAGATGCGTTGTGTGCAACTAATAGAGAACATGTGGAAGTGTTCCTATGTGTTTAAGCAGATTGGCCATCTTCCAGATGAGTTGTGTGCAACTAATAGAGAACATGTGGAAGTGTTCCTATGTGTTTAAGCAGATTGGCCATCTTCCAGATGCGTTGTGCGAACAGGTGGAAGTGTTCCTATGTGTCTAAGCAGATTGGCCATCTTCCAGATGAATTGCGTGCAACTAATAGAGAACATGTGGAAGTGTTCCTATGTGTTTAAGCAGATTGGCCATCTTCCAGATGCGTTGTGTGCAACTAATAGCGAACATGTGGAAGTGTTCCTATGCATTAAACAGATTGGCCATCTTCCAGATGCGTTGTGTGCAACTAATAGAGAACATGTGGAAGTGTTCGTATGTGTTTAAGCAGATTGGCCATCTTCCAGATGAGTTGTGTGCAACTAATAGAGAACATGTGGAAGTGTTCCTATGTGTTTAAGCAGATTGGCCATCTTCCAGATGCGTTCTGTGCAACTAATAGATAACATGTGGAAGTGTTCCTATGTGTTTAAACAGATTGGCCATCTTCCAGATGCGTTGTTTGCAACTAATAGAGAACATGTGGAAGTGGTCGTATGTGTTTAGGCAGATTGGCCATGTTCCAGATGAGTTGTGTGCAACTAATAGCGAACATGTGGAAGTGTTCGTATGTGTTTAAGCAGATTGGCCATCTTCCAGATGAGTTGTGTGCAACTAATAGAGAACATGTGGAAGTGTTCCTATGTGCTTAAGCAGATTGGCCATCTTCCAGATGAGTTGTGTGCAATTAATAGAGAACATGTGGAATTGGTCGTATGTGTTTAAGCAGATTGGCCATGTTCCAGATGAGTTGTGTGCAACTAATAGCGAACATGTGGAAGTGGTCGTATGTTTTTAAGCAGATTCGACATCTTCCTGATGCGTTGTGTGCAACTAATAGCGAACATGTGGAAGTGTTCCTATGTGACTAAGCAGATTGGCCATCTTCCAGATGAGTTGTGTGCAACTAATAGAGAACATGTGGAAGTGTTCCTATGTGTTTAAGCAGATTGGCCATCTTCCAGATGCGTTGTTTGCAACTAATAGAGAACATGTGGAAGTGTTCCAGATATGTGTTTAAGCAGATTGGCCATCTTCCAGATGAGTTGTGTGCAACTAATAGCGAACATGTGGAAGTGTTCATATGTGTTTTAAGATTGGCCATCTTCCAGATGAGTTGTGTGCAACTAATAGAGAACATGTCCTATGTGTTTATTGGCCATCTTCCAGATGCGTTTGTGTGCAACTAATAGAGAACATGTGGAAGTGTTCCTATGTGTTTAAGCAGATTGGCCATCTTCCAGATGAGTTGTGTGCAACTAATAGAGAACATGTGGAAGTGTTCCTATGTGTTTACAGATTGGCCATCTTCCAGATGCCTTGTGTGCAACTAATAGAGAACATGTGGAAGTGTTCGTATGTTTTAAGCAGATTGGCCATCTTCCAGATGCGTTCTGTGCAACTAATAGCGAACATGTGGAAGTGTTCCTTTGTGTTTAAGCAGATTGGCCATCTTCCAGATGCATTGTGTGCAACTAATAGAGAACATGTGGAAGTGTTCGTATGTGTTTAAGCAGATTGGCCATCTTCCAGATGAGTTGTTTGCAACCAATAGAGAACATGTGAAGTTGTGTTTAAGCAGATTGGTCATCTTCCAGATGCGTTGTGTGCAACTAATAGAAACATGTGGAAATGTTCCTATGTGTTTAAGCAGATTGGCCATCTTCCAGATGAATTGTGTGCAACTAATAGAGAACATGTGGAAGTGTTCCTATGTGTTTAAGCAGATTGGCCATCTTCCAGATGCGTTGTGTGCAACTAATAGCGAACATGTGGAAGTGTTCGGATGTGTTTAAGCAGATTGGCCATCTTCCAGATGCGTTTTGTGCAACTAATAGAGAACATGTGGAAATGTTCGTATGTGTTTAAGCAGATTGGCCATATTCCAGATGCGTTGTGTGAAACTAATAGCGAACAAAGTGTTCCTAATAGATGCGTTGTGTGCAACATGTGGGAAGTGTTCGTATGTGTTTAAGCAGATTGGCCATATTCCAGATGCGTTGTGTGCAACTAATAGAGAACATGTGGAAGTGTTCCTATGTGTTTAAGCAGATTGGCCATCTTCCAGATGCCTTGTGTGCAACTAATAGAGAACATGTGGAAGTGTTGCTATGTGTTTAAGCAGATTGGCCATCTTCCAGATGCGTTCTGTGCAACTAATAGCGAACATGTGGAAGTGTTCCTATGTGTTTAAACAGATTGGCCATCTTCCAGATGCGTTGTTTGCAAACCATAGATAACATGTGGAAGTGGTCATGTGTTTAGGGGGATTGGCCATGTTCCAGGTGAGTTGTGTGCAACTAATAGAGAACATGTGGAATTGTTCCTATGTGTTTAAGCAGATTGGCCATCTTCCAGATGCAGTTGTGTGCAACTAATAGAGAACATGTGGAAGTGGTCGTTTTTATGTGATACGACATTTCCAGATGCGTTGTTTGAACTAATAGCGAACATCTTCCATGTGTGCAGATTGTTTCCAATGCGTTGTGTAACTAGAGAAACATGTGGAAGTGGTCCTATGTTTTAAGTTGGCCATCTTCCAGATGCGTTGTGTGCAACTAATAGAGAACATGTGGAAGTGTTCCTATGTGTTTAAGCAGATTGGCCATCTTCCAGATGCGGTTCTAGCTAATAGAGACCATACGGAAGTGTTCCTATGTGTTTAAGCAGATTGGCCATCTTCCAGATGCGTTTGTGTGCAACTAATAGAGAACATGTGGAATGTTCCCTGTTTACAGATTGGCCATCTTCTAGATGCCTTGTGTGCAACTAACAGAGAACATGTGGAAGTGTTGCTATGTGTTTAAGCAGATTGGCCATCTTCCAGATGAACTGTGCAACTAATAGCGAACATGTGGAAGTGTTCCTTTGTGTTTAAGCAGATTGGCCATCTTCCAGATGCGTTGTGTGCAACTAATAGAGAACATGTGGAAGTGTTCGTATGTGTTTAAGCAGATTGGCCATCTTCCAGATGAGTTGTTTGCAACTAATAGAGAACATGTGGAAGTGTTCCTATGTGTTTAAGCAGATTGGTCATCTTCCAGATGCGTTGTGTGCAACTAATAGAGAACATGTGGAAATGTTCCTATGTGTTTAAGCAGATTGGCCATCTTCCAGATGCGTTGTGTGCAACTAATAGAGAACATGTGGAAGTGTTCGTATGTGTTTAAGCAGATTGGCCATATTCCAGATGCGTTGTGTGCAACTAATAGCGAACATGTGGAAGTGTTCCTATGTGTTTAAGCAGATTGGCCATCTTCCAGATGCGTTTTGTGCAACTAATAGAGAACATGTGGAAATGTTCGTATGTGTTTAAGCAGATTGGCCACATTCCAGATGCGTTGTGTGAAACTAATAGAGAACATGTGGAAGTGTTCCTATGTGTTTAAACAGATTGGCCATCTTCCAGATGCGTTGTGTGCAACTAATAGAGAACATTGGAAGTGTTCAACTAATAGATAACATGTGGAAGAACATGGTCGAAGTGTTCCTATGTGTTTAAGCAGATTGGCCATCTTCCAGATGCCTTGTGTGCAACTAATAGATGAGTTTTTAGCAGATTGGCCATCTTCCAGATGCGTTCTGTGCAACTAATAGCGAACATGTGGAAGTGTTCCTATGTGTTTAAACAGATTGGCCATCTTCCAGATGCGTTGTTTGCAACTAATAGATAACATGTGGAAGTGGTCGTATGTGTTTAGGCAGATTGGCCATGTTCCAGATGAGTTGTGTGCAACTAATAGCGAACATGTGGAATTGGTCGTATGTGTTTAAGCAGATTGGCCATGTTCCAGATGAGTTGTGTGCAACTAATAGCGAACATGTGGAAGTGGTCGTATGTTTTTAAGCAGATACGACATCTTCCAGATGCGTTGTTTGCAACTAATAGCGAACATGGGGAAGTGTTCGTATGTGTTTAAGCAGATTGGCCATCTTCCAGATGCGTTGTGTGCAACTAATAGAGAACATGTGGAAGTGGTCGTATGTGTTTAAGGGGGTTGGCCATCTTCCAGATGCGTTGTGTGCAACTAATAGAGAACATGTGGAAGTGTTCCTATGTTTTTAAGCAGATTGACCATCTTCCAGATGCGGTGTGTGAAGCTAATAGAGACCATACGGAAGTGTTCCGATGTATTTAAAAACACTTTATTTGTTTATCGATATCTGCTAATGAACCCTACAGAGCTATCTTCATTTTTAAAATTGAAGAGATAATTTATGGATGACCTGTATAAACATAATTTTCATCTGCATCATTCAAGAAGAATGTTTAAATGGTTACATTAAACAAATTTCCTGTATTCCTTACAATTTACTATGGGTTGTTCTCACTTGATTGAGATTCAGTGATCTAGAACAGTCCAAGTAATGTCAATTTTCAAATAGTCAGTGTCGCTTGAAAGCTGTTTTTAGCTGATATTCTGATCTACATGAATATAAAGTAATTACAGATTATATTGTACAATCGAGAAACATCACCTCAACTAGTAAACATTATAAATCGTCCTTATAATGTTCGAATAATTCGTAAGACATATTCGAAATGATCTGTGTATGAATAACACTTACATGTGTAACCAGTCAACAGGGTAGAAACCATTTTCCACCTTGTAGCATCTGTTTGTTTTTTTTTGGCAAAGAAAGTTGTGCCCAGAAATACAGCCTTAAAAATTGCAGGATATAAAATTTAGGTTCCAATGATAGAAATTTCTTTCTGGGTCTACCTTATATTCACTCATATTCAGCGCAATGTGTATCCTCCTTTATAGAGAGCAAATCGGACACACACGTTCTGCGGAATTACAAGACAAAGTATAACCTCCCCCCCCCCACCAAAAAAAAAAAAAACCTGACGGATAGAGCGTGCCGCAGAATCGGGACAGCGGGAGGAAAAGAACAGCGTGGGTTCGTTAATGAAACCGGAACAAGGAACTCGATATTCATGCTTAAAATGTCAACAGAAAGAGCGATACAAATGCAGAAGGACGTGTACCGATGTTTCATTGACTACGCAAAGACGTCCGAGAAAGTATGCCACAAGAATCTGCTGGGATTCCTCAACAACCCTGATATATTCGGGAAAGATATTAGAATAATCAAGAACCTAAACTGGCATCAAACGGCATGCATACACATTGGGAATGAGTTCAGCGAATATACAAAAACAGAAAGGGGCGTAAGGCAAAGATATACCTTCTCACCGGACTTAACTCTATCTATAAAAGGCAGGATGTGTGGGTGGGTGTGTAACGAATGCACGGCCGCAATTTTCGATGCATTTGCATCAAAATTTACATTGCACATGCTCCAAGTTAGTGGAAAAGCCAAGACCGATTTTGCATTTCCCAAGTCCCATCGATAGTGGAAGTAATCGGTTTTTTCATGCTTCTACGGCAGTTTCTATATAGTTTGCGGCCATTTTGTACTGGCCAGAGTGAGAGCTAATCGCTGGCTTCCACGAATAGGCAGGAAGGTTCTATTGGCCAGCGTGAGAGCCAACAGCTGACTGACACAAATGTTAACTAGCATGCTAGCATGCAAATAAAATAATAGATAGCTGCACTCGTCACAAGTGGGAAAAATTTAAATCTGCATGGCACTTTACTCCAGTTGGCTCATTCGCTTGCTTAAACTCAACGTTGATTCTGATTCCGCAGAACTGGGTTGGGCGTGAAAAATTATTTGTTGTTAACATTCTTTTTTCATTCGGTTTTTCCAGTTACGTGTCCTTTTTTAAAGCTGATCGTTTTGTGTTCATTTTGTTTAGTTCTTTTTTCGTAACAGATTTAATGTTTAGTATAGAGCTTAGAAAAAAATCGTAGTGTGAGAGAGGCAAGAAGTAAGGCATGTAGCAACATCAGCACGGTAAAGGACACTCCTTTAAAGTCAAGGAAGGGCAAAAATATTTTAAGTCAAGTGATAGCGATTGCTGTATGAGTCGTACGATTTTTGAATCAAGCACGGGCAACGCCGGGCCATGCTTCTAGTTCAACTTATACAGCGAGGCAATTCTGAGAGAATTAGAAAAAACCTCGTACAGAAGGTAGCTAGGGAGAGCGAGAAGAAAGGACTAACCATAAACTACGACATAAGACAAATTGCAAGGTCATCAGTAAAAGGGTGAACCCGAAAGGCGATATGAAGGTCGCGGACACTAAAATTAAACATGTGCGGAAATTTAAATATCTGGGAATTATTTTGACGGAGGAGAGTAGGTGCGACGTTGAGATCCGAAGACATCTTGGGATGGCCAAGGGTGCATTCCAAAAGCTGGACAGAGTACTACGTGGCAGGAGAATTTATTTGGTAACAAAGAAAGGAGTACCGAGCTGTTACTTGACATCTGACCTCCTCTACAGCAGCGAATGTTAGACGATCTCCTCAAAGTTGAAGAAGAAACTCGAGGCAGCAGAGATGTGGTTCTACAGAAGGATACTAAAGATATCATGGAGCGAGCGTGTGAGCAACGATGAAGTCTTGGAGAGGATGCAAACAAGGAGGAGGCTTATACTTCACATCAGGAAGAGGCAGATGAAATTTCTGGGACACGCAATGAGAAAGGAGGGCTTGGAGAATTTGATACTCACAGGTCGAATAGAGGGAAAAAGTGAGAAGGGAAAGCAACTCGTGATCTACCTAGTGGGCTTAAGCAAGTGGATGACATAACATGGTCTGGGGGAGTTGTCAGAGGCAGGAAACTTATTGAGAGTTACAAGGGATAGGGTAAAGTGGAGACTAGCACAGGAAATCTATGGAGAGTTTCTTGCAGCAAACAGATTGAGCATCTTCTAGATATGTTGCGTGCAACTAATGGAGACCATGAGGAACTTTTCCTACGTGTTTAAGCAGATTGAGCATCTTCCAGATGCGTTGTGTGCAACCAATGGAGACCATAAGGAAGTGTTCTGATGTGTTTAAAAAGCACTTTATCTATTTAACGATCTTTGCTAATAAACCCTGTAGAGCTATGTTCCCTTTTTAAATGTTTTTTTAAATTGAAGAGATAATCTATGGATGTCGTGTGTGAACATAATGAAATTTCCACGTTGTCATGCTACATATATGCAATCATAAATGAAGGATTCAGTTTCTAAATTAATTTTTTGCCGCTCTCTGGTTAGTGGTACTGAGGCGTCGCTAGGGATATGAATATCCTGGGCATAAGATGCAGGTTTGTGAGGAGATGTACTCGAACTTAGTTATTCATATCTTCTTATAAATACGAAATAAGAAGAGATAATAAAATAGAGAAAATGTTGGCGATTCTTTTTCCGATGGTTGATTTATAAAACAAAATATTTGAGGAAAAGCTTTGATATCTCAAAAAAAACAAAAAAAAACTTCAATGTTAAATAGGATATTTTTTAAATCCCTTCTCTTTCGAGCCGGTGTCTAATCACTATTATGGGTAGAGGATTTTTTAAGCGTTGAATGCTGGCTTGGAATGATAAGAAAAGGAACACAACACAGTGAAAAAAATCCCTGGAAATCTCATTTTAAGAGAAACTCAAAAAACTTGTCTTGATAAGTACAGCTCACACACTAAGAAGTACTTTGAAATGCTAGTGATGTTATAGCAGTTAGAAAACAAATCATGAAATTTAGCTGTAACAACACACCACTACCTGCCTTAGGTCTTTCCGCAGACTTCCATAGCAGAAATCAAAATATGATGATGATACTAATAACAATAATACACTGATTTTATCAAAACCTGCCAACCTGTCAAATACATTTGTCTGTGATAAACGTGACTGATGCATTCTTATCAGATTGGGTGTCATGCTGGCTATATTGGGCATGTTTATTTTACTATAGTGTTACTTCGTTGATAGGCTGTACTTTCACGCAATAATAATAATAATAATAAAATGTGGCATATGGGAACATCAACAATCCCTGTTGTAGTTGGAGCCCTAGGACTGGTTGGAAAAGATTGCAGTAGACTAATTGAAGGGATTCCCGGAAGTCCATGCCTCAAAGAGATACAAAAAATTGTTCTGACAAGTACAGCCCACACTTTACGAAGGGCTTTATCTATGTAATTTAATTTTTTAATTTTTTTTTGTCAGTGGAAAGTGTCATGACGCCATTTCTAACCTTAGGTCCCTGGGCGGGGCCCGGAAAGAAATGTGTAAACGCCAGAAATCAAAGAAAATAATAATAATAATAATAATAATAATAACAATAAAATTATGTAAAGAGGGTATCTAAATAGAGAAATATTATCCCTATTAATGGTGGACGGGGAGCGTAATGAGATTTCTTTATCAGGGATCAAATATGCCGGTATGCGGATATATGCAGATCATATAACCTTGATAAATAGTGAGCTAAATGAACTACAACTATTTTTAACTTTATAATAATAATAATAATAATAATAAGAAGAAGAAGAAGAAGAAGATAAAGAATGGAATTTCAAATGGATGAAGAAATGCAAATAATATTGCAACTACTGAAGCAGCAAAGGACCATGAAAGAAAGCAAAGCCAAATGTAATGTACCAAATTCAAAAAACAATGGCAAGATAATCCTCTTCTAGGTCAATACTCTGTCAGTACCAAAGAAGCTGATATCGACAAACCCCAGATCAATCATCGGTTACGTACTATAAGGTTAAGAGCTGAAACCGAAGGTTTTATTATTACTGCATAGAACCAATGCTTGCTAATTAGAAATTGCTCATCAGACATAATGAAAAATTGTGTTTATCTGAAATGGAGAAATTGGGCATGATAAAATGGGCAAATATCTGCAGTGAAAAATATGCAACTTTTACAGGAAAGAAAGTTGCATGAATATCAACCAGACCCGGTTACAGAGATAAGAACTGTAAAAATTTTATGGGATTTTATAATTGTAATGTATCTTTGAAGATCTTAAAAAAAACTATCAAAATCCTAATACCTTGAAGTGGATATCTAAAAAATGTGGCACATAAGGAGATCAATAATTCCACTTTTAGGATTGATTGGAAAAGGTTCCGATAGACTTATTGAAGGGATCCTTGGTAGCTGATGCATTAAGAAAAATACAAAAAATATTTATACATACAAGCAAATACCATTGGGAAAAAAAAGTATGAATCTAACTCTTCTAAGATATGGGTTAATTAGTATAAATTGTATCAGTAAATTATTATTATCTCCAAAAAATTGTTACAATCTAAAATATTTTATCGCTTTAAATAAACTGCAAAAGGTTGATAATCTGTAAAAAATAAATCAATCAAACAATCAGACATTAGCACGCAACCAAGACATATGGAGGAAGATGGTTAGGAGATAGCATAATGACTACACCGGGTTATGGAACAGATGAAGATGAAGACGTGGTGTCACTTGAGGTCAGAGTAAAAATAATGAAGATAACTTATTTTTTTCAAGCTTCTTAATTGAATATCCTGAAATGATGAACCTAGAGTCAATGAACCTAGATGGACAATAAAATATAAGATTTTTTTGCTTTCTTTATTTCTTTCTTGCTTTCTTTCTTCCTTTCTTTCTTTCTTTCTTTCTTGCTTTCTTTATTCCTTTCTTTCTTTCTTTCTTTCTTTCTTTCTTTCTTTCTTTCTTTCTTTCTTGCTTGCTTGCTTTCTTTCTTTCTTCCTTCCTTCCTTTCTTTCTTTCTTTCACTATTAATTTCTTTTTCTTTCTTTTTTCTTTCTTTTTCTTTAAAATACTTAGTCTGTTTTTCTCTATCTTTTAAAAAAAAATACTTATTACTGCTTGCTTTCTTTCTTTCTTTCTTGCTTTTTTTTTTTGCTTTTTTTCTTTTCTTTTTGCTTTTTTTTTCTTTTCTTTTTTTTTCTTTCTTTCTTTTCTTTCTTTCTTTTTTTTTCTTTTTTTTTTTCCTGTCTTTCTTGCTTTCTTTTTTCTTTCTTTCTTCCTGTCTTTCTTTCTTTCTTTCTTTCTTTCTTCCTTTCTTTCTTTCATTCTTTCTTTCTTTCTTTCTTTCTTTCTTTCTTTCTTCCACTATTAATTTCTTTCTCTTTCTTTTTTCTTTCTTTTTCTTTGTCTGTTTTTCTCTATCCTTTTTTTAAAAAAAAATACTTATTACTGCTTGTCTCCTTCATTCTCTTTTTTTTAAAATTCTTATTACTGTTTTTTTTTTTTTTTTTTTCTTTCTTTCTTTCTTTCTTTCTTTCCTTTCCTTCCTTCCTCCCTTCCTTCCTTCAGTATTTATTACTTTTTCTTTCTTTTCTTCTTTCATTTTCTTTAAATACTTATTACTCTGTTTTTCTGTATCCTTTTTAAAAAAATACTTATTACAGTTTCTTTCTTTCTCTTTCTTTAACATAATTATTACTGTTTTTCTTTCATTATTCTTTCTTTCATTCTTTCTTTCATTTGTCTTTCTTTCTTTCATTTTTTCTTTCTTTCTTTCTTTCTTTCTTTCTTTCTAATACTTATCACTCTTTTCCTATCTTTTTCTTTAGAGTCACTTATCGCTCTGTTTTTCTTTCTTTCCTTCTTTTTTCTTACTTTTTCTTTAAAATACTTATTACTCTGTTTTTCTCTATCTTTTAAAAAAATACTTATCACTATTAGTCTCTTTCTTTTAAATACTTATTACTTTTTTCTCTCATTTTTTCTTTCTTTCTTTCTTTTTAATACATATAACAATTTTCCCCTCTTTTCTTTAAGATACTTATCGTCCTGTTCTTTCTTTCTTTCTTTCTTTCTTTCTTTCTTTCCTGATTTCTATGCTTTTAAAACTCTTCCTTAAGATAATCTTTTTTCATGTTCGATAAACCATTTTCGATGATCGAAGACCTATGAAAGCAGAAAGACCAGACTTTCTGCGGCATGATTCCAAATTGTCTGTTGCTTCCACACGATAACCCTCGGCCAAAAAGAGCTGAGAGGACGTCTGTCTCTGAACTTTGTCCTCACATTTCCTGACTCCATCTCAGACCTCTGACTTTTACATCTATATTCCTACTACGCCATAATATACATTTTTGGTTGGAATCTTGTCAAAACAACTATTTTGTCTGTTGAATCCAAATGCCTTAAATACGAAAAAATAAGATTTCTTTAACTTGTAAAGAAAATAATTTGATAACTAACATTTCAGACAGGTGGGAGTGTGGTAAATATGAGTAAGTTACCAGTATTTTAACAATTTGTCTTTGTTATCAAATATAAGAGAAGTACACTATTTACATTGTTCGGGCTATTGTCCTCATCTGTATTGCCATATTTATCACATTTCGGTTGTTGCACGCTCCGGCCTTCTTCAGGTGGTTGGAATGTCGAACTGAACCCTTTATTTCGCTCCCTGGGGTAGACTGTTCTAGTTCCACGTGTCATGTCTAATGGATGCCAGTTGCCAGTTATCTCCTGTTAATTCCCCTCTCCAAGTTCAAGGACACATGCCACAGTGGAAAGAAAAATGAAAGATAAAGAAAATAAAATTCTTTGTACTATGGTCCCCATCTTTGTTGTCATATTTATCACAACGTTTCGACCGTTGTACGCTTCAGTCTTCTTCAGGTGGTTGGAATGTCGAACTGAACCCTTTATTTCGCTCGCTGTTCTAGTCTGATGGATGTCAGTTATCAGTTATCTCCTGTTAATTCCCCTCTCCAACTTCAAGGACACATGGCACAGTGGAAAGAAAAATAAAATAATCAAACTATTGTCCTCATCTTTGTTGTCATATTTATCGCAATGTTTCGACGCTTCCTCGGGTGGTTGGAATGTCGAACTGAACCCCTTATTTCGCTTCGCTGGGATAGACTGTTCTAGTTCAACGTGCCATGTCGAACTGAACCCTGAAGTTACCTCCCATTATTTCACCTCTTCAAGTTCTTCACCGCCTTAACCAGGTATTGAACTCATACTCTTTGGGTCCTGTCACGCTATCTAACTAACGCCTTTATCCACTGTGCCAAGTGTCCTTGAGAACATCTGCGCATGAAATTCTGGGACTTATAAACCTAATGTCTTCAGCAATTATTTTTTTAACAGTGCTCATATTGCAATTTTTGCTGTTATCATCATGTTTTTACCAGAACTCATATTGTGGAACTAGAACAAAAAATGCTCAAAAGTTATTTAGGAATTTAGTAACTAACAACAGAGTCTCATATTCAACCAGATTTTCATTGTTTTGATCTCATTGACAGAAAGTAATGACCATTTCTACTTGGATACCTTATTAATATGTCGGATCGTCTTTCCTTTAGCCTTACAATAAGATCACGTTGAAATACGTGTTCTTGTGATATCACCGAAGTTAAGCAACGTCGAAACTGATCAGTACCAAGGTGGGTGACCGCTTGAAAATTGCAGGTTTTGTCAGCTTGGATGCGCGGGTGTGTAATTGCTAACGGCCTGGAAGTGGAAATAGGAGAGCCGTGTTCCAATTTCAGTCGCGTTCCACATATGCACAAATACCTTTTCAGAGTTATGAACCTACATCTTCTCTCCCACCCCCCGGCAGCTATAGGTTTAATTAGTAGGACTTATAAATATGTCTTTCAGACTCTTCAATTATCTATCTAAGACTGTTCATTAGCTTTCTATCTCGGGGTTTTTGCCTGTAGCTAAATATAACAGAACAAAGGGGAACTAGAACTCGGCTTTCCTCTTATCAATTCCGAGTCAATATTGATTACACCACCCGCACATCCTAGCTTACAACATCTGATATTCTCAAGCGGTCGGAACGGCAACTGGTGTTTTAACGTGATATGGCCGGAAGCCCCAAAATCTAGTGGTATATATATATATATATATATATATATATATATATATATATATATATATATATATATATATATATATATATATATATATATATATATATATATATATATATATATATATAAAAAAAAAATTAATTTTATGCAAAAAAAATTAATTTAAAGTATATATATATATATATATATATATATATATATATATATATATATATATATATATATATATATTTAAAAAAAATAGGATTCCATCTACATAAGAGTCATTTTGAAATCAAGAGCCAAAAACTCTGTTTCATCCTCAAGCGAAATTTTTGAGAATAACTGACCTTGAAAATTACTCAGCTTTATAAGCATATTCATTCGAAATATTAATTATATATATATATTTTTATTAAAGACATTTTTATGTTTAACGTTGTTATTTATAGATACAAGTATTTAAGCAAATGCTCTGTTTATGATAAACAGTATTAAATAACATTTACCGGCATGGATGTCGTTTTCTTTTCGTTCTTTGACAGGATTCGAACCTGCATCCTATACGGAACCGTCATTTACGCTGACGTGCCTTAACCGTCTCGGCCACAAAGAATCGTTCGGTAGGCGTTCGAATTTACTGCTTATAAACTTCAATCTTCTCTGAATCTCGTACATTCATAACTGCTCTGGTGTATCAAATGTAAACAAATGACGTCATATATTAAGAAATGGACAAGGTCCGACAATTTATTTATTAAAGACATTTTTATCTATAAATAACAACGTTAAACATAAAATATATATATAATTTTGCTCTGAGAAGTTATTTCTAGATAAAGTATAAAGATCACTTTTAAAGCAATTGCAATCTTTTCAAGCTCAGCCTGCCGTCTTTGCTTTGGGGCGGAGACGAACTCAGATTAGGCTATGCCTTCAGACCCCCGTGTATGTGGTGTATACGGGTAAGTTTTACCCGAGCGTACGCGGTCGGAAGGCCCCATGTTAAACTGACCTTGTGCCCCTTTGTGGGGTATCTCGGGTAAATACCGTATATATTTCATTTTTAGATGGAATAATTGTTTGTTTCCTATTTACATGAGGATGCTTGATTATTTATTAGTTAATTTGCTTTTTTAAGGTTTATCAATTCTTTTACAAAATATTTAAAGCCAGAATTCTTTTTTTTTTTTGGATTGTAAGCATTTTTGGACGAGATCAATAATTTAGCGATACAACTCCTACAATTTAACCTCTATCTGGGAGGGAGAAAAGATTTTCTAGTTTCGCGTAAGTAAATAGGACGAGTTCGACTGGAATTAGAACTTGGTTCTCTGATTTTGAAATCTAAGCCGTTCTTTATTTCACCATCTGCACACCCAAGCTTAAAGCACCTGGCATTCCAAAACATTCACCCATCTAGGTACTGACTAAACTCGATATTGCTTAACTTGTGTGATCGTAGGAGGACTGGTGTTTCAAGCCTCACCTACTGTTGCATCAAGAAAACGTTGATTTTCAAGCGAGGAAGACATTTTCGATATTCACGATCTCCAAACGTAAATGTAAAATGGACTTGAAGAACTTAAGAGTTGCATCACGTTTTGTCAACTGACCCACAGGATCAGGGTTAAAAAGAACCTCCAGTCAAAATCGATCGCAATTGAGTCTCTGACCCGATTGTGTAGCATTCAGCAAAGGTTGAACATTGACACGTTAGTAGCAATGATCAACGAATATGGTTTGTTTACTAATAATGTAGTGGGATCTTTGATATTTAAGCACTTTCTTTCTTTGTATCTCAGTATTTAGTTATGTTATTCTGATTTAATCTATCTATCTATCTATCTATCTATCATATAATATTAACTATTTATCTTATAATATTCACTATTTCATAATGTTCACTATCTATCTATCTATTTATTCTATGCTGATTATCTATCTATGTATCATATAATATTCACCATCTATCTTATAATATTCACTATTTCATAATGTTCACTATCTATCTATCTATCTATCTATCTATCTATCTATCTATCTATCTTAGTTTATATCTATTCTATGCTGATTACCTATCTATCTATCATATAATATTCACCATATATCTTATAATATTCACTATTTCATAATGTTCACTATCTATCTATCTATTTTATTCTATGCTGATTATCTATCTATCTATCTATCTATCTATCTATCTATCTATCTATCTCTATCTTATATCTTATTCTATTCTATGCTGATTACCTATCTATCTATCTATCATATAATATTCACCATCTATCATATAATATTCACTATTTCATAATGTTCAATCTTCTATCTATCTATCTATCTATCTATCTATCTATCTATCTATCTATCTATCTATCTATCTATCTCAGTCTGTTAATATCTACCTAACATTATATTTGTCTATCTCAGATCTGGGCTCTCTCTCCGTCCTTGTATATCGGAATATGTAAATTTCTGTCTTAATGCTTTTATATTGCTTCATCTCCATTCGGGTCACTCTAATTTCAAAATCCTTATTAAATTTAGTGAATGCCTAAGTTCACCAACTCTTCGTTAAACAGACTTACCTTTGACTATTCAGACTACTGGCTCTGCACTCTGGTCAACTCTTCAAGAAGTGATTCTATACATAAAAATAGCAAAGTCTACTTTGATCTATCACCCTGATCCTCAGTGTACCAAACGTTATCTTATTTCTTCTTAATGTTTTCCTTTTTGTAACTTATTCTTTCTCTTTTAAAGTTTCTCACTTGCATGCTTCTTACCTTTAATTTTGTCATGTTCTCCTTATCTGTTAAAAACAATCTATAATTTCATTCAAAAGCAATCTAGTTTGGAATATAAATGGCTGATTGAAAACAGTTGCTAGACATTCGGACACATGTCCTCTTTCCTGTATACATAGTTATTTCATTTTATTAGTTGCGTTTTTATGCAGAAAAAAATAACATTGAAATAGAGACATAAAAACATGTCCGTTTCGCGAGTGCCGCACATCGGTGTGTCTAGAACGAACTTGGTCGGTTATTACCAAAAGTAGAATATGCAAATGAACTGGTAAAATAAGTAGGCTGTTGAAAACGGGGGTGAAAACTTCTGTCAAAAAGAGGCCATTTTGGAATGATGTCTAGTTTTACGTGTTTCATTAATTTTCTATCATTTTTCTTTATTGCAAGTAGTGTGACGAGTGAAAATGGAAACACTTAATATATTAGAGTAGGAAAAAGCGACAATAATAATAATTCAAGTGAAACGCAAAGACCACTTGGTCTGTTGCAGTCAGTCTTGGTCATTCCAGAAACACGTTACAAGAAAAAAACACGAAACAATGTGCAAGAAATTCTACGACGGATTCCCTATTCTTGATTATTTACGAAATGGTAACTTTAAAATGCGTACAAGTTGATTTGACGCAACTTTTAACAAATGAATCTTTTTGGTAGAGGAAAAGATGGAAGAATGTTAAATATCTGTTTCCAAATATTATGAATTGAAAAAAGAAATAACACGGTTTTTACTGCGGTGAGAAATTTGAAAGAAAACTACATTTATTAAAAGACATAGAATATATCCTGGTTTATAAGGCGCTCCCATGAATTACTGTTATTTCCCATGTATAATACGCCTTCACTACATAATACGCACCTCTTGTATGGTAATCAAATCCTATAAATTTCACCTCTTCAATTTCATTACGACCAGCATTTTCTACTCTTATTCAAGGTGTAATTGATGATATCTATCAAAATTTCCGATCGTCACGATTCTAAAAGGAAACGGAAATACCTATATTGTGCTTACTGCGCAGACTCAGTAACCTGTTTTTATCGATAAAAAGTGCAATCTACCGGATCTGTATGGACTTTTTTCACAAAAGATGGTTTTAAGCATAGAATAATGTTATTTTAATTTAGTTTTATGGTAATTTTTTTTTACATTTGTAAGTATTGTTAGGTACATATGATTGTATTTGATATCCTTATGGGGTCCCAATCGCCGAATGTTAGCATCAAATTGTCGTATGTTTGTGGTGAATAGTCATTTCACAACTGAAATCAACCTATGAAACGGTAATTTTTTTAAAAGATTATGCATGTGGAATTACGGTAGGCGCCTTACCAAATTTTGAAGGAAAGCATCGGAAAAAAAATCCTCATAATTCATAGCTAACCACTCTATCCCTTATCTCTGTATAGCATATTTTAGCATGAAAATCTGACTAATCATGAGAAATTCATTACAGATCAAAAAGACGTAACACATCTACAGTAATAATTAGAGAAGAACATATTTTAATTTATAGGACACATTGTCGATTTTGGAGATATTTTATAGGAAAAAAGTGTGTTTCATAAGCAGCAAAATACGGTAATAATAATAATAATAATAATGATAATAATAATAATAAATGACCTCCAAAGTTACATGGAAACTACAGAAGACTGGATGAACATGAAAGTAGTAAGCGTCTTTACTCCGTCATAAATGAAGCCAACAAATTCAAAATGGAGTTTCAAATGGGCGCAGAAATACAAGTAAAGCACAGTACACCGACTGAAGATGCAAACTACTTAAAAAAGACAGCAAAGACAAATGCAACCGACCAGATACAGAAACAATGGCAAGATAAACCGCTTCATAGTCAATACTCTGCCCGTACCAAACGAGCTGATGCAAATTCTGGGATAAATATCAAAACGTCCTTGTACCCACTAGGCTGAATATAAAACCCGACATGAGTGCAGTGGGCCAATATTTCACTGGAAAATCTACAACTTCTACGGGAAGGAAACTGAAAGAAACTGGTATGAAACCACCCAGATCCGAAGATGGGACCTTTACAATTATATGGGACTACACAATACACACTGACAGAACAATCAAGGCCAACTGCCCAGATATTGTTATTAAAGACCACAAACAAAAACGATGCTTGTTAACTGGCAGTCAGCTGAAATGTATCAAAAATACAAGGACCTTGAAATACTAAAATGTGGCAGATTCAACAATCCCTGTTGTAGTTAACTAGGACTGGTTGGAAAAGATTCCAAACTAATTGAAATTCCTGGGATCCATGCCTCAAGAGATACAAAATAATGTTAAAAGTACAGCCCACACCTTACGATTTAGCTATGTAATCTTTTTTTTTTTTGCATGGAAAGTGTCATGATACTATTTCTACCTTAGGTCCCTGGGGCTGAACCCGGAAGAAATCGCCAGATTTGTAATAATAATAATAATAATAATAATAATAATAATAATAATACAGAACATTCAAAGTAACCATGAGACATTGTTATTAGAGACCGCAAAAAAAAAAAAAAAAATGCGTTATTGATTGGCAGTCCCTGCTACAATGTATATTTGAAGATTTTCAAAAGCTATCAAAATACAAGAATAAATAAAATCTCAAAATGTGACATGAACATCAACAATCCCCTGTTGTAGTTGGAATCTTCGGATTTTGGAAAAAGATTCTAATAGACTCATTGAAGAAAAAGAAATATAAAATATATTTTCACATGAGTACAGCCCAGGGCTTACGAAGGGCTTTATCTATGTAAAATATGTTTGCTTTTTTAATAAACTGAAAAAATGTAATGATGCTATTTCTGAATTTAGGTATGAAAAAATGACACCACCAGAAATCCGGTTAAACATTAACAATAATAATCAAGGAAATTAACCTGAAATGCAGGATCTCTGGAACTGTCGACCATATTATCTCAGGATGTCCTGAACTGACAAAAAAATGAATATACCCACAACACAAGATAGAACATGATCAAAGCACAAAATCGAAACCACTGAGAGATATCACCAACCTGATGTTACTTAAAACCCTCTGGGACATGCCAATTCAAACAAAAATAAAGACAACAGACCTGATGATATCATAAAAAAGACAAGCAATTCAGATATGGACATCCTATCTTCGGAGACCTTCATGAAAATTAACGAGAAATAGTGCAAATACAAGGATCTAGAGATCGAGATTCATAAGATGCGGGGAGAAAACTAGACTGTGACAATAAAAGGAAAAGGACTATTTTATTAATAATGTCCAGGCGACATCAACATATAATTTGCCCAGAAGATTCGCTCTACTAGGAACATCCAATATAGTAAGAAAAGTTCTATCAATTAAATGACAATTCTCTTATTGGGCCTAAGGACCATAGTTTGCACCCGGCTCTACAGCATACAAAGCAGGAAACATAATATACCCAAATAATAATAATAATAATAATGGCAGTCCATGCTGACTGCAACGTATCTTTGAAGATATTCAAAAAGTTGTCAAAATACAAGGACCTTGAAATAGAAATCTCGAAAATGTGGCATATGGGAACATTAACAATCTCTGTTGTAGTTGGAGCCCTAGGACTGGTTGGAAAAGATTGCAGTAGACTAATTGAAGGGATTTCTGGAAGTCCATGCCTCAAGGAGATACAAAAAATTGTCCTGACAAGTACAGCCCACACCTTACGAAGGGCTTTATCTATGTAATTATTTTTTTTTTTTTTGTCAGTGGAAAGTGTCATGACGCCATTTCTAATGTTAGGTTCCTAGGCGGGACCCGGAAAGAAATGTGTAAACGCCAGAAATCAAAGAAAATAAAAATAATCATATTATAGTATACAAAATTTGCAAAATAGGATTGCAGAAAATATTCTTTTGTGTGCCTAACACTGAGGCAAGATAACACGTTCAAATCTTATAAATAATGAACATTAAAGAATTACAGGGAAAAATCCATGCATTTGAAATAATATGTTGTAGACCAATATTAGCTACCATGTCATGTAGACTACATCACAAACGACGCTTACAAGAAAGTGGTCCAATGCCCAAAAATAAAGTTGAAAATATATTGTCATGCTACAAGAGCCAAGAATCTTTCCAGCCTCATACTACATGACACCCACTCGTCAACAAAAGAAGAAGAGGCAGATAGAGGTATCAGAATATGCTGACAAAACCACTAATTGAACTGGAAGACCCGTCATCAAGGGAGAGATAATCACATGCCCAGTAGCAATTAATTCATTATAATCATCTCACATGATAACGTATTGAAGATTATACAATTTTTTTAATCGGTATACCCTTACCACAAAGCAAAGGCAGTACATCCACTGAAACATAAGGAGTTACTGGGTGTGAAGAAATTAGGAACAGAAACATTAATAATGAGCGGGAAGAGAAAGGAGTAACCAGGAGAACAGTAGATAGCGATTGACATTGCATTTAAATTTTTGAATATCAATGTTGGCTGAAAAGCACTGAACGGGAAGGGAGTTCCACAAGCGAGAAATGAGAGAAAAGAAACTGTCAGCATAGAACATCTAACGATGTCAACAATAAATTGATGAGATTTCGAAGCCAGTCTATTATTACACTTAAATTCAAAAAGTCTTGGTATCATAACGAAGGGCTCATCCGAATAATTACCATGAAAATATTTACAGAAAAGGCAAAGGCAGGCAATTTTACGGAGGTGTGAAAGGGACTAAAGCTATGACGTCAGATCCGGAGCAATAATATTGCTGATTCTTCTTTGGATTTTATCAAGGAGCCCTTGATAAATAGCAGGGGCACCGGACCAAACCTGTCAGCAATATTCTAAGCATGAACGTGGGTAGATTTATAGATATGTAAGATAGATTCTGGAGAGAAAAATTGTCTAGCGCGACTTAGTTAACCTAATTTCTTAGCAGCTGAAATAGCAATGAATTCAATATAGTATTTCCATTTCATGTGACCTGAGAAAGGTAGCCCGAAAAATCCTGGAAAGTCCCACGAGTCACTTTACTAGTTTAGGTACCATAGCGAAATGTCCATCCTAACAATCACCATGAAAATATCTATATAAAAAAAACTAACAAGTAGGAAAAGTAATTGAAACCAGGCCGCCACATCAGAAGCAATAATATTGCTCATTTCTTCTTTGGATTTTATCTAGATAAATAACAAGTCAGCTCTTCCAGGACGTGGATAAATAGCAGGTCTAGCACTCGGAACCTTAGCAGCTAACCTAGCAATGAATTCAATATAGTAACTATTCTGACATCTGATTGACCCGTGGGTAGATTTATAAATACTCATCTGATATGTTTAAAAAAAAAGATTAACTGGACAGAAAAATTGTCTTTAAAACGCGGCACTCATTGAACAGATATTTTCTGGAGAGAAAAATTGTCTAGCAGCTGACCAGCAAA
This sequence comes from Acanthosepion pharaonis, assembly GCA_903632075.3. Lineage (NCBI taxonomy): Eukaryota > Metazoa > Mollusca > Cephalopoda > Sepiida > Sepiidae > Acanthosepion > Acanthosepion pharaonis. Next base: position 603,866 of record CAHIKZ030005489.1, on the reverse strand, counting down.
TGCCATTCAATATAAAAAGTAAAGTTTTTTTCTATTTCATGTCCGAACATCACCATGAAAATATTTAAAAAAAAAGAACAAGGAAGAAAAATAATTGAAGCCGATGAAACCAGAGAAAGTCCCACGAGTCAGCTCTTAAATCCTAGTTTAGATATCATAGAGAAATTATTGCATGTTCTTAGCAGTCTGACCTTGAATTCAATATAGTATTTTCTCAAGGTGCTCAAGATAAACACCAGTGGCAGCAATATTCTAAGCATGGACGTGGGTAGATTTATAGATATGTAACATAGATTATGCAGTTGATCTAGGAATAGATTCAATATAATCATTCCTCTTTATGTCAGCCGAAAATTTTTAAGCATGGAGCTGGAAGGGAGTTCCAAAAGCGGTATGTGCGAGAAAAGAAGCCTGTTAGCATTTCACGATTACATCTCGCCAGTTCAACTGCAAATTGGTGAGACCTCGTCTGCAGTATAGTACTGCGCTTAAAGTCGAATAATCTAGCCACCATACCGAATAAATCATCCGAGCAATTACCATGAAAATATTTATAGAAAAGACAAAGGGAGGTAATTTAATGGCGGTGGGAAAATGACTGAAGCCGAGCAGTCAGATCAGGACCATTAATATTGCTAATTCTTCTTTGGATTTTATCAAAGAGCTCTAGATAAATAGCAGGAGCACCCGACCATACACCCTTTTGTAAATTAATTGAAACAAACGCTTTAGTTTCCTTTCATATTGTCACTTTTAGACCCCGCTGAAGTGAGAGGGTGGAATCGGTTCCTTTTTTGTCTCCCTCAGTTTAGGTCATTCGCAGTGGTGTGCAGTAACATGAATCTATTTTCGTGATATTTGGTAAAATTTCTTTGGCCTGGAAAAGTTTTATCACGCCCAGACACTATTGTCTCGACTGTCGTTACGGCGGTGGCTAAGTGACTGAAGCCGAGCAGCCAGATCAGGACCGATAATATTGCTGATTCTTCTTTGGGTTATCTCATTGCATTCCATCTTTTATGTCCCATCTCCATTCAGAAGGTGGGCGACTATGGCTTTCCGCAACAATGGTTCTATCATTACAAGATAAAAGAAAAATAGAGTATTGTTACAACACCTGGGCTAGAGCGTCCAAATAATCACTTCCCCGCGTTAACAAATGCATTTCCGTGAGCTAGTAGGTGTTTAGTTGTCTCGCCCCTACAACTCCTTTCCCACATACTAAACGTTTCGAGGTTTTCATTACTTGATTACAATTATTTCTACAAGATAGATATTCGGGAGAACTACATTAATTGGTTCCTCAATTACAGACATTCACTTCTTGGATGCGCCAAGCCCCTTACACGTAGTCGATTCGTCTTTATTTACTTCATATTCCATTTGCAAGGAGGAAGTTCCCTCCATTACAGACTTTCAGTTCTTGGTTCCGCCAAGCCCCTTACACGCAGTCGATTCGTCTTTATTCACTTCATATTCCATTTGCAAGGAGGAAGTTTCCTCCATTACAGACTTTCACTTCTTGGTTCCACCAAGCCCCTTACACGTAGTCGATTCGTCTTTATTCACTTCATACTCCATTCGCAAGGAGGAAGTTCCTCTCAGAAAAACTTCAATAAAACTGTTCGCTTTGTGGAAAGACTTCCAAGAGGATCTGTCTTCGCTTACTACAATTTAACCTTTTCAATTCTAGGGTCAAACGTTATCAATTCTACATATATTCACATTATGCATCTCTTGCTTCCGTCTACTAGGCAAACTCATTTAGTAAAACTCTGGCTCGAGATCCTCTTGGGCCTTGTATTCAAGAAACAATAGTTTAAATAATCTGCTTGACAATTGCTGCTCTATGTATCAATCTTAATAATTCCTTTTTGTTCAGGTTCTTCTATCCATATAAATTCATTAAATAGGTGGATATGGCTCTCCACATCTTCCTGTTTTTTTTAGTTCTAAGTAAATGTTGATACTTTACCATCTCTCTTATCTTATGTCCTTCAATCCATTCAAACAAACCCATTAAGTAGGTGATCATGACTCTCCACAACTTCCTGCCTTTTGCTAGTCGAAGTAATTATTTACTGTTTACCATCCCTCTTTGCCTTTGTTCTGTTATTCATTCTCGCACCCATCAAATAGTGATCATGGCTCTTCACACTTCCCGTTTTTTGCTCTGAGTAAATTTTGACCCTTTATCATCGCTCTTCCTCTTATGTGATGCCATATATTCAAAAAATCTCATTAAGTAGGTGATCATGGCTCTCCACAACTTCCTGCGTTTTGTTGCTCTAAGTAACTTTTAACCCTTTGCCATCCCTATTTGTTCTTTTTCACGCTTAGTTATTGGTCCTTTCCTCCTACCTCTTGGTTTTGTTCGTTTTGTTTTACGGTATATCAACCTAAATGGTTTACATAATAGTATTTACATTAGTCGGATTTTGTCCTCATCTTTGTCGCCATATTTGTCACAACGTTTCGGAATTTGAACGCTCAAATTCTTCCACCTGAAGAAGGCCGGAGCGTACAACGGCCGAAACGTTGTGACAAATATGGCGACAAAGATGAGGACAATAGTCCGACTAATGTAAATACTGTACATAATACCTCATCTCAGAAATATAGACAAACTCTGGTTTACATAATGCCGGCAAGATTTTTATTGCTGGTATTATTTTTATCTATCTATCTATCTATCTATCTATCTATCTATCTATCTATCTATCTATCTATCTATCTATCTATCTATCTCAGTAAATATTGTTTTTTTTTTTTTTTACGGTATATCAAACTTAGTGGTTTATGTAATGCCGATAAGATATTTATTGCTGGTAATATTTTTTTCCCAAAATACATTACTGGTAATATTTTTTTACAAAAATATATTTCTGTTATTAAAACCTATTTTTACGCCTTCATAGTCTTTTGACCCCAGTTTGAGTGGTCAACTACTTGTCCACAGTTGGGACCTCAACAGGTGCTACCCTCAGGGTCGGGGCGAATGCGGGAACACCAGCAAGTAAGAGTTGGTTCCACGCTTCTCAAAACCTCCCGACCAGAGGCCTTGCTATTGAATATAATTTATCGTCTGGATGACCTGCTTCTTTTGCCTTCAGTAAGACCTGTAAGTGTTAAACACTTCAAGTTCTCTTTTCTTTCACACGTTACATATATTCCAACTGTCTCTTGCTAATTGTAAATATAAGTTTCATTGTAATTTAGCATTTTGCTTCTATTTGACTGATCGAAAAAGATTTCAGTGCATTTTCTATGTAATAGTTTCTTTCGACAGAAAAGTTTGTGCAAAAAGTGGATCACAACGATCATGTCTAAATCTGATTGCTGATTAGTTACCAAATGTAAAAGATTATAAAACGCATACGCAATCTCGTTTGCCGACAAGATTTTCTCAACACGTTTTGGAGCCGGTCACGTGACCTAAAACAAAATAAATACAGCAACCCGAACGAATCTCATGAGTGAGACAACGAGAATTTAACCACAGCATACACCGTTGCCGAATGCATTTTCACTGTTTGATATTTATTTTTCATCAGTAATAACTTATCTTGCAACTTTTAGCTTGAGAGCTCACAAACCTCAAAACCCACTCTTAGCACATTTTTATTTAACAGATTGCTCGACAATGAATTCTCGATAATTTATATCAAATTAACTCAGAAGTCTAGAAGTTTAAAAATTTTCTCTTTAAACACGAATCACAACTTTTGATTTTCAACTTGTATTCAAGTATTCTCTCATTCAATAAACTTTCAAGAATTATCTACGACGAACCTTTTCTGGGAGAACAACATTTTTTCTTTGACAACTTTCCTTTCAACTGGAATCAACTTTCGTCAAGTAATTTTAAAATATTATCTTATTTCAGATAAACAATAAGCAATAATAAACAGATAAGTATTTTAAACAATTTAAAAGATAAGCAATTTCTACAGTATTCTTAATATTTAAATTCTTAACTAAAGAAATTTGTTTAAAAACAGTTTGCTTGACACCGAACTGATTTGTTCATTATAAATCCTATATTTTCGGCATACACCTTGAACATACCAAACGCACTTGTTATAAAAAAAACAAACAAAACATTATTTGGTTTATGAAATATCAATATTAAATTCAACTCAGTATAAATTCCCTGAGTCATTATACCAATCAATTTGTATATTTTTGTATATAAATACCCTATATTATTTAAAATATATGTTTGTCTATTATTGTCGTCTTTGAGAGTTTTGTGCCATTCAAGCAAATTTAAATGTTTGTGGAGATGTTTTATTCACGCAGCAAAATAATACCTTCTGATATTTAAACGAACTAATCACTCCGCAACAGTATTTTCCATTTTCCTTAAAAATTCCTCGTTATTTCATATTCCATCCATGATACTGTCAACATATTCGGTGGTAATATAGTCATGGACATAATTGTTTAAACGAGAGTATTCAAAGAATTCTTATCTTTTAAATGAAACGGAGTAAGGCAGAAAAACCAAGCGGGCAAATTGACAAAAAACTTAGAAATTTCCGACAGACAAGAAGAATGTGTCAGACATTTGCGAATTTTACATTTTATTGTCGCAGTGTTGTATTAGGAATCTTTTTCAGTCATGAAATGAAGAACGAAACTAGAAGTTATAAGATCAAAGCGGAATCGGTAACGGGGGGAAATCAGTTGGAAAAGTCAACGTGTAAAGCCCCCGGGGTGAGATCGGGGTTGGTAGGAGGTCTCTTCAAGACCTGCGATCCACGATCGAGTGAGAACTGATAAAAGTTCGTGGGTTTAGTCTTACACCGAGTTCCTTTTCAATATTCACTTCAAACGATGAATGTCTTTTTTGCGTTGGTTTCTTTGAAGAAATCATACTTCGAAGAATATAGAATCGGAAGAAAATTTCAATTTGCAGGACAGCAAAAATACGACATTGTAGCATATTTTTTTTTTTTTAGTAATCCATTAAAAATCACAGCTGACAAGAAATGTGTGTTGGCGGGCGGAAAGCAAAAATTTGAAAGTAATTACATGTATAAATATTACGATATATATATATATATATATATATATATATATATATATATATATATATATATGGAGGGTGTCCATAAAGTTCGTGTGCACTTTAAAAAATTATAACTTTATTTGTATTTACGATAGAAATAATCTGTAAAAAATGTTATAAAGTTTAATGTACCTAGATTTCAGTATGGCTTAAATAACTAATGTGATTTCAGGCATTACTGTAAATCAGTTGGCAAACTTTTTTTCCGTAAACTGGAAAATCGTATTACCCATTGTATGGCTAATGATGGAGGACATGTGGAAACTTAAATAAAATTTCAATAAAACCTTAACAAATATAGATTTACTTCTTTCTGATCCTTTTTAGAAATTATTTCTATCGCAAATACAAATAAAGTTATAAATTTTTTAAAGTGCACACACACTTTATGGACACCCTGTATATATATATATATATATATATATATATATATATACACGAGGGTGTTTGCGTGCGTCTGTTAGGTTTTATTTATTATAAAAGCTAAAAGTTAGAACTATATTTAAGTATGAGATAAACGCATATGATTGCTAGATTTTGTAAGAGAAAAAAAATAAAGCAAACGAATTATTCGTCTAACACTTTTCAGACAATTGTCTTTATTTTTTATCACAACTTTTCACTGTTTTTTTGACGTTCTGACGTGATTTTCTCTCATCATTCAATCGATTTTTCTGGTCTGTTGTTCTCGACATTTTTTTTTTCTCATCTTTATTTTCTAAAAGATTCATAGAATATTTTTACTATTCAAACATTTCAATATTTTCTGAACTTCTGAGATTAATTAAAAAAAAAATATATATATATACGTTTTATTTTATGTCACCTCCAGAAAAGCAAGAAAAGGTGATTAGAAGAGTGAAAGTAACGTTTGATTTGATTTCGTTTGTTTTACGGTATATCAACCTCAATTGGTTATTTAATGCCGACAAGATTTTTATTGATGGTAATATATTTCTATCTATCTATCTATCTATCTATCTATCTATCTATCTATCTATCTCAGTATATATTGGTTTGGCTTGATTTGGTTTAGTTCGTTTTACGGCATATCAACCTCAATGGGTTATTCAATGCCGACAAGATTTTTATTGCTGGTAATATCTATCTATCTATCTATCTATCTATCTATCTATCTATCTATCTATCTATCTATCTATTGTTTTGGTTTGTTTCACGGTATATCAACCTCAATGGGTTATTTAATGCCGACAAAATTCTCATCGCTGCTAATATCTTTTCCTTCAGAAATGTATTGCTGGTAATAATTTTTTTCTTGAAAAATTCATTGCTGGTAAGAACTGTACAAAAATGTATTGCTGCTATTAAAACCTATTGTAAACTCTAACACTGCCCCAATCCCAGCCCGGTGCTAATCATTTGCCCTATAGCAGGACCCCAACAGGTGCCATAACCCCAAGCCAGGGTGGACCTGCGAACACCTGCAACTGAGAGGTAGTTCCACGCTCCTCAAAACCTTCCGACCAGAGGCCCAGCCGCCGGATGCAGTTCATCGTCCCACCCAGGATGCGGATGTAGTTTATCGTCACACCCAGTAAAGTGAAAGTAACGAAAGACAATAAAATAACAGGAAGTTTGGACAGAAAATATGGTGATTTCCTTTTAACTTAGAATTTTGAAAACTGTCTTTGACAGGAAAGCCGGAAGAGGGTTCCAGAAGAGAATGGTACGAGAGAAGAAACTATTAGCAATTTCAATAATAAAATGATGAGACCTAGCTGCCAATCCAGTACGGCGCTTAAATTCGTGAAGTCGGGGTACCAACGAGGAAAGATCATCTGAAAAAGTCACCGTCGAAATATTTTTAAAAGAGGCAAAAGGAAAGCTATATTACGGTGGTGGGAAAGTGACTGAAGCCGGGATGCCAGATCAGGATTGATAATGTTGCTGATTCTTCTTTGGATTTTGTCAGGTAGCTGTAGATACGTAGCAGAAACTCCAGAACAAATGTGGCAGCAATATCCGAAGCATGTTACGAATGGTAGAAATGTGCAAGATAGATTACATAAGCGATCACACTTTATGTGCTGCATTCATTAAGGGCATCGACGATCATAGCTCTCCATAACGTCCTATCACTTGTCGCTCTAAGCAATCTTTGTTATGCAACTATTCCTCTCTCTTCATGACGCAATCAAGAGAGGGCAAATAAAAAGATCAAATTTTTAACAACTTAGCATTCAGAGAAGTCAGGCTATTTCGGAAAAGAAGGTGACTGGAAGAGTTCTGTGTATTATGATCTTCTTCCTCAAAAGCAGACGTTGAATTCCGGCACCTTCTGTACCGAATTCAACCAATAAAATACATCAATTGAGTATAAGCATCTGAAATTGGTCCAGTCAAATGTTCTGTTTATCCATCAGGACAACAGCAGACGTTAGGTTTCTTTACAGAACAGCCAGAAATTGGTAGAGTTTTGTAGAGATATTCTATTAAACCTGTCGTTCTCAACTCTGGCAGAATCTGTTGCGAAAGACATGGACATATCATTATTCGAGAACAAATAAAATATTTTTGTCCATTTCTTATTAATGTTATTCTGTAGATGTAGTTTTCTTTTTTACTGATTGCTATTTTATGAATAGTTCTATTTTATTCTATAATTTTAGCTTTTTAAGTTTATCATTTTCACACTGATCTTTTTTTTATCCTGGTTTTATTCCATTTTATCATAGTCATTTTTTGATGACTCGTTTCCCTTAATTATGGTCCATTTTATCATTGTTAGTTTTTGATGATTCGTTTTCTTTAATTTTGGTCCATTTTATCGTAATCAGTTTTAATGACTCGTTTTCCTTAATTATGGTCCATTTTATCATAGTAAGATTTTAATGACTCGTTTTCTTTAATTATGGCCCATTTTATCATAGTAATATTTTAATGACTCGTTTTCCTTAATTATGGTCCATGTTATCGTAATCAGTTTTTAATGACCCGTTTTCCTTAATTTTGGTCCATTTTATCAGAGTCTGTTTTAATGACTCGTTTTTCTTGATTTTGGTCTATTTTATCATAGGTTTGATGACTCGTTTTCCTTTATGGTCCATTTTATCATAGTCATTTTAATGACTTGTTTTCCATTTACGGTCCATTTTATCATTGTTAGTTTTTGATGATTCGTTTTCTTTAATTTTGGTCCATTTTATCGTAATCAGTTTTAATGACTCGTTTTCCTTAATTATGGTCCATTTTATCATAGTAAAATTTTAATGACTCGTTTTCCTTAATTATGGTCCATGTTACCGTAATCAGTTTTTAATGGCCCGTTTTCCTTAATTTTGGTCCATTTTATCATAGTCTGTTTTAATGACTCGTTTTCCTTGATTTTGGTCTATTTTATCATAGTTTTTGATGACTCGTTTTCCTTAATTATGGTCCACTTTATCATAGTCAGTTTTAATGTCTCGTTTTCCTTAATTACGGTTCATTTTATCATTGTTAGTTTTTGATGATTCGTTTTCTTTAATGTTGGTCCATTTTATCTTAATCAGTTTTTAATGACTCGTTTTCATTAATTATGGTCAATTTTATCGTAATCAGTTTTTAATGACTCGTTTTCCTTAATTTTGGTCCATTTTATCATCGTCATTTTTTGATGACTAGTTTTTCTTAATTATGGTCCATTTTATCATAGTAAAATTTTAATGACTCGTTTTCTTTAATTATGTTCCATTTTATCATTATCAGTTTTTGATAATTTGTTTTCTTTAATTTTGGTCCATTTTATCATAGTCAGTTTTTGATGACTCATATTCCTTAATTTTGGTCCATTTTATCATAGTCAGTTTTTAATGACTCGTTTTCCTTAATTTTGGCCCATTTTATTATTCTTGGTTTTAAATGACGTTTTTTTCCCATCTCATTATTTAATCCCTGGTTTTATTTCCCTTTTTAACATTACTTTTCAGATGTCGTATTTTTTACACTGAATATTTTAGACCTAGTTTTATTCCATCATATTATCAGTGCATTTGGGCTACTTTGAAGCGGTGTAATGCATCGACGTGGTGTAATTGTTATCAACATTGTCTCGTTCGAACAATTACGACTGACACTATTAACATTATTCGGACTGTTGTCTTCATCTTTTTCGCCATGTTTATCACAACGTTTCGGTCATTGTTAGCTCCGGCCTTCTTCAGGTGGTTGGAATGTCGAACTGAATTCTTTATTTCGCTCATTGGGGTAGATTGTTCTCAAGGCCATATGGCACAGTGGATAAAGGCGTTAGTTAGATCCAGTGACAGGACCCAAAGAGTGTGAGTTAAGGCAGTGGAGAACTTTCAGAGAGGAATAGCTGATATACATGGCACTTGGAACTAGAACAGTCTACCCCAGTGAGCCAAATAAAGGGTTCAGTTCGACATTCCAACCACCTGAAGAAGGCCGGAGCATACAACGGGCGAAACGTTGTAATAAAAGATAAGGCGAATAGTCCGAATAATGAAAATAGTGTACATAATACCTCATCTCAGAAATATAGACAGATACTGAAGGGCCGAAACGTTGTAATAAATATCGCAACAAAGATGAGTACAATAGTCCGAATAATGTAAATAGTGTACATAATACCCCATCTCAGAAATATAGACAGATACTGAAAGGCCGAAACGTTGTAATAAATATGGCCCTAAAGATGAGGGCAATAGTCCGAATAATGTAAGTAGTGTACATAATACTTCATCTCAGAAATATAGACAGATACTGAGATTTTTCTCATTGTAGTTTTAGTCCTAGATTTATTCCACTTTATATTTTGTTTGGAGATTGCATTTTTTTTTCTCAGATTATTTTATCCCTAGTTTTCTTCCATTTTATTATTTTTGGCTTTTGATTTTATTTTCCTAACATTATTCCATCACAATATTGTTGGTTTTTAGATGAAGATATTATCGCTGTTAGTTCATATCCTGAGTTTTATTCCATAATATTATTGGTAATTCTTAGAAGTGAGTTTTTATCCCAGGGATGATTTTATTATTAGTTTTATTCCATCATATTACTGTTCGTGTCAGAAGACGTTTTTATCTCTGACTTTTTTATCATTAATTTTATTCCATCTTGTTATTGTCGGCTTTAGATTATGATTTTTCCTGCTGATTACGCTATTGTTAATTTTGAGATTACGTTTTCCGTTCGTTTTTTTAACACTAGCTTTATTTTTTTTTCATCGGTTTTCTGTTGACTTTTTTTTTCTTTGCTTAATTTATTCTTAATTCTTTTCTACCTTACTATTGCTGGTTTTTAGATGATTTTTCTCTGATATTTTTTCCATAGATTTATTCCATTTTATTACTGTTGCTTTTGACATGACGTCCATTCACTCTTATTATTTGAACCCGCGTTTCAGTCCATCTTATTTGGCTTTTAGATTAAATAGTTTTCTCGAATTATTATCTCATTTCTTACAATTCAACTTATTCTAGTTGGTTTAATATGACATTCTTTCTCTGATTAGGACATTGCTTTTTTTTTATTCTATCTTATTGTTGATTTGTAGGTAACTGTTTTCCCTCTGTTTATTGTCTCCATCGTGTATTGCATCATATTATTTTTGGTTTTTAGATGACATTTCCTCTGATAATTTTATCATGAGTTTTATTCCTTCATATGGCTATTGCTTTCCACTGATTAATATAGCTATAGATTTATTCCATGTTATTATTGTTATTTTTATTCTAATTTATTATCGATTTTAGAGGACTTTATTCCGCTGTCTTCATATTATCGATAATTTGATGTCTTTTTATTATTGATAGTTTTTCGATGATCTTTTATCTTCCTATTATTTTCATTGTTTTTTTTTTCCATCTCTTATTTATTGGCTTTTAGATCAAAAGTCTCACATCGGATGATTTTAATCTTACGTTTATCTCATCATATTTTCTTTTTGGTTTTCTATGAACATTTTTACTAATGATTATTTTACGCCTAGTTTATGTCATATTATTGTTAGATATATTCTATCACTAATTTAATCCACCATCTTGTTGATTTTTAGATGGTGTTTTTACCTTCTGATTATTTTATCCTTATTTATATTCCATCTTATTTTCATCTGTTTTCAATGAATGTTTTTTCCCTCTGATTATTTTATATCCCCTCTATCATATTATTGTTAGCTTTTATATAAACGCACTTCCCCTGATTATTTCCCGCTGTTTTACTGCATCCTATTATCGTTAATATTTAGATGGCGTCTTTCATTCCGAATATTTTATCCCTATTTTTATTTATTTTTTTCATAGATGGTTTTTAAATGTCGTTGTTTTCTTATATTATTGTATACTTAGCTTTATTCTTACTTTCTCTTATTCTATTTTAGACGGCGTTTTTCCTTCTAATTATTTTATCCTTGTTTTTATTCTCTATTACTATAGTTGGTTTTAAATGTCGTTTTTCCTCATATTGTTACATCCCTAGTTTTTTCCGAACTTTCTCTTCTTCGTTTTTACACAGCGTTTTTTTTCAGTCATGATTTTATCCCTATTTTTATTCCAATTACTTAGAGTTGGTTTTTAAAACTCATTTTTCTATTATATTATTGTATCCCTAGTTTCATTTAAATTTTCTCGTCATAAATTTAGACGGCGTTTTTACCGTCTGATTATTTTATCACTATTTTTATGACATTTTTTTATAGTGAGTTTTAAATGTCGTTTTTCCCTTCCATTATTGTATCCTTAGTTTTATGCTAACGTTCTTTTAGACGGCGTTTTTCCCTGTGATTATTTTATCACTATTTTTATTCCATTTTATTATAGTTGGTTTTAAATGCGTTTTTTACCTTCAATTATTGTATCCTTAGTTTTATGCTAACCTTCTTTTAGACGGCGTTTTTCCCTGTGATTATTTTATCACTATTTTTATTCCATTTTATTATAGTTGGTTTTAAATGCGTTTTTTACCTTCAATTATTGTATCCTTAGTTTTATGCTAACGTTCTTTTAGACGGCGTTTTTCCCTGTGATTATTTTATCACTATTTTTATTCCATTTTATAATAGTTGGTTTTAAATGCGTTTTTACCTTCAATTATTGTATCCTTAGTTTTATCGTTTTTAACCTTTTTTTAGACGTCGTTTTTTTTAGACGTTTTTATTCGTTTTTTATAGTTGGTTCGTTTTTTACCCAATTATTGTATCCTTAGTTTTATTATTTTTTAGATATCATTATTTTATCACTATTTTTATTCCATTTTATTATAGTTGGTTTTAAATGCGTTTTTACCTTCAATTATTGTATCCTTAGTTTTATGCTAACGTTCTTTTTTTAGACGGCGTTTTTCCCTGTGATTATTTTATCACTATTTTTATTCCATTTTATTATAGTTGGTTGTAAATGCGTTTTTTACCTTCAATTATTGTATCCTTAGTTTTATGCTAACCTTCTTTTAGACTTCGTTTTTTTGACGGCGTTTTTCCCTGTGATTATTTTATCACTATTTTTATTCCATTTTATTATAGTTGGTTTTAAATGCGTTTTTTACCTTCAATTATTGTATCCTTAGTTTTATGCTAACGTTCTTTTAGACGGCGTTTTTCCCTGTGATTATTTTATCACTATTTTTATTCCATTTTATTATAGTTGGTTTTAAATGCGTTTTTTACCTTCAATTATTGTATCCTTAGTTTTATGCTAACGTTCTTTTAGACGTCGTTTTTTAGACGTCGTTTTTTAGACGGCGTTTTTCCCTGTGATTATTTTATCACTATTTTTATTCCATTTTATTATAGTTGGTTCTAAATGCCGTTTTTTCCCTTCCATTATTGTATTCTTAGTTTCATGCTAACGTTCTTTTAGTCGTCGTTTTTCCCTCTGATTATTTTATCACTGTTTTTATACCATTTTATTACAGTTGGTTTTAAATGTTTTCTCCTTCCATTATTGTATCCTTAATTTTATGCTTACTTTCTCTTAGACGGCGTGTTTTAGTGGTCGTTTTTCCCTCTGATTATTTTATCTCTATTTTTATTGCATTTTATTATAGTGAGTTTGAAATGCCGTTTTTTCCCTTCCACTATTGTATCCTTAGTTTTTTGCTAACGTTCTTTTAGACGGCGTTTTTTCCTGATGACTTTATATCTATTTTTGTTTAATTCTATTATAAACAGTCTTTAATGTAGTTTTCCCATACTTTTATTATATCCCTACTTTCATTCTAACTTTCTCTTGGTTTTTAAGAAGGTTTTTTCTCGCTTTGCTTATTTTATCCCTATTTTTATTCCACTTTTTTTAAAAGTTGGTTTACATGTCGTTTTTTCTTTATATGATTACATAGCTAGTTTTATCCTAACATTCACTTTTTCCTTTTTAGACGATATTTTTCCCTCTGGTTAATTTATCCCTATCTTTGTTCCTTTTTATTATAGTTGGCTTTTAAGTGTTTTTTTCTCATATTTTTTCTCCCTAATTTTATTCGAACATTCTATTCTTCGTTTTTAGATTTTGTTTTTTCCGTCTGATTATTTTATCCCCATTTTAATTCCATTTTGTTGGTTTTAAATGTAGTTTTTTCCCTCATATTATCCTTAGTTTTATCGTATGTTTCTCTTCTTTATTTTTAGACGGCGGTTTTTCAGTCTGATGATTTTACCCCTATTTTTATTCCATTCTATTATAGGTGGTTTTTAAATGTCATTTGCCCCTTATATTATTATATTCCTAGTTTCATCCTAACTTTCTCTTCTTGGTTTTTAGACAACTTTTTTTTTTATCTCTGATTATTTTATCACTATTTTTATTCCATTTTATTATAGTTTATTTTAAATTCCGTTTTTTCCCTTCCATTATTGTATCCTTAGTTTTATGCTAACGTTCTTTTAGACGACGTTTTTTATAGTTGGTTTTAAAACTCGTTTTCCCTTATATTATTACATAAGAATAGCTGCCCGAGGCCGAGCCCTCACATTGCATCAGAGAAAGTGATCGGTCCTCTCACTGAGGCCAGTGTAACCGACGGTTGCGAGGGCTTGGGGAATTTTTCTTCCCCGCTGTACGTGCTCGGGATCCTCACATTAAACCGACTTTGTGTCACAGCCTGACCTCGTTAGTCAGAAGCAAGAGAGGCTTTTTTCTTCGTTAAAAAGAAAATGAATTTTGACTGTTGTGAAAGGCAAATTGAATCTTTTATATTGTTTAGAAGTAGGCTACATTAACTAAGGAGTCAGTCAGTTATGTGCCATGCGTGATAAACGCTTAGGTGACTACGTATCTTTCGATACATGACTGACAAGGCGTATTATTTTCCCCCGCAGTAGGTTGCCATTTCTTTCTGCGGTAGACCAGTTGCCATCCTGTCTGTCCTGCTATTTATTTATAACTGGGAGGGAGAAGAGAAGTCGAAAAAGATAAACAAAAATGAGAACAAGATATTTTTAATTTTAATTTTGTTGTTGATGTTTCTTTTTCTCTGTGTCGTTCATTCCTATTTTTATTCTATCTTATTGTTGTTTTTGGACAAACTGTTGTGGTGTCTTTCCTCTAATGAGGCTGTGGTGGACTCTTCCACTTACTATAAAGTTAGTAAGAAAAGTAAGACCCGAGTGAACGGTGATAGAGACCGTTCATTACTGTCAAACTCTCTGCCTCGGCAGAAAGGAACCGGGACGAAGCATTGCCGAAAGGCAAGGTTTCTTCCGGGGAGGTAGACACGCCCTGAACACGTTTATACAGGTTCGAAGGGAATATTTTTGGCTGAGCCTACGGGTTCGCAGAACTCACGATAAATTCAGCCTTGTGACACATACGACCTACGTCGGGGGGGGGCGTTAAATATAACAGTGATATAGACTGAACGTTGGTCAACCGACACACACTCCCAAGTCGTGTAACACACTTCTGTTGTATTTAATGTTCAATACATTATTTATCTGCACCCTCCTTTTCTGTTATTCCTTAACCAATTACTTGGAGACACCACCACCTTTTTCTCTTCTTTTTATTTTATCCATATTTTTATTTTATCATATTATTTTTTGGTTTTTAGATAACGTTTCTTTCTCTTCATGCTTAGGCAGACACCGTTCTGACTTTAACTAAATTAAAATTTTAATATAACATCCGTTTAGTTTAAAGCATGCTCTTCCATAGAAGGACACACTTAATATTCATACAGGTATTTAGTTAGTGTTACGGTAGCCATATAACAAATAGTAGTAGGGGATGTCGGCTCATCACCGAATCGCCTTTGTTACCCACCATCCCTCAATGTGTCTTTTACGAACGGGGAGATCTTGTCTAGGCCACCAGCTCAGGCAGGATATATCTGACTCAGCGAAAACTTTTCTTGCTTTGATTCCTCGGCAACCACTACATTTATCAACTCCCTAACTTGAGAAGCTTTTGGGGATTATAATGGGTGAAAGATAGTAATATAAATCATTTTATGATATTATCCAACTGTATGGTGCGTGAATGTACCATTCAATTGAAACGCTCATTGATACCATCCATGCCTGCTGTGTTAGTCTAGCTATGGGCTTTATTTTATGTGAATAGGTTCAGGTAGTGCGTGTGTGTGAATTTATAGCGTTCTATTAGAGATTTTTATATTGAAGATTTATATACCATGTCTGGAGCTTCCCAATTCTCACTTTCCAGAGTTCAAATGCTTGTAGGAAGCCTTGGATACGATCATCTTCAACCCTACATCCTCTTTCCCCACATTCGAAAAGTCGGAAGCTGATTTGCACTTTTATCTCCATGACAAATGTTCAAACGACCTACACTCAATATTTTCACCAGATCAGACATTTTTAAAAAAATCTTTTTACCTGAAGCAAAGCAATGAAGCCACTAGGATCTAAGGGGTTACAGAGTGTTAAAGAATAGGAGAAAAACTGCTATTAAGGAGAGAGAAAAATAACAGAACAAGAATAATGGATAATGGTTCGGAATTGTTAAACGGAAAGCTGAGTTTCAGTTCACGTCGGCTTCGTTATATTTAGTTAGGCGTAAATGGCCTTGGGAACGGTATGAATCGACATATTATCTCCCCAGCTATGGGTTAATTAGTAAAACTTGTAATCACTAAAAACATTATTATCGCCAATATAAAATAAAATTGCATACAATATATATAGATTTCGGCATTAAATAACCCATATGATATGTCGCTAAACAAAAACAACTAAGCAACGTCTATTAGACTGAGTCATATGTAATTTCCGTCTTTGGAAACCAATTATAATGACGAATGTATCAATTTAACTAACCGTTCTTGAAATATATCATAAAAGCGATGAAAAGTGATTTATATACGACAATGTTTAACGTAAAATGCAGTGGACTGACAAGAATATAGCAGGTATAGCAACATATGATGAGTCACAGCTACTGTTATGACAAATATTACTATTAGAGCTTACCGCTACATCACGTCGAAATACCGGTTCCCGTACGACCACCGAAGTTAAGCAACGTCGAGCTTGGTCATTATCTAGATGGGAAATACTAGATGCTGCAAGCTTGGATATGCGGGTGGTGTAATAGATAATGGCTCGGAATTGTTAATCGTAGATTTGAGTTCTAATCCAGTTGGGTTCGTTATATCCACTTGGGCGCAAATACCCTTGGGAAAGGTATCAGTCCACCTATTCTCCCCGAGTTATGGGGTAATTAGTAAAACTTATATCGTCAAACCATTATTATTATTTTCAGACGCTCGATTGAAAGTATCCAAGCAACTCCCTGTACTATGCACGATTGAATATGTTACAGACATTACGTCAGATAGAGGCTATCCTATTCTCTCACTTTTAGAATAAATGTTTTTTTTATTCAGACAGACGTGTGTATTACATAGAGTGTAAATACAATGATTCGTTTAAAGATTAGTCTTACGTAAATAAAATATATTACGAAGGAAAGACTCAAATAAACCAATGAAATGTATCGTTTGGACGTTTTTCTCAATGGCACATTTCCTTGTAATCTTCGTAATCTTAACAGATAGCAGATATAGTAACATAGGATTAGTCACAGCTACTATTATAATAAATATTACTATTAGAGCTTACCGCTATATCACGTTGAAACACCGGTTGCCGTACGATCACCGAAGTTAAGCAACGTCGAGCCTGTTCAATATATAAATGAGTTACAGGTTAGGTATGCCAGGTGCTGTAAGCTTTGATGTGCGGTGGGGGGGGTGTAATGGATAATGGCTCGGAATTGCTAAACAGAAAGCTGAGTTCTAATTCCAGTTGAGTTCATTATATTCCCTTACGCGCAAATAAGCCTGGGAAAGGTATAAATCCACCTCTTCTCCGTCAGATATGGGTTAATTACTAAGAACTGTATCACTAAAACCATTATTATCACCGAAATAAATACATTAATTTACGTACAAAATATTTAGATTTTGGGATTGAATAACCCATAGACGTGTTCATATGCCGCTAAAGAAAATAAACCAAAAAATAGAACCAACAGGAGAGACATTATTTACATTATTCGGACTATTGTCCTCATCTTTGTCGCCATACTTATCACAACGTTTCGGCCGTTTTACGCTCCGGCCTTCTTCAGGAGGGAGTTTAAAATCTGGGAGCTATTTCTGTCGCAAACAAGGTAAGAATTCCATTATATATATATATATATATATATATATATATATATATATATATATATATATATATATACGCACGCACGCACGCACGCACACACACACACACACACACACACATATATATATATATATATATAATATTCCAACCCAGAAGCGAAAAGCTTTTTGGGATATGTTCTTCTTTGTCTTCTATGAGCCGTGTCCATTCAGGACGTGGACGATCAAGGCACTCCACAACTACCCGTTCTTTGTAACTCCTAATAATGTTTGTGTCATATAAGAAGAAAATGAGTAACTACCGATACCGAGGTTCGAACGTGACGCTCTGAAGTTATGAACATATGTTTTCTGCCAGGTGTATAAATAGCGGTGTCAGGCTACTGACTGCAGTGATCATTGAGTGTGTCTATTGAATGGAACTATCCAGTCGAATTAGTGTGAATTATGGTGCGTCGATGATTTGAATCTTGATTTACCGGACGTTAAGACGAGCCTCGCTACTAAAAAGGTCTTCACTGAAATGGTTAATTATCTTTGGTTGACTTTTAGTTCTTTGTTTTTGTTAAGTATTTATTTGTAGTTGTAATTAAATACTGTTTTATTTTAAGATTGAAGTCTTGAGTTATACTTAATCATTAACGGCCACCGTACATCACAAAAGTTTTTTTTTTGTTATCTTTCTTAATCCAACAATATTCTGCCAACTTTCTTTTATTACTTGCTTTCCTCTATCTCGCCTTTAGTATGTCCCGTGAGTGTCAAATTCTCTAAGCTTTTTTTCCTCATTATATTCGCTATAATTTTATTATGATTACTTACAATATTTACATTATTCGAACAGTTATCCTCATCTTTATGGTCATATTCACAATGTTTCAGCCGTTGTGCGCTTCGGCATTCTTCAGGTAATTGGATCTCTGAGATGAAGTATTATGATTACTTGCATTATTTACATTATTCAGATTGTTATCCTCATCTTCATGGCCATATTCACAACGTTTCGACCGTTGTACGCTCTGGTCCTCTTCAGGTGATTCGAATTTCGAACCGAAAATTTTTGTCGTCCACCGGGGTAGATTGTTCTATTTCCACGTGCCATTCCTCTTCCGGATGTCTCAGTAATTTCCTTTTAACTCAGCTCTCCAAGACTTTTTCGTTCACCACTGCTGTGGCCTCGTACTGAACTCACATCTCTTTGGGTCTAGTCACTGGTTCTACCCAATGTCTTTATCCACTAGAACTAGAAGAATCTGCCCCGGTGGACGAAATAAAGTGTTCAGCTTGAAATTCTAATCACCTTAAGAAGGCCGGAGCGTACAACGGCCGAAAGGTTGTGAATATGGCAATAAAGATGAGGATAACTGTCCGAATAATGTAAATATTGCTAGTAATCATAATACCTAATCTAAGAGATATAGACAGATCCTGAAGAGGGCCGGAGTGTACAACGGCCGAAACGTTGTGAATATTGCAATGAAGATTAGGATAACAGTCCGAATAATGTAAAAAACGCAAGTAATCATAATACCTCATCTCAGAGATATAGACAGATGCTCGTAGTTTGTCTTTTGTTTCCGTTTACATGTTAACCCTTGCTGAGTTATTTAATTTCGATCTTTTTCTCAGAGTACCTGGTGATAATCGAATTCATTACTCATTAGAATTGTTCAACTAGACAAGACATACTAACCATGATCGCACATGCGTACGTGTGTGTGTAAAAAACAACTTACTAGTGTGTTTTGTGAGCTTTTGTCCTCCTGCGTGAGTTGAAATATGAAGTTGGTTTGATCGATATGTCCACAGCAATCGATAGATCAGAAGATTTTTCCAAAGAGAAAGCCCCCGGAGATGCTCTGAAATCAAACGGATAAAGATTTGAAGATCTTCGGAAATCCTAGCGCGATTCCCAGGAACAAAGTCTGGAACGAACCGGACAATTTTAATCGAGGTCTATTCCTGCCCGAACAGAGATCGAGGTACCTGCCCAAGGTACTTTCTAGGGTGCCTTACAAGATGAAAGGGTTGATAACAACTACCTACATTACATGAGGAGGTAGAAAGAGATTCGAATCGATTTATCGTGATAAATCTTGTAACAGTGTTTTGAATTACGTCAACGAAGCCAACTATGGCACAAGGACAGCAAGCATACCAATATGCGTTTTTTTTTTATTCGATTTCACTCCAAGCAAGGCAGTAAAGCCACTAGAAAACAAGGAGTTACTAGGTGTGGAAGAATTTGGAGCAGAAATATTAATAAGATGGAAGCGGAAAGAGTTATCAAGAGGACATTAGATAGCGATTGACATTACATTTAAAATTTTATAGATTAAACTAGGCTTGAAAGCATGGAGCTGGAAGGGAGCTCCACAAGCGAAAGGTGTGAGGAAAGAAACTGTTAGCAGATAATTTACGGCTATATTTAACCATCTCAACTTTAGATTTCTGAGATCTCGACAACAGTCTAGTACTGCGCGTAAATTAAAAAATAGTCTAGGTACCATAGTAAAGAGCTATATTTATTGCTGCTATGTAAAGAAAATGTGGCACAAGGCCAAAATAGATAATGGGGGAAAATGACGGTCTTCTTCTGTATTAATATTAAACTTAGCTAGCCAAAAAACACTGATCCAAACATACCACAATATTTGCTTACACCAAAACAACGCATTCTTATTTTATCTTAATTCAACACCATAATACCTAATTGTCTGAGTCTGTCTATATTTCTGAGATGAGGTATTATGTACATTATTTACATTATTCGGACTATTGTCCTCATCTTTGTCGCCATATTTACCACAACGTTTCGGCCGTTGTACGCTCCGGCCTTCTTCAGGTGGTTAGAATTTCGAACTGAACCCTTTATTTCGCTCACTGGGTTAGACTGTTCTAGTTCCACGTGCCGTGTTTGATGGATGTCAGTTATCAGTTATCTCCTGTTAATTTCCCTCTGAACGTTCTCCACTGCCTTAACCGGGTATTGAACTCACACTCTTTGGGTCCTGTCACTGGATCTATCCAACGCCTTTATCCACTGAAAGTCCTAACTCTTCTCCATATGTACAATTCATTGTCTGTGAGAGGAGGGTAATAACAATTTAAAAACCAGCCCTGTTGAGTACCGTAGTGAAGAGCGATATTTATTTCTGCTATGTAAAGAAAATGTGACACATGGCCAAAATGGAGAATGGGGGAAAAGGACGGTCTTCTTCTGTATTAATATTAAATTTGGCTAGCCAAAAAAACACTGAACCAAACATACCACAATATTCTTAACACCAAAACAACGCATTCTTACTTACTTTTCTTACTACAATCACCATAATACCTCATTGTCTCTATGAAAATCATAACTAGTCCTCATATGTACATTTAATTGTGTGCGAAAGGAGGGTAATGACAATTTAAAAACCAGCCCTGATGAGTACCGTAGTGAAGATCGATATTTATTCTGCTATGTACAGAAAAATTGGCACAAGGTCAAAATTGGGGATGGGCAAAAGGACGGTCTTCTTCTGCCTTAAATTTAAACTTAGCTAACTACAAACACTGACCCAAACATACAACAATATTCCTTACACCAAAAACAACGCATTCTTACTTACTTTTCTTACTACATCCACTATAATTCCTCATTGTCTCTATGAAAGTCCTAACTAGTCCCCATATGTACAATTCATTGTCTGTGGGTGGAGAGGGGAATAAAACAACAATTTAAAACTAATCCCAATGAGTGTTTACAATATGAAAGCAAAACTACTATAGCGAAGAATTCATCCGAATAATTACCATGAAAGTATTTATAGAAAAGACATGTGGTAGCAATCTTAAGGCGGTAGGAAAGTGACTGAAGCTGAGATGCCAGATCAGGAGAAATAATATTGCTGATTCTTCCTTGGATTTGTTCAAGGATCTCACGGTAACGTGGCAATCCGATGCGTGTCAAATTTCGTAGGGGAATGGATAGTAGCTCGAAAAATCGCTGAACCGTGTTTGAATTCCAGTTGGGTTCGTTACCTTCAATCACGCGCAAATAAAATTGCAAAAGGTATGAATCCATCTCCCCCAGCTATCGATTAAATAGTAGAACTTGTATATGGAAAAAAAAAACATTGCTAGTTTGAAGAAGTTGTTAATGAAATATTCACTCGAAAACGAAGAAAAAAGAATTATTCTTACCATCCATAATATATATCGACTTTAAATAAAACACAATGGGTTGATAAACTATGAACAAGAAATCAGTCAATTCTCAGGAGTTTTGATACTATAGTTACCGCTGGGTAAAATATTATTAATTTTGAATGTTACGAGTTGGTATTTTAAAGATTTTAGCTATAGAAAGGCTATAAAACAGGAGACATTGTGAGGAGCTGACTAATTTGTCGTGATCTACGAAACTAAGACACTAACAAACAAGCACCTGGAGAGCAATCCTACTACTGTATCAAGGGCCTTTGTGACTCGTTGCACGTGGCCGAATGCTTAGAACGTTCGCTTTCTGACCTTGCGTCCTGGGTTCGAATCCCACGAGGGTCGATTTGTCAGGAAGATGACTTCTTGATGTCATTTGTCTGGAGGAGGCGATCCCTAACACGAAGTCACAAGTCATCGTGACCGAGGCTTTGAGTGTGCTAGCAAAATAACGCGCTCTCTCCCAGACACTGTAACTAAGGTCCGCTCAGTATAGTTGCATAAAATATAAACCAGAGGTGGACTTTGGGGTGTTGCTAAATATGCCCGAAAGGTTTGGGGGATTATAGCAAGTAGACAAATCCTGATACGAGGAATGCGCCATTTACATTTGACTACAAATATTTTTGGATAAGCATAATACACTGAATACACATTTGACCTTATTTTTACTGGAAACCTTTATATGTATCTGATATTTATCGAATTTGATTTAATGTGGGACAGAATTAGAAGCAACCCAATGAGGATCTACTTCACGACAGTAATAACAGTCTCCTTACTTGTTAACCGTCACTCCGTGTTAAGCCATCCTAAGTATATAATAAGCGGAGACAATAACCAAGCGTTAGTTTGTGAATTGGGTGACATATTAATTGTGAGTTCAATCCCTGGTCTGAGCAGTGTATACTTTGACCCTTTGGAAACAAGACAAGCAATATCTAAGAATATGAACTGAATGTGCAGTGGAAAAGGTAAACAAATCCTCTAGATGAATGGGACAAAAATTCTATGACAAATCGGCTATATACACCTGCTGAAGGCTGCAGCTAACAACGGCCGAAAGGTTGGTATAACAACAACAAAGATAACTTAGTCGTACAAATAGTGTAAATAATGATCCTCCTTATCCTTACAGAAAGAGTAACTTAATTGTAAGGTTTAGACAAATCCTTAATTAAATTAACAAACATTCTTGGGTTATTTAATGTAGCTTAATTAAATTAACAAACATTCTTGCGTTATTAAATGTTGAATATGAGTCTTAAAGGATAAATATCAAATTGAATTAATAGATAAAGTTAGACAAAGGGCCAGGTTACCCTTGAATCAAAAAGGTAGACAAATCCTCTTAACCTTGGGCTCAAAAAAGGAGACAAATCCTATCAACCTTGGGCTCAAAAAGGTAGACAAATCTAATTTAACTTGGCGTCAAAAAGGTAGACAGATCCTATTAACCTTAGGGGTCAAAAGGTAGACAAATCCTATCAACCTTGAGGTCAAAAAGGTAGACAAATGCTATTAATCTTGGGGTCAAAAATGCAAACAAATCCTATTAACCTTAGGCCCAAAAAAGGAGACAAATCCTATCAAAGTTGGTGACAAAAAGGTAGACAAATCCTATCAATCTTGGGCTCAAAAAGGTAGACAAATCCTATCAACCCTGGGGTCAAAAAGGTAGACAAATCCTATAAACCTTGGGGTCAAAAAGGCAGACAAATCCTATCAACCTTGGGGTCAAAAAGGTAGATGTCATTCCCATTTGCAGAAAGATAAAAAAGTTAGATATGCTTACAGTTTATTTTGAAACATCGGCTCTTGTGCTAACAGTGTAGTTAAGCCTGATAAGTATCTAGATGGGTAATCATGTCTGTTTGGGATTTTACATCGTAAAAACGAATCAATCACATCAAATATCTGTGGAGACAAGACTAGATCTACTGGAAATTCGACGAAGGCTGCAGACAACGGATTACAGAGGAAAGTGCGGAAGAAGTGAGGGGTCAGCTATATGCTATACGTAATACACGCTTAGGCGATCATGTATCTTTCGATACATGAATGACGAGACAGATTTTTCCCGCAGTAGGTTACCATTTCTTTCTACGATAGACCAGCTGCCATCCAAGACTATAGAACTCGATCTGTCATTTACTCATAGCTGGGGCCGGGGAGAAGAAGATGATTCATACCTTTCCCGAGCGTATTAGCAAGTAAGTGAATTTCATTCAGTTATGTGACATGCGCGATACACGTTTAGGCGATCATGTATCTTTCTATACATGGCTGACGAGGCAGATTTTTTCCCTAAGTAGTTTGCCAATTCTTTTTGCGATAGGCTAATTGCCCTCCAAGGTTACAGAAGCCGATCTGTCCTGTTATTTCCCCATAGCTGGGGTTGGGTAGGTAGAAGCAGAGGATTCATATCTTTCACAATGGTATATTGAAAGTAAGTGAATATTAATCACATATGTGGTATACGTGATACAGACTTTGGCGATCACGTATCTTTCGAGACATGACTGACGAGACAGATTTTTTTTCCGCAATAAGTTGCCATTTCTTTCTGTGGTAGATTTGTTGCCATCCAAGGCTATAGAACCCTGTCCTGCTATTTACCCATAGCTGGGTGGAGAAGAAGAGGATTCATAACTTTCCCAAGGTTATTAGCACGTAAGTGAATATAACGGATTTGACTGGAATTCGAACTCGGCTCTCCGATTCCTCAATCTGAGCACCTATCCTCTAGGTTAGAAGCACCGTGGAATAATGGATACCGGCTATGTACTGGTGTCTGGCTGTCGGTTCCTTCGAACTGAGCTGCTTGACACTCTTTCTCTCTTGTTCTTCCACCGAGAGAAATGTTGATATTTTAAAGAGAGAAAACGCCAAAAACGCTTTTGGTTACAATATGGAATATTTTATACAATTTCTTCAATATATTTTGATACACGTGTTTCGGGTTTTGTGATCTTCATCAGACAAGTTGTCATTCAAGGCTAAAGAACCCAGTCTATCCTGCTATTTACCCATAGCTGGAGGGAGAAGAAGAGGATTCATACCTTTCCCAAGGTTATTAACACACAATTGTAATGGATTCAACTGAAAATCGAACTCGGATCACCGATTCCTCAATCCGAGCCGCTATCCATTACTCCACCTAATGAAACAGGTACAAAAGTTTAATTATCTGTTAAGTGTTCTAACGGAGGATGGGAAGTGCAACACTGAGATTCGAAGACGATTTGGGAAGATGCATTACAAAAGTTAAGCAGAGTATTAAGAAACAGAAAAATTTCGTCAACAAAAAAGAAAACAGTATTATCCTCTTATATGGCAGTGAATTCTAGACAATCTTCTCGAAGATGACGTAGAAAGATGAAGCAACAGAAATGTGGTTCTACAGAATAATGCTGCGAATAACATGGACCGAACATGTGAGCAATGATATAGAGAAAATGGTAACAAAAAGGAAACTTATATTTAACATCTGTAAGAGGCAGTTGAAATTTCATGTAATAAGGAAGGAAGGTTTGGAAAACCTGATACTCACAGGACAGATTGAGGGAGAGAGGGACAAAAGAAAGCAGTGCGTTACATATTTGATGAGCTTTAGTAAATGGATAGTAGAAGAGGGTTTGGAAGAAATAACAAAAATTAATAGCAACAACGGGTAGGAAGATGTGGAGGGCCATGTAAAGGGACACGGCAGAGAAAAAAATGCTGTTCGACATAAAGCAAAAACAAGTCAAACAAATAAAGCTTAATTAAGTACACTATTTATACTCTGGCTATTGCCCTGATCTTTTTCATCGCAACGTTTCGGCCGTTATGCCTTCCGGCCTTCATCAGGTGTATATCGATCCGGGTAACCTACAGGGAATTCTGAACTTAACCTTTTTATTTAGTCTACGGGGGTAGACAGTTCTCGTTCTAATGGTCATGTCTCGGGATATCTCGTCTCGTTTATATTTGATTTAGTACTGCTCGGTTATTGCTTACGGTGTATGAGACGTTGGTTCGAAAATTTGGTGACATAGTAATTTCTTACTTCTATTCCTGGGCCGGGCACTGTGCGATTGATGGCAGTTGGAAGCTCAATGTGGACAATCTACACACATGGATTGAATAAAACGTTCGGTTTAAAATTCCTACTTTACAAATCGGAAAACTGGCACCTGATGAAGGCTGAAGCAGTCGAAACGTTTTAAATATAACCACCAAGATGGAAATGCCACAAGGTAGATATTATCGAAAATTTCTTCCTTTGAAAAACTGCGTTCCGATGCGTTCTAAAATGGAACCGAAAAAACACATCCAAGGTCCGGTCACTGGATCTAACTAACGCCTTTATCCACTGTGCCATAGCAAAGAGTATGAGTTCAATACCTGGTTAAGGCAGTGGAAAACTTTCAGAGGGGAATTAAAAAAGGAGGTAACTGACATCCATTAGACATGGCACGTGGAACTAGAACAGTCTACCCCAGTGAACGAAATAAAGGGTTCAGTTCGACATTCCAACCACCTGAAGAAAACCTGGGCGTACAATGGCCGGAGCGTTCAACGGCCGAAACGTTGTAATAAACATGGCGACAAAGATGAGGGGAATAGTGGGTGGTTTTTTAACGTTACGTTTTGGACCTGTTAATTCGTTGGAGATTGAAAAATACATTTTCGGTAAAAACGTATATACACGTCTATGTCGTGGAAGAGGTAAAGAAATAGGAAAAATTCATTAGAGCAAAGAAAAAAGTACTGAATTGTTATTCTAATATTGGTCCTTTAATATGACAGTGAATGCTGGACAATCTCATAACAAGTGAAAAAAATAGATTCCAGACAAAAAAAAAGGCCCTTGTGAGCAACAACAAATTTAAAAGGAAAGTGGAAACAAACAGGAAATTCATAGTTATTATCATAAAGAGACAGCTGGAATATCTACGGTACATAATGAGGAAAGGGGGCTAAGAAAATCTGACACTCACAGGACAGATTAAACGCAAGAGGAAAGCGGTGCATGAATAATCTAACGAGTTTATGTAAATAGTTGACAAAACATGGATTGGTGGGATAGCAAAAACACAAAATTTACTAAGAGCTACAAATGATATGAAATAGTGGAGGGCCGTGATCGTCCACACCCGGAAAACACACCGCATATAGAAGAGAATATAATAAAGTCTATATTTGACTTTGTAGAAACGCAAACATATTCCATTACATTTTCAAGCAAATATTTGCTTAGTGTCAGAACGGATAGGAAGTTGTAGAGACCCATGATCACCGAAGGGATATGGCATATAAAAGAAATTGAACGCCTACTATGGCCAGTTCTATACTGACTAAAACAGTACTGTTTCTGTTAACGGGGTGCAGAATTAACTTCAACTCGGAATTAATTTCAAATGGTAACTAATTTCAACTCGGAACTAAATGTTAGGGTTATGGTTAGGGTCTTTAAATCGAGTTGATAATTAGTTTCCGATTTGAAATTAATTCCAAGTTGAAGTTAGTTCCAAGTTGAAATTTATTCCGTGTTGAAATTAGTTCCGAGTTGAAATTAATTCCGAATTGAAATTAATTCCGTGTTGAAATTAGTTCCGAGCTGAAATTTATTAGAAGTTGAAATTAGTTCTGTCACTCCTGTTAACGACCTAATATTAGTATCTATAGTAGTTTAATTAGATTAAATGAAGATGTGCCATAATGCAATAGTCAAAATGCTTCCTCTCAGAAACAAGGATATGTTTAAGTAGGAAAAGCGAGATGAGGAAGAGGAGCAAAGTTTTTTTTTTCAGAATTGATTAAAGACATTTTTAAAAGATCAAACGAAAATGAGAAATCCAGTAGCTGTGAACAAAACATGGTCAGAGTTGAAACTGAGATGTGAACCGATAAAGCTTAGAGAATGAGATAAATATACGAAAATTGGCAGAGAATTTATTGCCAAATGGCATGGCAAATTGGATGATTGAGTGACAACGAACTCGGGAGGTGGATAAAAGAAGGTTGTGTAGGACTCTGCTGAATATCTAATAGAGGAAAAGACAGACTGCAGCAAAGATACAGAGTAAATAAAAAAGGAAGGAAATGGAGAAAGAGAAGAATACATAAGAGTATGGTATCATGACGAAATCTATAAAGGTTTAACTCACGTAGAAAAGTGTAAAGAAAGAAAGAAAGAAGGAAGAAAGGAGGGAATTAAGGAGATATTGAGAGAAAGAAAGAAAGAAAATGAAAAGAAAGAAAGAAAGAAGAAAGGAGGGAATTAAGGAGATATTAAGAGAAAGAAAGAAAGAAAGAAAAAATAGTGAAAGTAAGAAGAATAAAATATCTTGGAAAAGAAAAAGAAAAAGAGATAATAAAAGAAAGATTGAAATAAATAAAGAAAGAAAGAATGAAAGAAATAAATAAAGAAAGAAAGGCAATGTTTATGGAAAGAAAGAAAGAATGAAAAAGATAAAGAAAGAATACAGAGAGAAAGGAAAAATTTGGAAGAAAGAAAGAAGAGGAAAAGAAAATAATTATAAAAATAAAAAAACGAAAAAATAAGAGAAAGAATAAAGAATTATTAAACAAAGAAAGAAAGAAAGAAGTACGAAAAGAGACAAATAGATGAAAAATTTCGGGAAAGAAAGAAAAAGAAAATGAATAAAGGAAGAAATACAGAAAAAAATGAAGGAAAAATATTGAAAAAAGAAATAATATGTAGAAAACGTAGGAAAGAAAATTAGAGAAATTGATGAAGAAAAATGATACATTTGAAGGAAGGAGAGAAGCAGACATTTAGGGAAAGAAAGAAAAAAGCAAAGAAAGAAAGAAAAGAAAGTTTAAAAGAAACAATGAAAGAAAGAAAGAAATACAGAAGTAAAATATGCAAGAAATAAAGAAAAAAAGAAAATGATTATGGAAATAAAAAAAGAAAATTCTAAGACAAAATGATGAATAATTAAAAAAGAAAGAAGTAGGGGGAAAAAGAAATAGAGGAAATATTTAGGGAAAAGAAAGAAAATGAACACTAATAAATAAATAAATAAATAAAGAAAGAAAGAAAGAAAGAAAGAAAGGAAGAAATATAGAAAGAAAGAAAGAAAGGACGAAATAAAGAATGAAATATTTAAGCGAAGAAAATATATAAATGAAGACTGGAAAAAGAAATAAAATATGAAAAGAAAGTAGAAAAGAAGATTAGAGGGAAAAAAAGAAAAATTATTAATAAAATAAAAAAGAAAGAAAGAAAGAAGCAAGAAAGCAGGAAGAAAGGAAGGGAGCGTGGTAGTGGGTGGGGTGGGGGGAGTATCGAACGAGGGAACGAAGTAAGGAAGGAAGAAACGGAGAAAGGAAATCAACTAAAAAGAACAAACAAAAACAATATAACTGACGAAAGAAAATAATACAGTTGAACGGAGGAAGGAAGGAGATCTTTAAGGAAAGAAAGAAAAAGCAAAGCAAAGAAAAGAAGAATACGGAAAGAAAGGAAATAAAATATGGAAGAAAGAAAGAAGGAAAGAAAATAATTATGGAAATAAAAGATACGAATCGGAGAATGAATGAAGAAGTATTAAAGAAAGAAAGAAAGAAAGAAAGAAAGAAAGAAAGAATGCAAGGAAGAAAGAAAGAAAGAATTCAAGGAAGGAAGAAAGAATTCAAGAAAGAAAGAATTCAAGAAAGAAAAAAGAAAGAAAGAAAAAAGGAAGAATGCAAGGAAGGAAGAAAGAAAGAAAGAAAGAATTCAAGAAAGAATTCAAGAAAGAATTCAAGGAAGGAAGGAAGAAAGAAAGGAAGAATGCAAGGAAGAAATAAAGAAATTAAGAAAGAATGCAAGGAAGAAAGAAAGAAAGAAAGAAAGAAAGAAAGAAAGAAAGAAAGACAGAATTCAATGAAGGAAGAAAGAATTCAAGAAAGAAAAAAGAATGAAAGAAAAAAAGGAAGAATGCAGGGAAGGAAGAAAGAAAGAAAGAATTCAAGAAAGAAAAAAGAATTCAAGGAAGAATGAAAGAAAGAAAGAAAGAAAGAAAGGAAGGAAGGAAGGAAGAAAGAAAGAAAGAAAAAAATTAAGGAATAAAATAAATAGAGGAAATATTTTGGAAAAAAAAAGAAAATGAGTAAGTAAGTAAATAAATATTTAGGGAAAGAAAATAAAAAAAAGAAATACTACTATGTAAAAAAGAAATAAAATGTGAAAGAGAGTAGGAAAAATTAGAGAAAGAAGAAAAAATAATTAGGAAGGAGAAAACAGGAAGGAAGGAAGGCAGAAAGGAAGGAAAGCAAGAAGGAAGAAACTAAAATTAAAATATAATAAATAATATACAGAAAATTATACAATTAAAAATCTGTAAAAAAGAAAAAATATTTAACAAAAAGTAAAGAAATGAAAACAGAGAGAAAATATAAATTATTTTGAAAAGAAAGGAAAAAAGGAAAGGAAAGTTAATGAGTAAATGAAAAAAAAATGAAAATCTATCTCTCATCTGTGAACCGCGTGTGAGATTCATTGCTTAACTTCGATAATCGTACAAGAAGCGATGTTTGTACAGCATTGTATAAGCTGCGTGAGAAATTCCTCCGACATATCCCCACTAGAAATACCCCCGCATGATGGTAAGAGTTTAGCTAGATGAAGACACCATTACCACTAATGCGGAAGGTTTGAGTGGGGGTATTTCTGGAAGGTATGAGTGGGGGCGTATGAATTTCTGACGCACCCTGTACATATCTATCTATCTATCTATCTATATATATATATATATATATATATATATATATATATATATTAGTATATCGAGTACGAAAATAGAAACCTGAGAATAGCTGGAGTGTACAACGACCACAGTTGTGAACATTACCATAAACATACGCATACTGGTTGAAAAGCAAAGTATATTTTATAAATTCCACATCTTAAAAATAACGTCTAAAAATGAAGAAGACATGAACTACGATGTGCTTACAGAGGGAAATGTAAATTCTTTACAATATTCAAAGCAATAAAAACAAGCATGAAAAATTGTTTTAATAACAAATGATAGTTTGAATTTGATCCGCTAAAAGCCTAGAACATGTCCGCACGTCCTCACGGAAGGACAATGTCCACTCCCGATTTTTGATAAGTTGTTCAGAGATTGAAGATGCCTATGTTACGGTACACATATAAAAGTCCTTGAAACATTTTTTCTTATTAAAATTAAGACAGCTATCCATATGGAAATAAAACTATTATTAATGTTATTTGTTTATAAATATACCCGTTTTAATGCATTAGTGTTACGTATTTATTTTCGCCATGATGTCTTTTTTTCCTTTTTAGTTAGTGTGGACATTTTAATGTCATCGAGCGAGTTCTGACTAGTGGGGAGCAATAACTGGTTTTGTAGAATTTTGACGTTTTCGCCGTTTTTCTTTCTTTTAGGTTCATATTGCCAACTACAGTTGTTGTTTTTTTACGTCAATTTAATTATACCTTTTTGTCTGAACCATACCTCTAATACGATGTTTAGATTACTGTGCAAAGTTCGACATTTCTTCAAATAAAAAAAATGTATCTATATATCTATGAAAACACCAAAGTTAACAGAACAGATAGAATGGTAAAAGTAATATGATATTTTACGAAGAACGCTGTTTCATAGACAATGAAAATCATTTATACTGTAGAACACAAAGATCTATTTGATCTGATGGGAAAACTTTATTAGAGAATGAAGTTAGAATAATTCAAAACATTTACTGGGATTAAAACATGCATACGAACAGAAAAGTAATTAAGTACACAGAAATAGAAAGGTGTGTAAGACAAGGATGTGTCTTCTCACCGGATTTATTCAGCTATAACAGTGAAGTTATCCTAAGAAAGCCGGATATCCAACTCTGATTTATTACCAGTGGAGACAATTTTAACAGCGTAAAACACGCAGATGACTCCATGTTGATAGCAGAAAGAGAAAGACAACGCTGGAACTCCTTGACAATGTAGTATAAGAAAGTGGTAATCATCAATTGTAAGAAGAAAGACAATGTGTGGCCATTAGAAATAGGAACGGCCCAAGATGCGATCTGTGAAAGACAAGCACATTTACGTATATTTACCCATTTGGGACGCTATAATAGACAACGGGAAATGTGATACAGAAATCCAAGAATGTATTCGAATAGAAAATGATGCCTTCCAAAAGTTAATCAAAGCATTAAGAAAGTGGCAAATTTACTCCGAGACAAAGATAAGGTTTCTGTCCTGCTGTGTAAAACAAGTCTTTGTATATCGGCCTATATTTTCCAAACACATGGCCCAGTGGATAAAACCGTTGGGTGAAATAATCCAGTGACTTGACCCGAAGAGTTGTGAGTTCAAAACCTGTTCACAGTAGAGGTAAACAAAATCTTGAGGAGTTGAGTTAATAAAGGGAAAGAACTCAAACTGACATATCCAGAAAAGGCATGACACGTGGAACTAGAACAGTCTACCTCGATAAACGAAATAAAGTGTTCGATCAAAATTCCAGCGTACAACGGCCGAAACGTCGTGAATATTGCTATAACGATGAGGACAACAGTCCGATCAATGTAAATAGTATGAATATGTACAATAACTCATCTCAGAAATATAGACAAATCCTGAAGAAAACTGGAGTGTACAACGGCCGAAACGTCGTAAATATGGCAGTAAAGATGAGGACAATAGCCCAAACAATATAGTGTAAACAGTCTTTTGTATATGGCAGTGAATTACCTTACAGACTAAGAGAAGCTTTGGGATAAAATACATTTGGCTTTACAGAAGGATGCTGAGAATAACATGGAATGAATATGTGATCAATGAGGAAGTGTTAAGAAAAAAATTATAAAAAAAAGGATGTTTAATTACAATATTTATATTCGGACTATTATTTTTGTTGTTGTTATCACAACGTTTCGGACGTTGTGTCTTCCTCAAATGTATATCGATCTGGGTCACCTACTGGGAAGTGAGAATTGAACCCTTCATCTACCAGTATTTACACGATTTATGTTTGGACTATTGTCCTCATCTTTGTTGTTATCACAATGTTTTGACCGTTTTTCCCTCCGACCTTCCTGAAGAAGACTACAATAGCAGAAAAGTTGTTATAACAACAATGCAGATGAGGACAATCGTTCGAATATAAATCGTGTAAATAAATCTAAATCCTTATCCCAGAAATCCAGGCAAAAAAAAAATACTTATGCTTAGGATCAGTAACAGTGAAAAGTCTGCTACATAAATGAGGAAAAGGGGATTGAAGAATTTGAGACTCACAGGATATATTGAAAACCAGAGCGGCAAAAAGAAACAGTGAGTGATCTCTCCTAACATTTTTTTTGTAAATGAGTGACAGATCAGGGACTGGAATAGATAGTAAGAATACAATCAATGCTATGAAGGAGAGCAGGTAGTGGAGAGCTTATCATAGCTCTTCGCCCCTCCGTTCACATGATCATGGGTATGATGTTATATATCTTCATGACCTTGTCCTGTCAGATTTCACGTCCATATTTTTAAAATGTCAGTGGACCTCTTGTGACTATCCCTTATTTAAAGCGCACAGGCCATGTTATATCGCCACCTACCGATTTTCAGGGGTTCCGCTACAAGCCATGAGCATTCGCGTCTCGAAAGGACGCGGTAACAAATAAGTCTATGTTTTATTTAATTGGAAGCCAGTTACATGTACATTAATAATGAGGAAATCATAAGTTCTAAATAGGCTCGAACACTGATCCCTGGCATCGCAGTTAAGGAAAAACGCCACTTAAATATCAGACAGGCGTAGGATTGACGACTCTCTGATGCCACAATTCAATTTACTCTATAGTAATTTGCATCTTTCACTTCACGTCTTTTCTTTCCACTTTAATCTTTTTTCCAGCGTTTTCCAATTTGTTTATCAATTCGATTATCTCCCTTCTCTTTGCCTTCTTTTTGTATTTTTTGTTCACGTTTTCATCAGTTTTGCGTCTTTTCGTCTTGCCATCACTTATCTCCCTTTGTTTTCTGCCGACATGTTTTTATCTTTTTTTTATTTCCTTATAGAAATTATTTCTTCAATGTTTCAATTATTTATTAACTCCCCTTTCTCTACCTCTTCAGTTTTTTTTCATCTTTGTCTTTATTTAATAATCTCTCTTTTCTTCCTTTCATGTTGTCAAACCTTTCCTCGTTTCCCGTTTCTGATGTCGCTTAAGAAATAAATATCTAACCAGGTTAAGCAAGATTCTATTTAGCACAGGCATGCTTTGCTAGTTTTTCCGTAAAGGGGAAAGTTGTTACTTTTCCAAGGTGGGTTATAACCGTCTATTGTCAATATATCACACGAGTATCTGTTGCACAAAATGACGGCTTAGCGAAGAATTATTAACTATCTACTCTGGTCGTTCATTATTTCGAAGCAGTGCCTTCGATTCTCACTGTGCTCTTGTGTCAATATAATTTATGTTTAGCAAATAAAAATTCCGTTACACTACCACCAGCAAATACTCAGTCAGTTAAGTGCCACACGTAATACACCCTTGGGCGAGCATGTATCTTTCGATACATGACTGACGAGGCAGATATTTTTCCCTGCAGTAGGTTGCCATTACCTTTTGCCGTAGATTGGTGGCCAATCAAGGTTAAAGAACCCAGTCTGCTATTCAACCCATAGCTGGAGGAAAAAGAGATGTAAATATCCATTAAACCGCAACGCCCATCCAGCGAATTCTAAGTCACTTAAAACGGAAAAATAAACTTGGGGTTACACTATTTTAATCTTTTCACCTCTAAGCAAGGCAATAAAGCCACTAAGGCACAATGCTTTACTGATTGTGAGATCATATGGGAAAAATAAAACAACATTATTAAAGACAGAAAAGAATAAAGAGCAGGAATTAAGATAACGATTCGCATTGCATTTACAGTTTTGAAACTGAAAGACGATAGCGTGTTCCACAAACGAGAAGTGCGAGAGAAGAAGCTATTAGCATAGAACTTACGGTTATCTCTAGCCATTTCAGTTGCAAAATGATGAGACCTTTACGTCCATCTAGTACTGCGCTTAGATTCTTAAATTCTAGGTACCGTAGAGAAAAGCTCATCAAAACAATTACCATGAAAATATTTATAGAAAAGTCAGAGGGAAGCTGTATTAGAGTGGTGGGAAAGTGACTGGAGTAGAGATGTCAGATCAGGACCAATAACATTGCAGACTCTTTGTAATTTATCAAGAATTGCAAAATTCATATTAAAAGTAGCGGATCAGATGTGGTAGCAAGATTCAAAGCATGACTGAATGGTAGACCTAAAAATAAATTAAGATAAATTCTGGAGAGATAAAATATAAATTACATAAAATTAATTTATGTAATTAAAATTACATCAGATAATTACATTGGACCTTTATTCTTTATATAAGTGAATATCTATTCAGATAATACGACTTTAAAGGTACACGTTCAATAATCTGGATGACCAGAATCTAGAAACTCATCTTTTGATCTCAAATAGATTTTCACCTTACAACCTGTTATCCACAGACGAAATGTCTCGTTTTTCGCTACTCTATCGCTGTTTGGATAACAAGTCTTCACATGAGTTACATTCCTTGGACCCACCAGCCGTAACCTTTCCATGCCACATACAAAAGGATGAATCATCGTCATTCCCTTCATATTACATTAGTAAGAAAGAACGATAACTCGTGAAGCTTCTCAAGAATTGTTGCTTTTTCGAACAGATTGCTGGAACGATGTTTTCCAAATCACTACCATCTTCTCGTCTTCAAGTCAAGTTTGTTTGGTTTGTTTAGGTTCACGGTATATCATCCTCAATGGGTTATTTAATGCCGACAAAATTTTCATTGCTGGTAATATTTTTTTCTAAAAATGTATTACTGGCAATATTTTTTCCAAAATAAATTGCTGGTAATTTAAAAAAAAATGTATTGATAGTATAAAAATCTGATTTTATAGTTTCATAGAATTTTGACCCATTACGTGAGGTTAACTATTTTTCCATAGCATATCTATCTATCTATCTATCTATCTATCTATCTATCTATCTATCTGTCTGTCTGTCTGTCTGTCTGTCTCTCTCTCTCTATATACATATGTATATATATATATATGTATATATATATATATATATATATGTATGTATATAGTTAAATATTTGCCCATAGCAAATATATGAATCAATCTAGCCATCTATCTGTCTGTTCATATCTCGCTTCATTCTCATCTATCTATCTATCTATCTATCTATCTATCTATCTATCTATCTATCTATCTATCTATCTATCTATTTTTATCTCAGTTTATTCAGATCCCTCTCTCTCTTTCTCTCTCTCTCTATCTATCTGTTCATATCTCAGTTTATTCC
Source organism: Acanthosepion pharaonis (assembly GCA_903632075.3). Classification (NCBI taxonomy): domain Eukaryota; kingdom Metazoa; phylum Mollusca; class Cephalopoda; order Sepiida; family Sepiidae; genus Acanthosepion; species Acanthosepion pharaonis. Next base: position 567,633 of record CAHIKZ030005489.1, on the reverse strand, counting down.
CATCTCTCCCTATCTATCTATCTATCTATCTGTCCATATCTCAGTTTATTCACATCTCTCCCTATCTATCTATCTATCTATCTATCTATCTATGACACCGTTCTATATCCGTTTATTCTTATCTATCTATCTA
>CAHIKZ030005489.1:537500-562500 GCA_903632075.3 Acanthosepion pharaonis | reverse complement strand
TCTTTCTTTTATTTGAAGTGTTGTGGATTGTTAACATCTTGTTTATTTCTTCTTTTTTTCAAATTAAATGTGCTAGCCATTTTAGTTGTTGCGACTTTTGGTAGTCCACAAATAATGTGGTTTCTGTTATTTCAGTTCTTTGTCTGCGATTCTGTAGCGCCAGTCTACAAGGTTCAAAGAAGGATGGTCTTTACCAAGACTTACATAATTCAGTTGCTCAAAGCCATTTTAACCATTGTTCTTAGAAAACGTTTGTATGTAGCTGACAGTTGAAATATTTCTGAACGGGTTTGATGGCAGACATGACATTCGTATGAAAGTCTCGATATGACTTTGTTTTTTAAGAACATGACTCGTGTTTTCAAGTTAATGCTTTTATTTTATATCAACCTGCAATGTTGGAAGAAACAACCCCACCTCGGGGAGCCTATTCCAGGCTTAATTCTTTTTTCTCCTATACTAAATTTGTTATATCTGACCCATACGGTGAGGTAATTGAATTATTTAGTATTTAATAATTACATAAGCTTTATATTTTTATAATGGATTCAGGGTATTGCCTTTAGTGTTTTCATTCCAATGCCAGGTTAGAATTTCTCTTTTGGGGAAAAAAAAAACCATACAAATGTGCCTGAGCAGTGGGTAGGGTTGTTTTTGTGTTGTGTGTGTAAAAGTTTTCTAGAAAAAAATACAGAAGGAAATCGTGGCATTATTTAAAGGCATTCAATTTCAGGTCCATTTAATCGAATTCTGGGGACACATTCACTCCTTTAACATTCATAAAACTACCTCTCTCTCCGTCTCTCTCTCCGTCTCTCTCTCCCTATATATATATATATATATATATATATATATATATATATATAATAAATGAACATTGAATTCAACACTCAGGGCTGTTTCATGCTAGACGCACTCGTGGCCTGACGATTGTGTCGAGCATGAAACAGCCAGTCGCCTCTAAGTGTTGACTTCAATGTTCACTTTTATATTTACACACGCTCTATCTCTGATATTGAGCAACATAAATATAGCACACCTTAAGAATATATTTCTTCATATATATATATATATATATATATATATATATATATATATATATATATATAGGGAAAAAGATTATAATTGTTTCAACGAGAGAAAAATGTATATATTTAAAAAGGGGAGAAACCGCAAACGCTTTTGTTTTTAATGTCGATTTTTTACTGTATATATTATATTTTCTTGTTCATATTTTTGCTACACATGTTTCTGATCTCATGACCGTCTTCAGATTAATTAAAGGAATCATGTTCTAAAGTAATAATTATTTCCTTATGTTCTTTTAATGTTTCTTTGTTCATTTTCCGTATATGTAGTGAGACTTGATCTCATTTTTGGACTGTTGGCAAAAGTGAATTTCTGCCTAACTGGAAATAAAATCATTAGATTTAACTATTTTGGTGACTATGACAGATGTGTTGATGATAGATGGACCCCTATTCCCACATCATCCCTAAGAGTGTCAAATATATTTCCATTTTTGTGTATTAGGTGTCCAGGCGTGTTATTTAGGCAGCAAATTCTCTTTTTAGGCATGTTTGATTAAATAGATTGCAGAAATTGTTTGCTTATTTTTAATAAAATCCGTTCATACTCCCGAGTAACATTCTGTGTATTGCAATTAAATGACGTGAGAAATGTGCTATAACTATGAACATCGTTTTTATTCCCTATTTCCTAAGTACTTTCAATCTTCTTGGCCCTTCCAGCATATCTTTCTTCACTTTCTTCAAGTCGTAATTGATGAGATACTCGGTGGAACGTCTCAGTGTTTCTCGGGTAGTTCTTTCGAACAAGCTTGCAGCGTCTGGGCCCAAGAATTACTTTCTATCCCACAAGAGACATCAAAACAAAAAAGCTGGGATAAAATAAAATGCAAGGTCAATTTTACTAATTTGAGGCTCTGTCTGGATCAGCATCGCCTCGCCTGTCTACTATCTGCGTCACAACAGTGCCCTCTTCATCTACCGATACCCTTCTAGATGGTGAATTCCCTCGGGTCGGTGTCGCGATCCTTCTTCTGCTCACATTATGTGAGCGCTACAGATGCGCAATGTGTAGCTTCCATTGATGAGTTTGGTTTGGATCCTCTCTCTTTTGTCGTCGTAATGCAGGCCGCTTTCCAATGCATGCAGCAATAAACGACGTCACCAGAAGAGGTTTGGATACAGCTGGGTTCCCTTCTCACATCGAACTCGTAGGCCTCGACCGTGGTGATGGAAAGCGGTCGGATGGGATTACCATTTTCCTTTTTAAAAATTTAAAAATTTGTTGATTTAGGATGTGGCCTGTGACGATACATTTTCGACCGGCAATTTGATCAGGTTTGTGGTTGGGCCGGGGTATAAAAAAAAAGTAATTCAATATTTTTCTCTTGCGGACAGATTTATCTTTTATTCAAGTGGAAGTGGTGACTTCTGGGTTTATTGGCCTTCATTCGATGGCGTTCCTTCGGAGGACTGGCACGATTGCGTCTCGATTAAGAGATGAGCCACGCAAAACGGAGTGGCTCTTGCAGCGTGTCCCACCTGTGACGGTGCGAGGTAATGGTTTCTCCATCATTGCGGCTGGCAGAGAACAGCGAAAAATAAAAAATAAAATAAAGAAACATGCTGTTTTTGTTTATAGATATTTTGTTCAAATAAATCCTCTTGGATATACGATAACTGTATTAACGCCTTACACTCTACACATGTTTGACCATTCGTCTATTGCGAGACATTTACACCAACATTACTGTCCAAATTACCAATATAAAAAATACTAATCGACGACACAACTATCCTACACCAAGAAAACAACAAATTCAAACTACAGATCCTCAAAGCAATATGCACTCAAAAATTAAAGCCGTCCCTGAACAACACACAGTTTTGTATTACTACATAGACACATGAAGATGATCTCGGAAGAAGATCGAAAGTACTTGGGAAATGGAAAATAAAAGCGATTTTCATATTTATAGCACATTTCTCACATCATTTAATTTCAATACAGGGAAGGTTATCCGTGACTACGAACGGATGTTATTAACAATAAGCAGACATAATGGCTGTAATTTGTTTAATCAGACATGCCTACAATAAAATTTGCTGATTATATATATATATATATATATATATATATATATATATATAAAAAAAGACTTAAATTGAAACAATATATATATATATATATATATATATATATATATATATATATATATATATAAAAATTTAACTTAAAACATAATTTTGAAAATGACAAAAGAAAAGATACCTTAACTAGTATTTAATTAATATTTTCTTGGTTTGGTTTGATTTGTTTTTTTTTTTTTTACCGCATATCACCCTGAATGGTTTATTTTATGCCGACAAGATTTTTAATGCCAGTAATATTTTTTCAAAAAGTAATTCTGGCAATATTTTTCCAAACATGTATTGTTAATAATATTTATTTTTTCCAAAAATGTATTGCCGGTAATAATGTATTGCTCGAAAATTCATTGTTGGTTATAAATTTTACAAAAATGTATTGCTGGTATTAAAACCTATTTTTAAACGATTTTTACCCATGTTTTGGGGTTAGCTATTTACGGTAGCTGGGAACTTAACAGGGTCAGGGTGGACCTTAGAACACCAGCTATTAAGATGTGCTTTCACGTTCCTCAAAACCTCCTGATCAGTGGCCATACTGTTGGGAGTAGTTTATCATCATATTCAGGACGTGGAAAAAAAAAAGAAAAAAAGAAGAGATGAGTTTATTTTTTGTCATGAGCTAAAGTTGGTCATAATCTTGTCAAGCTTTTGCTAACATTAACAGATCATGGGGTGAAGGATTCCCTGTTGATCGGAGAGTATGGCGCTGGTATCGCAGTAAGCGTATGTGTCTTAAAGATAGAGGATGCAGTTGACCATCAACATCTGAAAACTATAGTAAAAACAAAGCTACGGCAATGTATCTGATAAATGCCTCAGTATAATATCAGCAACATCGGACTATCTCAGAAAAAATTGGCAAGATGAAGAATCTGGATAACAGGGTACCATATTACTTGGTGAAACTTGAAGAGTTGACGTTTTGAAGTATGTTCGATTTTGCATCTGCGATATTTAAATTTCCCATTTCTTGATCGAATAGATTGCCTTCTGATAAGAAATTTGTACTTTATGATAATCGAAGAGCATCGTCTATATTAGTTGATCATAACACAATGCACCAACAGAAAATTACGGCGAGTGTCTGGTGGTACGCCATTGACGTTATCCATTACTGATTTCTGGAATATAAACAGATCATCAATGGCGAAGTTTACTGCTACGTCAAAATGTCAGAGAAATGTCTCAGATAATAGGTGTCGGTACGAAATGCTCATTCAGTTAAGCAATATTCGAATGGCACTGGTCAATCGTTGTGGCCTAGTCCGGCTTCATGACAATGCTAGTCCACATATATCCACTGCAGACTCTCACCGGCTTAAGATATGAGACATTGCCACATCCACCATATTTATCTGATTTCTCACCCCCACCGCGACGACTAACACATTTTAAATCATCTTCACATTTTTTGAGGCGTTATACATTACTGCTTTTTGAAATCTGACCAGAGCAACACATTTACTCCAAGTAAATGTATAAAATGCTCCTTCAGTTAAGCAATATGGGACCGGCATTGGTCAATCGACGAGGCCCAGTCCGGCTTCATGATAATGCTCATCCACCTATTACTACTGGAGACTCTCGCCGACCTGGAATATAAGACATTGCCATAACCATCATATTTATCTGATCTCTCACCCACTAATTAACAAATTTTAAAGCATCTTGATATCTTCTGAGGCGTTATCCATTACTGCTTTTTGGAATCTAAACTGATCATCAATGCTGAACTTTACTGCAAACAAGATGGTGACTGAAAATGTGACCAGCCCTGCTTTATCGACGAGGTGAAATCCTGCTCCATGTTGCCTGATGACACTAAAGAAGTTCACCAACTTGGGACACGAGAATTTTACACAACCTTCATATTTCCCTGACCTCTCGCCCATTGGCTGACATCCTTTTAACCATCTAGAAAAATTCTTTTAAACCAAAAGACATTGTGTTGTAATTTTGTAAAAGACATTCAGAAACTACGTTCAAATATTAACTACGTGAAACTGGAAGAGTTGACGTTTTGAAGTGTGTTCGATACTGCATCTGCGAAATTCAAATGTCCCATTTCTTGGGGGAATAGAGTGTCTTGTGACAAGAAATTTGTCCTTTATGACAATCTTAGACGATCATATCTGTTAGTTCAGCATAACAGCAGCCAAAAAACCAAAACAATTCCCCAACAGAAGATTATAGTGAGTGTCCGGTGGTACGCTATTGACGTTATCAATTACTGTTTTCTGGAATCTAAACAGAGCAACACTGCCGAAATCAACTGCAAGCAAGTGTATGAAATACTCATTCAGTTAAGCAATATGCGACGGGCATTAGTCAATCGACAAGCCCCAGTCCGGCTTCATAACAACGCTAGTCTGCATATAGCAACTGTAGACTCTCGCTGACTTGGAATATGAGACATTGCCACATCCACCATATTCATCTGATTTCTCGGCTATTGACAACCACATTTTAAAGCATCTTGATATTTTCTGAATCCAAAAGACATTCGTCTGTAAAGAAAAATGCAGAGACTTTATTAAAGGTTTCATTGGTGTCCAAAGACATAGGTTTTTTCATCGTAAAGGCATAAAAAATCTTGTAAGTCGATGGTACAAATGTAAAGATGTTGAGTGTTCCTATTCTTGACATATTTAAACAATGTTTAATTACACTGAGTCAAGAATAAAATTGAAATTTAAAATCATATATTATTTTCCGAACAACCTAATATTATCAGACAGACAAATATTACACCGACCAGACGTTTTGACCTTTCACATTTAACCTCTTTTCGTTTTAAAAAAATGTATTTTGAAAACATATTTTAAGCAAAAATGGGAAATCACTTTCGCAGTTCAGTTATGCAAACATAGAATTACTTATTTTTTTTCATAAAATCACTTTAATTTGGGGATTACTATAATTATCATTTTTGATTTTTTTTAATGACAGAGTTTTGAAGAATCAAAGATGGCGTAATGATTAATGACATGGCAGAAAAATGAAAATATTGACTCGAAAACAATCGAATTCGATGTGCTCATAGCGAGAGTATTTTCCTTCCTTTTTTTGACAAAATTTACGTCTATTTTCTTCGCTTCAAACCCGACAAATCTTGAGAAAATGTTTAAATATTTTATCATTTGTTTTTCAAATCATGTCTCAGAGCTAATGCACCAGTAATTTTTGGCGTTGTCTTCAATTTACATATAACATCTGAACGAGAGAAAATACACTTGCTTCTAAAAGGAAATCGCTTTACAAGTTGTTTTTCGCGCTCCATACTCAAAAGTGAACATAAGAAAAAAATACGACGTTAAAATTTAGACATTCCATTCGAGGTATACGGTGTATATAAATTGTGGCCTGTTTAGGGACCAGAAAAGAAAGACGCGGAAGACGGAAGGTAAGGTTGAACAAGTGTATTGAAACAACAGATATATACAAAGCAAGAGTGTTAGTAATAACCAGATAGAGGTGTACGTCCGAACAGTAGGTTAACACTGCGTCTCCGCTATATTTAACAGCACCCTACGAGGGTTGTATGTGGCAAAAGGCCAAGTTTACCGTAGGTTCTCCGAGGCCGTAGGCTCGGCCAAAAATATTCCCTTAGAACCCGTATAAACGGGTTCAGGGTCTGTCTACCTTCCCGGACGAAATTCTCCCCTTCGGCGTAGCTTCGTCCGGGTTCCTCTCTGCCAAAGCAGAGAGTTCGACAGAAGTCGCCCACAGTCAGAGACTGCGTCTCCGCTCCTCAACCGACTCTCGCAGATAGTATTTATGAGAGGAGGAAGTGTTCATTCTACTGTAGGAGGGTTTACCACAACACTATATATATATATATATATATATATATATATATATATATATATATATATATATATATATATATATATGAAAAAAGGCTTAAACTCTAATATTCCATGGTCATAATTTATTCCATTGGGATCGTAAATACGATCCAATTCATCAGACCTACAAATTTTTATTTTAGATATATGATTGAATATGTATGTGTATATTTACCACTAATATTATATATATATATATATATATATATATATATATATATATATATATATATATATATATATATATATATATATATACCTGGATCATCAAAAGTTGTCTAAATGGTGTAAAAGAAAAATTGTAAAATTGTTAGATTAAGTTTGAACTGTTTTATTTTAGAAATAATTAAAGATATTTAATGGAATTATCAACCTTTTATAAAACTGTTGGTCTCAGCTTTGAGCAATAAGAATGTATAGTTATTCTCCAAGAGAAAAAAGGTGAGCTGATTAAAATTGTCCAAATCGTGTAAAAGGAAAAAAGTTTGAACAATTTTATGTTAGAAATAATTAAAGATATATACTGGAATTATCAGTCTTTTATGACATTGTTGGTCTCACCTTTGAGCAATAAGAATGTATAATTATTCTCCAAAATTAACAGAAGAATCGTGAAAATGTCTTATTCATCATTAATTCATCATAGCTAAGGATCATAAGCTCATCAAGTATTGAAATAAAGTTAAAATATGTATATATTCATCCAGCATCATTTTCTACCTTATTCAAGATGATCTTCGCCCCTATTTAACCATCTAATTTTCTGACCTGGAATAACAAGGTTCCTCATACGTTTCACGTACGATTTCATTTTCAAGTCATTTTTATATATATATATATATATATATATATATATATATATATATATATATATAATTGGTGTATACGGAATAAATTCCAATAACCAACAATTACTATTCTTAAAAGAGTGCTCAGTACAGAGTAGAGCGAATATAATTATTTATTTAAAATTATAACATAAATATGTTATAAAATCACTACAAAATAGCCATTTTGTTTCAAAACCTCTGAATATATATACAAAACATACATATATATATATATATATATATATATATATATATATATATATATATATATATATATGTATGTATATATATATATAACAAACGTGATGGACAGAAAAGAAGCAAAATGAAATCGAATAGCTTAAATAAAATAATTAAAATTAAAATTCTAAAAATTTTAAATTTAAAAAAATAATATTCCCAGCATACCTCGTTCGTGCGCATGTCTAGTCATCGGACTAAATTTGTCATGTTGGTGTGACTACACATGGGAATGTTATCATTCTGGTGTAAGTAGCAAAGCACGTCATGTATATTTGTTTTTCTTAGAAAGAAGTCTAAGAAAAATGGCTGTCGAAGCTTTAGAAAAATATAAAGATCATGGAATATACTAGGTCAGTCTTGATTTTTCCAAACGGTTGAAGAAAAGCGCAAACAAGCCGACTGATAACAGAGGAACATTTAAGAGAGTCGTTATTTTGTTTGTGTCATCGACAAGCACCAGATGGTAAAAAGAATAAGGGTTTATTGAATTAGGACCTGATTAAACGGTTTTATTTAATTTAAATTGTTAATTAATTCTCTGATGGACCGCATAGAAGCAAATGTCTTTGAAGAATAATTGTCTCTTCGACAAAGCCGAAGTGGACAAAATTAATCCCTGTTGATCTATCTATCTATCTATGTCCATTCCCTATCTATCTATCTATCTATCTATCTATCTATCTATCTATCTATCTAAGTCTCTTTTCTTCCCATTATCTTTCTTTCTTTCTTTCTTTCTTTCTTTCTTTCTTTCTATCTATCTATCTATCTATCTATCTATCTATCTATCTATCTATCTATCTATGTCCATTCCCTATCTATCTATCTATCTATCTATCTATCTATCTATCTATCTATCTATCTATCTAGTCGCTGTTATTGAAGACACATGAATTCTGACTATTACACAGGCACCACATTGGTCTTGATAATTCGAGCAAAAATAACAAAATACGCACTTCGGAAAGTTTATCCTCAGCTTCGAGCACTTTAACCGAAAACTGTAAAATTACAATAAGAAAAATAAAAATACTAACATAGTCGTTTGTTTTAATCAAACTTGATTATATTGGTATTCTTTTTTTGACCTTGTTTTTATTGACTAACCTATCTATGTATATATATATATATATATATATATATATATATATGTGTGTGTGTGTGTGTGTGTGTGTGTGTGTGTGTGTGTAGAAAATAGGAAAGAACTCGTTAGGTAAATAATCCAAAGTTCTTTAGTATTTTTGTTATTATTTTTAAAAAAATAGTGCTCGATACAAAAGTAGAGCATAAATATAATTATTTATTTAAAATATGATTCCAACACGTTACATAAGGGTTCTCATGTTTCAAAACAAGAGCCGAAAACTTCAATATAATTATTTGAATTAAATTGAATTAAAGTAAGCTCTGTTCCATCTTCAAGCGAATTTTTTTTTTTGAATAACTTATTTCTGAAATTTACGTGTTTTATTTACGTGTTTTCGCTTGAAAATATATATATATATATATATATATATATATATATATATATATATATATATATATATATTGTCTACTTCGTCTGTGACATTTATTTGCACCGACTGAGTGTATCAATAGTTCCGAAAAGTGTGGATGGTTCTGCACAACCCTTCACCACTTTAATCAAATCACTTGTGTGGGTTTTCTAGCGGTTTACCTTGGGCTACAGGAATAGATGACGTCCATGACTAAGATACAAAGATAAGTTGAAAAGCAACTTGTCAGCTGTCAATATACCACATAACACCCTTGAGAGCTTAGTTTTGCAGCGGGTAGAATGGAGATCAACGTGTTTTAGTGGACTCAGCAATTTTCAATCTGCTTGTCTGAATCATCTTCAAGAAGCGAGAGCAAGATCTAAAAGGTCACCCAACCTAACAGTGATCTCATTTCACAATCCTCACACTTGCTCCATATGTGGCCTACTTTGTAAATCACTAGCGGGTCTTAAATGCCACTTAAGATTATCGCATATACTTTCATAATTGAATCAATAATCTGTCAGATCGTCATACGTCGAAACCGATGGGAGAGTCCATTATATATATATATATATATATATATATATATATATATACAGATATATATAATATATGGGACTAAAACTCTAAAAAGATGAAGAGCGACAGGAAATTTTGGAGAGCCATGTTCACCAACGCCCTGAAGACGCATAAAATCCCATGAAGGGGGATGTCGAGAGAATGGACTCCGAGGTAATTTAATATAGTATTAAGTTTTCTGATTTCAAAGTAACTTAGTATGTAGCAACACCTAAGCCTAAGAAAAGTTTAGTGTCAATCACTTTTCACTGAATTTAGTCGGGCTGACACAAGTTAAAAATTCGAGTGCCCTTGGTGAGTATCGAACTCTCTGCAGCTGAAATGGTTTTCTGAGTTTATCATATTAAATTTTCTCTTGTAGAATCAAATAATATTTGTACGATAACGAAAGGCCTCTCTGGTTATTCTTCAGTGGGTGAGTACAATCCTTCCTTGACACCCTGTTATTGTGGCCCTGTGCCAGACAGAGATAAACTAACTACACATAGTGTCTTCGTTTGAAAACGAGCGAAAATTCAATTCCTGTAGGAATTTGCTTGGTTCGTTTTTGCGGTATTGGCCACGATGCTCTTTTTGTCTCTACTTCGTTGAATTTCTATCAATTCTTGTAAAAGACTTTCCCAAAAGCCTTTCTTTGATGTTGTAATTGCTGCCATTTTTTTTTATTTGATTCGATTTGCTTCAATTTTGTTGAGTATTTATTTATTTTTTTGATGCTGCTTTTGTTTTGTATATTTTTAGAAATTTTGTTAATATTTTTTAGTGTTATGTTGTTATTTGTTTGCTTTTTGCTTCTGTTGTTGATAACATGCAAGCAGCTTATCATCATCTTTATAATTGTCGCCTTGAGTTCTTGCCTCTCGTTTCATTCTCCTCGGGTCCCTTCAGCAACCCACTTTCTTCTCCACTATCCCAATCCCATTCTCTTTCTTCTTCTTCTTCTTCTTCTTCTTCTTCTTCTTCTTCTTCTTCTTCTTCTTTTGTCTCCTCTTCCTTTTTCTTCTTTTTTATTCTTCTTCTTTTTTCTCCTTCTTCATTTTCTTCTTCATCTTTTTCTTTTTCTTCCTCTTCTTCTTCTTCTAAAACATTTTAACCTATTCTCTTTCATTACTTTGTGTGTTTAACGATTTCTTCGATGTTGGTGATTTCATCTTTTTTGGCATGACACATTCTTCTTTCTTTCTTTCTTTCTTTCTTTCTTCTTCTTTTTCTTCTTTTTCACTGACTGTTTTTTCTTATTATACCTTTTCTTCCTTTTTAAATAAGGAAGAACTAAAAACCAGAAAAAAAGTGTGAATTCTTGCCAACTTCTTCATTTGAAGAAACGTTTTCTAACGCCTTTGCTTTTCTCTAATTTAAGAATGAGAAAAATAAAGCTACCACGCTCTTTTTCTTTCTTTCAAATTGATTTGCTTTCTAATTAGGAAGGAAACATTTAAAATTAAAAGGTATTGAAATTTTCCTTCTTTATTAATTCTCGTTTCCTATAAAATTTTAGGTCAAGAAGAAGGCAAAAAGAAAAAGATAAAGAAGCAACAGCAGAAGAAGTAAAAGAAGATGAAGAAGAAGAAGAAGAAGAAGATCAAGAAGAAGAAGAAGTAGAAGAAGAAGAAGAAGAAGAGAAAGAAGAAAAAGAAGAAGAAGAAGAAAAAGATAAAGAAGAAGAAGAAGAAGAAAAAGAAGATCAAGAAGAAGAAAAAGAAGATCAAGAAGAAGAAAAAGAAGATCAAGAAGAAGAAGAAGAGAAAGAAGAAAAAGAAGAAGAAGAAGAAGAAGAAGAAAAAAAGTAGATCAAGAAGAAGAAGAAGAAGAAAAAGAAGATCAAAAAGAAGAAAAAGAAGATGAAGAAGAAGAAGAAGAGAAAGAAGAAAAAGAAAAAGAAGAAGAAGAAAAAGAAGATCAAGAAGAAGAAGAAGAAGAAAAAGAAGATCAAGAAGAAGAAAAAGAAGATCAAGAAGAAGAAAAGAAGAGAAAGAAGAAGAAGAAGAAGAAGAAGAAAGAAGAAAAGAAGAAGAAGAAGAAGAAGAAGAAAAAGAAGACCAAGAAGAAGAAGAAGAAGAAAAAGAAGATCAAGAAGAAGAAAAAGAAGATCAAGAAGAAGAAGAAGAAAAGAAGAAAAGAAAAGAAGAAGAAGAAAAGAAGAAAAGAGAAGAAGAAGAAGAAGAAAAGAAGATCAAGAAGAAAAAGAAGATGAAGAAGAAGAAGAAGAAGAGAAAGAAGAAAAAGAAGAAGAAGAAAAAGAAGATCAAGAAGAAGAAGAAGAAAAAGAAGATCAAGAAGAAGAAGAAGAAAAAGAAGATCAAGAAGAAAAAGAAGATCAAGAAGAAGAAGAAGAGAAAGAAGAAAAAGAAAAAGAAGAAGAAAAAGAAGATCAAGAAGAAGAAGTAATAGAAGATCAAGAAGAAGAAGAAGAAGAAGAAGATCAAGAAGAAGAAGAAATAGAAGATCAAGAAGAAGAAGAAGAAGAAGAAGAAAAAGAAGATCAAGAAGAAGAAGAACTAATAGAAGATCGAGAAGAAGAAGAAGAAGAAGAAGAAAAGAAGATCAAGAAGAAGAAGAAGAAGAAAAAGATCAAGAAGAAGAAGAAGAAGAAGAAGAAAAAGAAGATCAAGAAGAAGAAGAAGTAATAGAAGATCGAGAAGAAGAAGAAGAAGAAGAAGAAGAAAAAGAAGATCAAGAAGAAGAAGAAGAAAAAGATCAAGAAGAAGAAGAAGAAGAAAAAAGATCAAGAAGAAGAAGAAGTAATAGAAGATCGAGAAGAAGAAGAAGAAGAAGAAAAGAAGAAGAAGAAGAAGAAGAAAAGAAGAAGAAGAAAAGAAGAAGAAGAAGAAGAAAAGAAGAAGAAGAAAAAAAGAAGAAAAAGATCAAGAAGAAGAAGAAAAGATCGAAAGAAGAAGAAGAAGAAGAAGATCAAGAAGAAGAAGAAGTAATAGAAGATCGAGAAGAAGAAGAAGAAGAAGATCAAGAAGAAGAAGAAGTAATAGAAGATCGAGAAGAAGAAGAAGAAAAAAAGATCAAGAAGAAGAAGAAGTAATAGAAGATCGAGAAGAAGAAGAAGAAAAAGAAGATCAAGAAGAAGAAGAAGAAGATCAAGAAGAAGAAGAAGAAGAAGAAAAAGAAGATCAAGAAGAAGAAGAAGTAATAGAAGATCGAGAAGAAGAAGAAGAAGAAGAAGAAGAAGAAGAAGAAGAAGAAGAAGAAGAAAAAGAAGTTCAAGAAGAAGAAGAAGTAATAGATCGAGAAGAAGAAGAAGAAGAAGAAGAAAAAGAAGATCAAGAAGAAGAAGAAGAAGAAGAAAAAGAAGATCAAGAAGAAGAAGTAATAGAAGATCAAGAAGAAGAAGAAGAACAAGAAGAAAAAGAAGATCAAGAAGAAGAAGAAGAAGAAGAAGAAAAAGAAGATCAAGAAGAAAAAGAAGAAGAAGAAAAAAAGATCAAGAAGAAGAAGAAGTAATAGAAGATCGAGAAGAAGAAGAAGAAAAAGAAGATCAAGAAGAAGAAGAAGATCAAGAAGAAGAAGAAGAAGAAAAAGAAGATCAAGAAGAAGAAGAAGTAATAGAAGATCGAGAAGAAGAAGAAGAAGAAAAGGGATCAAGAAGAAGAAGAAAAAAGATCAAGAAGAAGAAGAAGAAGAAGAAAAAGAAGATCAAGAAGAAGAAGAAGAAAAAAAGATCGAGAAGAAGAAGAAGAAGAAGAAGAAGAAAAAGAAGATCAAGAAGAAGAAAAAGATCAAGAAGAAGAAGAAGAAGAAGAAAAAAGATCAAGAAGAAGAAGAAGTAATAGAAGATCGAGAAGAAGAAGAAGAAGAAAAGAAAAGAAGATCAAGAAGAAGAAGAAGAAGAAGAAGATCAAGAAGAAGAAGAAGAAGAAGAAAGAAGAAGAAGAAGAAGAAGAAGGTAATAGAAGAAGAAGAAGAAGAAAAAGAAGATCAAGAAGAAGAAGAAGAAAAGAAGATCAAGAAGAAGAAGAAGAAGAAAAAGAAGATCAAGAAGAAGAAGAAGAAGAGATCGAGAAGAAAAGAAGAAGAAGAAGAAGAAGAAGAAGAAGAAGAAGAAGAAGAAGAAGAAGAAGAAGAAGAAAAAGAAGAAAAAGAAGAAGAAGAAGAAGAAGAAGATCGAGAAGAAGAAGAAGAAGAAGAAAGAAGAAGAAGAAAAAGAAGATCAAGAAGAAGAAGAAGTAATAGAAGATCGAGAAGAAGAAGAAGAAAAAGAAGATCAAGAAGAAGAAGAAGTAATAGAAGATCGAGAAGAAGAAGAAGAAGAAGAAGAAGAAGAAGAAGAAGAAGAAGAAGAAATAGAAGATCAAGAAGAAGAAGAAGAAGAAGAAGAAGAAGAAGAAGAAGAAATACAAGACCAAGAAGTAGAAGAAGTAGTAGTTAGGGGAATATGAAAAAGAACAGGAAGACCAAGAAGAAGAAGACGAGGGAGAAGAAGAATATTACTACTACTACTACTTTTACTATTTCTTCATCTCTTAGTACGACTACTAGTATTACTACTACTTTTTTCCTTTTTTACTACTATTATTACTTCCTATTTTCCTTCTTCTTCTTCTTCTTCTTTTTCCGGCTTGACATACATGTTTTCTCTTTTATCTTCTTTCTTTGTCTTTTCATTACCTTTCTCAATTCTTTTTCATTACCATTCTCAATTCTTTTTCATTACCATTCTCAATTCTTTTTCATCTGCTTTTCTCTTTCTTCACTTTTTCTTCTCTTTCACTTCTACTTTTTCTTCTTTTTTTTCTATATCTGAAACTGCATTTTACTCCACTTTGTTTGTAAAGACCCGCCTTTCTTCGAAACTTTTCCCGCATTTCTGTTTCATATTTTTCCTCCCCTTTTACTTTAGACCCACCAACGCCCATTATTTTATTTGCTAAAAAACCTTAAATTGGGAACTTTGAAACTCTCTGACCCCGCCTTGCAAAAAAAAGAAAGAAAAAAAAGAAAGAAAAATCAAAGACAAGTAACAATTTATAACTAAATTAAATACAGAAATTGGTAATCCCTAAGTGCTAATTACAAATTCATGCCAATACTTTCAATACCATTAAAGATTACTCCGTGTTTTAAAGATATTCTTGAAGTGGCATCTACAGTTTCGTCTTTATTCCGAAGTGCTGATTCTCAGAAGGGAGCCAGTTGGCTGACACGGGAGGAATCTTAAATCTAAAAAAGAAAAAAAAAACAACATATAAATAGGATAGAAATATCGATATTTGCTGATTTTACATGAGAGCCCAATAACTTTACAATATTTACACTATTTACATGGTTCGGACTGTTGTCCTCATCTTTATTGCCATATTCACGACGTTTCGGCCGTTGTACACTGCGACCTTCTTCAGGATCTGTCTCTATTTCTGAAATGAAGCATTGTAATTATTTACACTATTTACATGGTTCGGACTGTTGTCCTCATCTTTATTGCCATATTCACGACGTTTCGGCCGTTTTACGCTCCGACCTTCTTCAGGATATGTCTCTATTTCTGAAATGAAGTATTGTAATTATTTACACTATTTACATGGTTCGGACTGTTGTCCTCATCTTTATTGCCATATTTATATATTTTGCTGGTAATATTTTTTTTCAAAAAATGTATTGCTGGTAATATTTTTTTAAAATGTATAGCTGATAATATATAATATCTCCCCAAAAGTATCGCTTGTAATTTTTTTCCCAAAAATGTATTGCTGTTAATAAGTTTCCTTCAAAACTGTATTGCTGGTAATAATTTTCCTTCAAAATTGTATCTCAGATAACAATTTTTTTCTTCAAAACTATATTGCTAGTTTTAACTTTTCTTCCAAAATGTATTGCTGGTAATAATTTTTTCTTCATAAAAATATTATTGATAAAAGAACCAGAACACAATGAACACAATGTGATTCAGCACACAACTGCTACATCACACTAAATACCACGGTGGCACAAACGGTGCTATTCTGTAATGAGAGAAGCAATTTATTTTATACCTTGAAGCATATGAGCAACTGTCATTATAATGAAAGATTTCTGGTGAAATCGTTTAAAGTTTTATCGACCAAAGTTTTGGGTAAAGGTCATAGCTCAAACATTCTCTTTTGTGATTTAAGAACAGATTTTGCCAGATCCACACTTCATCGACTGAAACCTTCACTGCCGGTTAGAGCTGATCAAAATTGATACCACTTTGATCAGGATTTTGAAAAGAGACATCTTAGATATTATTAGCTTCACACTAAAAAGTATATGTACATATAAAATGCTGTGTCATGTCTCAATCAATTTTAAAAATACTAAATCATCTTATAGCCCCGATAAATTTAAATTGCTGTCATAACTCCTGTGTACCCTTGAGAATACATAGCACCCACAAGAGGGCGTTACCATCTATGTTGAGAATTAATAAATTATACTAATATAGGTGATATAATAGGCGAAATAAAATCTGTCTATAAAATGCTTCCGTAGAATGCATCTTTAATTGGCCTTTGGCAACTAAGTCCAGCTCCAAGTTGGAGATTGAGGAAAGGCGGGAAACCGGCGCCTCATAACCGGCCGCTTCAGATAGAAGAAGCTCGACAAATAAGGAAAGCAGAATCATCCAGGAGAAGAAAAACCTTGATTGTAAACTTCCGCTGCCCTGCAGTTATATCCCAAACATGGAAAAGGCTCTGAATGTAAGTCCAGACAGAGAACCCGGAGCGGATACTCGAACGTTATTAGCTGTTAACACTGACAATTTTACGGCAACTCCTGCCACCAAACCGTCCCCTGTATTTCTTTGGCCGAGATTGCGGGCATGTATTCTGGGTAAAGCACGGCCTTCATATGCCATTTACTGTCTTGTAAGTTTTGGCTCTTTAATATCTGGGAGGAGGAACGAGTTAACATCAACATTCCCGGAGAAAAAGGAACAAATAAGCCATTGCACTGTTTTGACTTGAATGTTACCATGAACAACAATTATAAGTTGGAGGAGAGTTGTGTCCACAGCAAAATGCCCTAACCCCATAAATGAATGAATGAAAAACAAATGGAAATAAAAAAGTTCAAACAGATTAATGAGAGACTAGAACACTTTCGTCTGTTTAAAAGAGGATGCAAGATGGAAAATACTGCAAACACACACACACGACCACGTAAACGCTTTTTAATTCTTTCAATGCTGGAGAGTAAGGGGTTGGGTAACCTTAATTTTTCTTTCAGGTTCGCTAGAAGGAAGCGACTATTTTTATAGCCCATTCAACGACCGATTGTTCCACTCGAATACTTGTGATAGTCTGAGACTACAGAAGTGTCTTAGACAGGGCAATATATTTATGTAAAGATGGCCAGGTGTAAAAAGCATTGGCAGAAAAAAGCTTTTGAAAACCTGGTATCATTATATGTAATATATATATATATATATATATATATATATATATATATATATATATATATATATATATATATATATATATATATATATATATATATATATATATATAGAGAGAGAGAGAGAGAGAGAAATCAATACGTCAATAATTCCTACTGTAAATCCGATCTTTGTCGTTATTACTCAATACTGAATTAAGTGCATTAACAAGGAGAGAGCTTTGTAAATGTGTAAAATAAATGCATTTCTTATTATTACGCTGCAAGCACATCTTGTGCACCTTTTCATATATATATATATATATATATATATATATATAGGCATATAAGTATGGTTGAGTGGGTGTGCGCGCGAGTGTGTACCTTGTTTTTATGTAGTTCTATTATTTCTAGTGATGAAAGGCATATAAATTGTGCCTCCCATGTTTAGCTCGATGTAAGTGCTTCCACATTGCATTTACGAACATTTAAGTATGTCTTTAATGGTTTTACGGGTCTGTTTTCTGTTTTTCTCTCTTCTTTAGCATTGCCATTTTTTTATTTTAGAAATAACATTCGTTGTTTCCATTCGTTGTTTACCGATAATTTTCAAGGTGGATTTCAAAATAGACGTCGATTTATCTCCAAGATAATTGAGTCAATAAATTTGAATGATATACAATAAGAGTATAAATAAGTTAATTGCACCTACACTTATTACTTCCGTTTCATCTTTTTGTCTCATTGTGTTTTAAATCCATCTCAGTCTGTTCATTATCTATCTATCTATCTATCTATCTATCTATCTATCTATCTATCTATTCTATTCATCTATCTATCTATCTATCTATTCATCTATCTATCTATCTATCTATCTATCTATCTATGTCAGTCTGTTCATTATCTATCTATCTATCATCTATCTAAGTCTGTTATGAATGTATTAGTCTGTTCAATATCTATCTATCTATCTATCTATCTATCTATCTATCTATCTATCTATCTTAGTTTATACCTATTCTATGCTGATTATCTATCTATCTATCTATCTATCTATCTATCTATCTATCTATATGTATATGTGAGTGTATATATATATATATATATATATATATATATATATATATATATATATATATATATATATAACTTTTTCCGTCTATGGAAATTAGTTAAGTATCTATCTATCTACGTTAGTATGTTCATTATCTATCTATCTATCTATCTATCTATCTATCTATCTATCTATCTATCTATCTATCTAAGTCTGTTATCAATGTATCATTCTGTTAAATATCGATCTATCTATCTAGCTAGATAACACTATCCATCTATGGAAATTAGTTCGGTGTCTATCTATCTATCTATCTATCTATCTATCTATCTATCTATCTATCTATCTATTTTATTGTTTTTCTGTCTGATTATTTTTATTATTCTTCTTATTATTATTGTGTAATTTTGCAATACTGTTGTTCAATAAAGAAAGATCAAATTGAAAAATTGTTCATAATTTATACGTGCATATAGCAACACACACCAATATATACTTAAGTTTTCCATTATACTTTTTCTTAGTATTTTCAATCTCTATCAGGCTAATGTAATCGTTCTATTGACTCGGTGAATACGTTTCACTACTCACACCATCTCCGTTTATTTTGGAAACAGTGATATTATTGTCAACCAGCCAAGACAATTCCTCCTAAAAGTTCGGCTGACAAACAAACACTGGTACCGAACACTTCTGCTCACAAAATACAACTTATTAATTGCTTAAAACATATAATAACAATACTTTAAATAAAGTGTTTAATCTTTAATAAGGCTATATAATTCAGAAGATAACTAACGACTCGTACACACACAATGTGGGGGTTTTCAAAAATTTAAATGCAATGTTATTCATTGTTTATTCTTTTTCTGATTACATTTCTATTGTTGCCAATCCTTATTAATACTTACATTTTTTCTTATTTTTTCACATGCAGTAACTCACCTGTCTTCGTAGCACTACTACCTTCCATAGTCGATAGGCTCTATCTATCTATCTATCTATCTATCTATCTATCTATCTATCTATCTATCTATCTATCTATCTATGTTTGTTATACATGTATGAGTCTGTTCAATATCTATCTATCTGCCTGTCTGTCTATCTATCTTTCTAGCTTGTTAGCTATATAACTCTCTATCCATCTATGGAAATTGGTTCACTATCTATCTATCTATCTATCTATCTATCTATCTATCTATCTATCTATCTATCTATCTATCTATCTAAGTTTGTTATCAATGCACCAGTCTGATCAATATCTATCTATCTATCTGTCTGCCTGTCTGTCTGTCTATTTATCTAGCTTGCTAGCTATATAACTCTTTTTCCATCTATGGAAATTGGTTCAGTATCTATCTATCTATCCCCTATCTATCTATCTATCTATCTATCTATCTATCTCTCTCTCTCTCTCTCTCTCTCTCTATATATATATATATATATATATATATATATATATATATATGTATTAGGCAGCAATTCTTCAGTTATACATGTTTCATTAAAGACGACAGATAACGTTCTACGATTAAGCTTTTGTTTAACTTTTCTTGTGTTCGAACGAGAGCTTTTGTTTCCTTGATAAACATTGTGTAAAAACTGTCGAAATGTTCTATACTTCCGAACGCTTTCGGCTATACTTTTAGCCATTATCAAGGATGATTTCATTTTTCAGTTCAGAAAATAAACCATCTCTATAACACTAAAAAGTACACACTAACAACACACAATTAAATTTAAAAAATTAAATCGTGTATCCTAAAATAAAACTCTTGTTTGAACACAAGAAAAATAAAATAAAAGCCCAACCGTAGTACCTTGTCTGTCGTCTTTAATGAAACATCTATAATATATATATATATATATATATATATATATATATATATATATATATAAAATCGGAATTAAAACAAAAATGTAAAAATCTCTGAAAAATAGCAATGTTGTTCAGCACTACAAAAATTACTGCTGAGTGAACAATTAATTCCCAAATTGTTGAACGTTTTTGCTTTAATCTCCTATAATGAATAATGATTTAATCTCCTATAATGAATAATGATTTAATCTCCTATAATGAATAATATTTAGCTCTACTCTGTACTGAGTCCACTTTTAAATTAAATGCTACATACAGTGGAATTACAGTCCATTTGTTCTTATCCTATCTGTACATATCTATCTATCTATCTATCTATCTATCTATCTATCTATCTATCTATCTATCTATCTATCTATCTTTATATATATATATATATATATATATATATATATATATATATATATAAGTCAACATTGAGGGTTTACACTTAGAGGCGACAGGCTGTTTCATATTAGACGCAATCGTCAGGCCACGAGTATCACCGCAGTGGAATAACAGTTTATTTTAAATCCAAACAATAAACTACATAGTTTCCCCTTCAAAGTAACCCCCCCTCGAGTCTAATGGACTTTTCCATCCTTCACTTCCCCGCTGGAGGGATTCATCTTGGATGCCAATCAGCTCCGTCTATACGGCCCTCTTGATGGCCTCCATGCCTTCAAAGAGTCACTTTGTTGATCCACTTGAGCTTGAGGAAGAGAAAAAGGCACAGCGAGCAAGATCGAGTGAATAGGGATCTTATTCCAGTACGGTGATGTTCTTCTCGGCCAAGAATTGACGGATGCTCAAGGCGTTGTGAACAGGTGCATTGTCGTGGTGAAGCAAACACGATGTGTCCTGCTAAAAACGTGTGAAAAACTGCAATGGTTGCAGAAAGTTAAGATTACAGTTATATATTATAAAGATATCATGTTAAATGATAACACAATCCGTTTATACTTCTAAGAAAACAAACCAGGCACCTCAACGTGACCAGTAATATCAGGAGAAGCAGCGCACCCCACAAACTAAAAATAGCCCTAATAAACACACACACACACACACACACACACACACACACACACACACACATATATATATATATATATATATATATATATATATATATATACAGAGTGACCAAAAAAACGGGAACTATTTAACAATCCAATAAAACCAAGAGTGATGGAAGAAAATACTTTATTCATAGCAATTGAAACCTTAAAACATGCCATTTAAGAAACAATGATGGAATTTTCATTTTTTAAAAATTACGTCCTGTAGATGGCGTCCTCCTGTACGAATGCATTCTTGAAATTTGCTGTTGAGATTCCTCATTGACTGCTGGAACATCTCAGCTGAGATACTGTGAATTTCATCTTGAATTCTAAATGGCGAAATGTTTACTTGCTCAAGGTCACTGTCTCGCAGTTTTGCCAATTGCTCATGTCTGGCAATAAGTACTTCAAAAATTCCCGTTTTTTGGGGCCATCCTGTATATGTATGTATGTGTGTATATATGTTTGTATATATGTATGTATATATGTATATGTGGTGTGTGTGTGTTTTATCAGTGCGCACACGCGCGTGTGTACGTGTGTGCACGAGTGCATGTGAGAGGGCACATGTACATATATAATTGTGTACGTGTATATACAAATAGTGGTATGTAAAAATATGAGCGTACAGACATACATATAAAACCCCTCTATAATGTATATATGTGTATTTATATATGTAAGCACATGTATCTACAGATAAGAATGTGTATATACAAGTATGACCAGTGTGGTGTAATTTTATGTATATACCTGGGTAGATGTGTATGTATGTACACGTCTGTAAAAATATATATATATATATATATATATATATATATATATATATATATATATATATATATATAAAAGACAATAGGAAAACTGTAAAAGTTGTCGACGCGTTTCGTCCGATGTGGACTTTCTCAAGGCAAAAAAAAAAAAAAAAAACGAAATGAATTTATTTAAATAATGTAACTAATAATAACAAAACAAAATCTCCTTAGCAATTGGAAAAATTTAGAGAATGGTATTTTCATACTGTTAACTGAAAATTACGTCAATTACTGTTACGTGTGGAGGTATTGTTATTATTGTTGTGTTGACGGATTCAACCATTTTCCGTTGATTTCTTGATACTGTTCTGTAGGTTTTTTGGGAGAGTAGTAATACTGTTAAGAAAGGTGAAATAGGAAAAAAAGACTAAGCGTAGATTAATATTTGGGTAATATTCAATGGCGGCACTCTCTAGGATTTTCCTTCTGAGTGAATTATTTTCTTTTTGTTTTGAGTGTAGCATTTCTAAAATCAAAATTGTGGTTGGATTTATTTCTATGTATGACTAGTGCATTAGCTAAGTTGTTTTTTGTGAGGTTATCACAGAAAATTCCCCCCACACACACATATATATATATATATTCATTTATTTTTATTTTCACGCTAAATTTTTGAAATTTATTTGGTTTATTTATCTGTATTTAAAATTCCCCCCATTTATGCCTGATAGTATGATTACTACTGTTATTATTGTAATTTTTAATGTAGAAAATTCAATGTACAAACTTCCAAATTTTAAGGAAATTCTTGGCCTTGTCAGTCTGTTAAGGCTTACTACTGCCCACCCGTTACCTCCTTAACCCTTTCTTTTCCAGAAAAAAAAAACGCCATCACATCTTCCCCTCCTCCTATGACACCCTCTCTCTCTTGGCTTCCCTTCCCACTATTAATCTAATATATCCGTCTGGTATATTGTCTCGATTGACTAAGAAATTTCGATCTGAAGATACGGTTACTTAAGTATTATTATTGCTATTTCTTGTTATTATTTGTATTAAGGACTCTAATTTGGAATCGAATTGGTTTGTCCTGTCTAAAACAACAAACCAGATCGGTCAATTTGATGTATAATCCAATATAAAAAGCCTCAAACTTTAAAGGAAAAGATCGCTATAGAGGAGTTTGAACACACAGTTGAAAACCGAGCAAAATGGAGTAACACTTTCTACCTACGTGTAACTAATTTTGAAAAGAATCATCTCAACCCTCTGAGAAAATTATGAATTAACACTAAATCTCGGGCCAATACATCAGCCCAAATATCTGTCAACCCTTCAGTATGTCTCTCATGTGGACTTGTTTGCAAATCCCGTGCAGGATTGTTGTCTCATACGAAACATAAACATAAAAACTGAACTGAAAGACACTCATATGTCGAAAACGACGGGAGAGTCCATCATATATATATATATATATATATATATATATATATATATGTAGCATACATAATAACCTTCTGCGAATAGATCAAAGAAATGAATACAGTGAGATAATAAAAAGAAAGATATGCCGCCATTTCTTATTTTCAACTTCGCGCATGCGCGTTGCTTTTTATTGTATTTCATCGACTGCAGAGTATAATAGAGTTAGTTGGTTATGGTCTGTGAGAAAAATGATTATCATGACACAATTCGCTTCACCAGAAATTTTGAAACATCATGCTGTACTGCTTGGCATTCGCGCCGGACGCTACAATACTAAAAAATTCAGAATGTTTGGGTGTCAATCTGAGGACGGTGCTGAGGATTCGGAATGAGTTGGATGAGTCTAATGGTGATTACGAATGTTCGTGAGCTCGGAAAACTCACTCTGATCGTCTCGAATTTGTTAGTGACAGTCTCAGACTCAACACGCACGACCTACATCAAGTACCTTGAAGAGATATTTGCTGCTCTGGTTCAAGAAGGTGGTTGCTAGAAGAAACTATGTCTGACAATATAATGCTGCCCCATGCTACACAAACCGGAGCAAACATTTATGGCTGTGAGACATTTCTGCAACCACATCGCCCCTTAAACCTAGCTACCTAACTCCCCAATTGATTGTTTTGTGTGGGGTGCAGTTGAACGAGAGAGGGGAGTTGCAAGCGATTCCGAAGTCGTTTGGAGGCCGGGCTTGAAGCCATTTGGGATTTTATTGAATATATTTAGTTTTTATTTTTGTGTAATTTTGGTAAATATATCTGTTAAAATGTCATGTTTCTATTATCATCATTTTTTGCGTAATTTATACGACAGTTTATCCATCGCACCCTATATATATATATATATATATATAAAAGAGAGAGAGAGGGAGAACTAATGGCACTCATACGTCGTACATACATATATATATATATATATATATATATATATATATATATATATATATGTATACATGTGTGTGTGTGTGTTTTTCTCATTTTCTCTTGCCTAAAGAGAGAGAGAGTGAGAGAGAGAGAGAGAGAGAGAGAGAGAGAGAGAGTGTCCATAAAGTTCGTGTGCGCTTTAAAAAATTTATAACTTTATTTGCATTTGCGATAAAAATGATTTGTAAAAAGGATTAGAAATAAATAAATCTCTATTTTCCAAAGTTTTATTGAAATTTTATTTAAGTTTCCACATGTCCTCCATCATTAGCAATACAAAGGATAATACGATTTTGCAGTTCACGGAAAACATTTGCCAACTGATTTACAGTAATGCCTGAA